>OY755242.1:74314888-74914888 GCA_963576725.1 Azorinus chamasolen | reverse complement strand
GAAAAATAAATCAAAAGTGTGCTCATAGTGTGCTAATGTTAATCTGTCATACTTGTAATATAATCTTGAGAGACAGGTGAAATTCACATAAGGGACATCAATTAAATTACCATATAATGAAACACAATACAACATGAATGACTGGCAAAAACTGACAATGCTCCATCCTTCTGCATCACATCAGCAACCCGTGAGGGAATTGGATGGGTAATCTAAAACCAATTTGTAAATGATTCTTGAGTAAATGTTGAAGTTAATTGTTGCATCTAAACCATTTCCTCATGAACAAATTCACTTGTCCCCAGCTTCCGTGAAAATAGCAACTACTACTGCGGTAAAATTGAAGTCAGATTTAACCTTTCTCATGCTGAATATTCAAATGTGAATCTATCCACTAGGAATATGAATTATCTTAATCACATTACTGTTAGATTAATTGTAGCCACTGATTAATAATGGCAAATAGTGCAGACCTATATGAGACAGCTCCTCTAGGAGCTGTCTCATATGGGTCTACACTATTTGCAAAATTAATGCAGATAAGTACGCTCATAGCATGTGCATGGTTAATGTTTAATTTGTAGTGATGGGAAATTAATGGCTACTTCTGAATGAGATCTAAATTAGAATGTAAGATGCTGCAACACTTTACTTTATAAATATTCATATTGAGAAATAATATCCATTAGATGAATTAAAACACAGACATTTTCAGAATCAGATTTGTACCATTTCATAAGCAAACAGAGCAGACCCTGATCAGATGACTCCTTCAAGAGCCATCTTATCAGAGTCTACTCTGTTTGCACAAGGCACCAAAAGGCATCTCTATGGAGTAAATGGCTAAGAAATTACCACCCTAACGATTCTAAGGCAATATTAAAATCGGAGACAACAGAAAGGTCAACATAAACATCTCAGTCTTTCTCAATAGCTCAAAGAAAATCTAGCAAGGTCGATATGTACTCTTTTTTGGATGACTAATTTTTTGGATGACTAAAACAAGTCAACATCTTCATCTGGAACGGATACTAATGCAAGTTCTGTCCTGTTTACTTATGTAATATAGATCTAATTCTACAGTTTTACCAGTCAATAACTTTTCTTGTTCTTATGCTATAATAAATATTAAACTAATTAATATAAATACATTCCATAAAATCCTCTCTATAATGGCCACTAAATTGTGTTAATTAGTTGGTATTTAAAGCAGATGGCTGCTTAAAGCAAGGTGAAAGTAAAACAGAAAGCTCCTATATGAGCATTCTGTTTTACTTTCACCTTGCTTTAACTCTTTGCATGCTAGCGGCGAAACTGTGATTACATATGCAAACAGTTTGGATCCAGACGCATAATGCGGCGTCTCATCACGATCCAAACTGTTTGTCATCTTGACCATATTTTTAAAAAAAAAATGAGAGAAAGTTTATTTTAAGAATTGAAGCAGACAACAATTGTTGCAGACAAAAAATTACTTAGCGTGCAAAGAGTTAAGCAGTCACCTGGCTTTAACACAAAATACTTGATATAATTTAACCCATTCCCGCATATTGACGCCTTTTGATGCTTCTGTAAAAGTCACTTTGTGAAACCATTGTGATAAATAGAGCATTTGCTCCACAGGAGCAAATGCTCTATTTATCACAATGGTTTCAAAACTACACAAAAACTGAAAATTTCCTTTCCTCTAGTTTTTGGTAGATTTAATTAAAGATCAGTTATCCCTAAGTGGGAATGGGTTAATGGCCGTTATAGAGAGGTTTTACTGTTCATGGAGCAAAGGGTTCAGTAACGTAGAAGTCTACCATATATCAGCACACTGAGTTGCTTTCACCCTACTGAGAGTTGCTTTCACCCTACATAAAGGGTTCAGTAACGTAGAAGTCTACCATATATCAGCACACTGAGTTGCTTTCACCCTACTGAGAGTTGCTTTCACCCTACATAAAGGGTTCAGTAACGTAGAAGTCTACCATATATCAGCACACTAAGTTGCTTTCACCCTACTGAGAGTTGCTTTCACCCTACATAAAGGGTTCAGTAACATAGAAGTCTGCCATATATCAGCACACTGAGAGTTGCTTTCGCCCTACTTCTAATTGTGACTTCACTGTCAGATGGCTCTTAGGAAAAAACTCGTGTGTTATGATTGATGCTTGTTTTATGTTCTGGAATCTTCATGATGTTAATGATGCTACCTCTTCTCGATGCACATTCCAGCCTCTTTCCTGGAACTGTGCTAACCGAGTTTCTTTAACCCTTTCCTTCATATAAAAGCATTATCATGCGTTTGCAAACAGAGTAGACCCAGATCAGATAGCTCCTATAGGAACCGTCTGATCAGGGTCTGCTCTGTTTACTTATGATATAATATAGATATGATTCTATTGTTTCTGCCATTGGCCAAAACCTCCTCTTGCTTGCTGAAAATTTGTGGTTACCTATGCAAACAGTCTGGATCAAAATCAGACGCAGAGTAACTCAGCTACTCATCAGGAGCAAAACTGTTAGACACACTCCCTGTAGTGTAAAACCTCTCTATAACGGCCATTAAATTACATCGAAGTATTTTGTGTTAAAGGCAGTTGGCTGCTTAAAGCAAGGTGAAAGTAAAACAGAACGCTCCTATAGGAGCTTTATGCAGTCAACTGCCCTAAATACCAACTAATTAACCCTTTCCCTGTTCTATATTTAGTCCAAATTTCAATACCTACTGAATATTCATGGACAAAATAGTTAAAGTGAAATATGGAAGGTGGAACATTGTAGCCATTTCAGAAACTAAAGGAACCGTCTATTAAATTCCATAAACAAACAGAGCAGACCCTGATCAGACGGCTCCTCTAGGAGCCGTCTGATCTGGGTCTTCTCTGTTTGCAAATGCGTGAAAACACGTTTATATGAGAGAAAGGGTTAACACAATTTAGTCGCCTTTATAGAGAGGTTTTACTGTATTTTGATGAGAAAGGTAAGAAAAGCTGACTTTGAAAACTTTTGCAGGAAATGAATTAACCCTTTCCCTGTTCTATGTTTATTCCAAATTTCAATATCTGATGAATATTCATGGACAAAAAAATTATAGTGAAATATGGAAAGTGGAATATTTTAGCCATTTTAGAAAGTAAAGAAACAGATCTATCAAATTTCATTAGCAAACAGGTCAGACCCTGATCAGATGGCTATAGGAGCAATCTGATATGGGTTTATCCTTTTTTCAAAATGTGTGAAAACATGTTTATATGAAGGAAAGGGTTAATGAGAAATGTAAGAAAAATTGACTTTGAAAACTATAGCAGATACCAAGTTTTGCAGGAAATGAGTCAAACAGTAACTTTATCTACAAGGACTTAGGTACTTACTGGTATATGAATTCTTGAGCATTAATTTATGATAAACCGAAGATAATAAAAATTATACATACAAGCTGGTGGTCTGCCACTGGCAGACAATCGAGATTCTTGAACCTTTCCTTGCATTGTAAATATTTACTTTACAGGTAAACAATGGGGAACTTTATTGGCACAATTAGCTAATCTTGACAGAAAAAGCAAGCAAAAAGAATTGTTCTTATTATTTAACGCCTACCAGAACTGTTGCTGAATTCTTGCAGTAGGTGTAAAAACCACCTGATCATAAATTGCTTTTGATGCTGCTGGGTCTATATATAGTTAACCCTTTCCCTCACATTGACGCCTTGTCACGTGCGGTAAAAGTCACTTTTTGAAACCATTGTGATAAACAGAGCATTTGCTCCATAGGAGCAAATGCTCTATTTATCACAATGGTTTCAAAACTACATAATTCTAAAAAAATCCTTTTTGCCAATATATGCCCCTTTTCAGTAGATTTATTCAAGAGATTGGGTTAGAATAGCCTATGAGGAAATGGGTTAAAATAAAGATAGTATATCTGTCTACTATTTCAAATATGAACATTACAACAGGTAAAATTTTTAAGCATGGATCCTAGATCATTGAACAGCATACAGAAGGTTAACCCCTTTCTTTAAAATAAATGCATTTTCATACATTTGCAAACAGAGTAGACCATGTCAGAGGGCTTCTAAATCAGGGTCTACTCTGTTTGCTTATGGAAATTCATAGATATGATTATGCAGTTTCCACAACAGTGAAAAATATCCCTTTCCCATATCACTGATTATGTCCATGAGGTGAAGAAATCTTGAATAAATACTAACCCTTTCCTTTACATAAATGTGTTTTAATACATTTGCAAACAGAGTAAACCCAGATCAGACAGTTTCTATAGGAGCCGTCTGATCAGGGTTTCCTCTGTTTGCTTAAAGAACTTGATAGATCTGCTTCTTTAGTTTCTAAAATGACTACAATGTTACACCTTCCATGTTTCATTAAAACTAATTTATCCATGCATATTTAGTAGGTAATGAACATTGGACTAAATACAGAACAGGGAAAGGGTTAATAGCTACAATTTGTCCCTTTTCATTATCTCCGGAAAACAGACAGAGACCTGTCAGGTTTACGCCTCCGACTACCTGTAGCCTGATTAACCCTTGGGATACTGAATTTTCCAAGTGGAATGTTCCATATTTGCTTATCAGTTGAGTTCATTCAGTTTGAAAGGAATTCAATGTTCTCGAGGATTCTGAAAACAATATACTGCAGATTCTGATCAGAGGGCTCCTAAAGAGCTCTTTTGATCTGACTCTATACTACTTGTATTAACTTGGAACTGATTCATTCCTCATATTCAAAAGGTGAACAGACAAACCGTCTTGCATAAATACCTTTCAACACATATAATCGGCAACAGCAGGGCATTATTAGAGATGTGGCAGGAACAAATATACTGTCAAGTATTTGAAAAAAGGTAGAACCAGACTGGTTCCTGATTCTTCCTCTTATACTGACTGTGGCATATTTTTCATATCTTAACCCTTTACTCCATGAATATTCATGAAAGAAATATTTACATCATGAATATTAATTAGATTACATGTAATTGTTATAACTGCAGGCCATGGAAGACACCGTAGAATCATATCTAGATTATATTGTAAACAAACACAGCATACCGTGATCTTGGTCTACTCTGTTTGCAAAGGCATAGAAAGGCTTATTCATGGAGTAAAGGGTTAATCCTTTACCTAACATACACCTTTTGATGCATTTGTAAACAGAGTAGACCTTGATCAGGCGGCTCCTATAGGGACTTGTGAATATTCATTCACTAAATTTTATCGCAGCATTATGTAAACAGGATTCTTTGGTACAAGTAGAAACTGTAGAATCAGATCTATCATAATTTCATAAGCAAACAGAGTCCTCTGATCAGGGTCTGCTCTGCTTGCTTATCAAACAACATAGATCTGAATATATAGTTTCGACTCTGGCCAATATTCCCTTGTTCATACTCAGCTAATATTCATCATCATTATTTCTTGAATATTCATGAGGTAACAGGCTAACCCTTTACTCCCTCATATACAGTAAAACCTCACTACAACGGCCACTAAATTGTGTTAATTAGTTGGTATATAGGGCAGGTGGTTGCTTAAAGCAACATCAAAGTAAAACAGAACGCTCCTTTAACTTTCACCTTGCTTTCAGCAGCCACCTGCCTTTAACACAAAATACTTGATGTAATTTAGTGGCCGTTATAGAGAGGTTTTACTGTATACATGTTTTCCCGCATTTGCAAACAGAGTAGAGCCAGATCAGATGCATCTTAAAAAAGCCATCTGATTAGGGTCTGCTCTGTTTGCTAATGGAATTTGAAAAGTTAATTATTAACTATCTAAAATGGCTACAAATTTCCACCTTCCATATTTCGTTATAACTATTTTGTCCATGAATATTAAGAAGGTATCGAAATTTGGGACAAACATAGAACAGGGAAAGGGTTTAGGCATAGAAAGGTATATTTATGGTGTAAAGGCTTAACCCATTCCCGCATATTGACGCCTTTTGACGCTTCTGTAAAAGAAACTTTGTGAAACTATTGTGATAAATAGAGCATTTGCTCCACAGGAGCAAATGCTCTATTTATCACAATGGTTTCAAAACTACACAATTCTGAAAAATTCCCTTTCTC
This sequence comes from Azorinus chamasolen, assembly GCA_963576725.1. Lineage (NCBI taxonomy): Eukaryota > Metazoa > Mollusca > Bivalvia > Cardiida > Solecurtidae > Azorinus > Azorinus chamasolen. The sequence continues at coordinate 74,908,813 of OY755242.1, read as the reverse complement.
TAGTTAATGCTCCTTTTTGGTAGATTTAATCAAAGGGGTTAGGTCTAAAAATAGCCTAAGTGGGAATGGGTTAAGACAATAACAGTACATCCAGCTTCTAATGCTCCTAATACCAGGTAGGTGTTTATTTATCAAACAGATCATGACAAGCCCACTGTAAAAACCATGAAAGCACTCATTGTTTAGATCACAAACAAACTCTGTGGAAAGATGCTCTATAATCTGTTCACGGAATTGGTAATATTTGGCGGCAAACTTGTTGTCTGCTTCAATTCTCAATGAAAGGATTACTCTTATTAATTCTTTTCCAAAACATAATCACAAATTCAAGCAGTAAGGTTCCACAGGCGACACCAAGTTATTCAGTATTTCATTCTGCTTGCAAAAGTTGTCAGACAACTGCCGATGGCACTCTAAAAGATAATGGCCCTATAAATAGTGCAAAACATCGGAGATGTTCGAGATGAAAGTAAAGAAGGGTGGAGTTTCATTGGAATCAAAATCAACCTTTTTCATGCTAATAGTGTCTTGACTGGCATTTTCAAACAGCCTGGATCATGACTAGACGGTGAGTAACTCGGCATTTTGTCAAGATCAAGCTGTTTGACACCTGGTCACTAGTTCTTCAAAGGACTGAATGACTCGGGAATTCAGTGAAAATTTCAGCAAATGAAAGATTGGGTAGACATTACTTTTTCAGTATGAGAACGATTAACCCTTTCCTTCATATAAATGCTTTTTCAGGCATTTGCAAACAGAGCAGACCCAGATCAGACGGCTCCTATAGGAGCCGTCTGACCAGGGTCTGCTCTATTTGCTGACAAGGTAATTATATGCATCTGATTCTATAGTGCTTGTCAAAACAAAAAAATCCTTGAAAAGTTTCCATTATAAAACTTCAGCATAAGATATTCATGAGGTCATAATTTCTTGCATGGATACTGAAAGGAGAAAAGGATAACACCTTGAAGAAGAAGTACCATTTGTCTGCAAACATTGTCGTCTGCTTCAATTCTAAAAGAATTTTATTCTCCATTTTTTTTCTCTCAAAACTTTCTAGAGTGCTGTATTTACTCTATATAGATAATCTTTCCTCTCCTCCAGTGTAAAGCTGACAACGTTTAATAATTTCGACCCTTTACTCGATAAATACGCTTTTCTATGCCTTTGCAAACAAAGTAGACCCAGATCAGATGGCTCCTATAGAAGCCATCTGATCAGGATCTGCTCTGTTTGCTTATGACACAAAGATCTAATTCTACACTTTCTGCCTTTGTTAAATATTCCCGTGTTCATCATTCTGTTATTATAAAAATACAGCTAATTAATAAGCATGATGTCATTATTTCTTATATGTATATTCATGGAGTAAAGGGTTAAATGAAACTAATGCAATAGCAAACAGTGTAGACCCTGATTGACTGTACCTTAAGGAGCAGTCTGATTTTGATCTGCTATTTGCATAAGTTTTTTATCTCGCCAAATAATTTTGATACTCTATAATTATAAACTCTGTTATAAAACAGTTTACCCATTCCCTTTTACACATTAATGCATGAATTGGTCACTTCATGAATATTAATTAACTTTTATTTTCATAATGTAAAATTTATTAAGGGAATTTAACCTATATGATCTCTCTCTCTCTCCTCTCTCCCCCTCTCTCTCTCTCTCTCCCTCTCTCTGTCTTTCTCTCCATCTCTCTATTTCATGGACCTCTGATCTGGGTCTTCACTGTTAGCAAATGTTTGTTCATTGTTTTCCCTATACCTGAAACATTAGGTCTCCAAGTGCTCCCTGGCTCATTTACTCGCTCACACATGTGGGGATACGTACCACGGACTACAGGTGGTTCTCTGCCCCTGTCAGCAACCATTTAGTACCTGATCAGCCTATCACTGGCAAACAATTAACTATCAACTGTTAGTATGCTAAGTAAATGTCATCTGCAAAAAATAATGTCTGCTTTAATTCACAATAACAGATTTCCTTCCATTTCCTTTCCATACTTAAAATAAGTGTGTCAAACAATTTAGATCCAGATGACATGCTGAATTACTCAGACTCTCATCTGGATCTATGCCGTTTGCATGGATTAATCACAGATTTGCCATTGACATGCAAAGAGTTAACGATTAACCGAAACAGACCAATCCTATTATCCAGGTGTCTAGCCCTTAATAGTGTGTGGATTACTTAATGACAATCTTTACAAACTGGTAACTAAGCTTCACATCTGCATCCAAACCATTGGACTCTTTCGATCATGATTTTTTTCAAAGAGAAAAGTTTAGAAAACTCCAATCTGAGAATTGAAAGGATGTTAAAATGTTTTGAGGACAATTACTGTACCTGCTAAGGGTTTAACCCTTTCAACCCCAGACATGCATGCACTGTCATTTGCAAACAGTGTAGACCCAGATCAGAGGGCTCCTAGAGGAGCCCTCTGATCAGGGTCTGCACTGTTTGTTATTCAAAATCCTCTAACAAGTGTTAAACCTTACCTACTAAGTGGACTCTGCTGTTTAAACACTGATGGGCTATTCTATTCCGTAAATTCGTGGATGAAAGGGATAAAAGGTAAGAGATACAGTTGCTGTTAATTACATCAATCAGAGTTAATTAAGCCAGCCCCAGTCTATGCTTTACAGTCGATATATTGTTGTTTAGGTCAGTGGGGGTATATTGCCACACGGTCTGGGTAATTTATGTTCAATTCATTGCAACGGGAGAAAATGACCTCACTAAACGAGCTATAACCACTTGTGTCAAAGAGCTATTGACACTGAGGCCATAATGTACCAATTGACTAGGAAGAAACTACATATACAGTGTTCTATTTGTAACAATTAACCACTGTCATCTAATGGCATCTTGATGTCATTGTGAATGTTCAATCAGGTAAAATGAACAATTTCAACTACATACTGTCCCTTTGATAGTTGGAATGTTTTATGTGAAATGGTCGATAATTGTTCAATGGTAAAGTTAATTTAGTACAAAAAAAAGACTAAAATTTGCTAGAAGAATTACAAACTTGCAGTGACGTATCAGATAATTATGATATTGGGGGATTGCTTAACCCTTTCCTTCATATAAATGCCTTTTTACACATTTGCAAACAGAGTAGACCTAGATGGCTCCTATAGGAGCCGTCTGATCAGGGTCCGTTCTATTTGAAATTGCAATAGATCTAACAGTTTCTACTAATATCAAAACATGTCAATACAGTAAAACCTCTCTATAACGACCACTAGATTGTGTTAGTTGGTATTCAGGGCAGGTGGCTGCTTAAAGCAAGGTGAAAGTAAAACAGAACGCTCCTATAGGAGCGTTCTGTTTTACTTTCACCTTGCTTTAATCAGCCACCTGCCAATACAAAATACCTGGTGTAATTTAGTGGCCATTATAGAGAGGTTTTACTGTATGTTATTATACTGATATTCATAATGCCATTACTTCTTACATGAATATGCAACAAGGAAAGGGATAATGCTTTACCTGATGAATAGTCATGTAAGAAATAAGACATCCTGAAGGTTTTTGAATTGGATCATCGACAAAGGAATTTTTGGCCCCAGTAGAATTTAATCCATTCACACCAAGGTTATTTTTAGACCTAACCTCTTTGATGAAATCTACCAAACAGGAGCATTAACTAGAGAAAAGGAAATTTTCAAAATTTTGAAGTTCTGAAACCATTGTGATAAATAGAGCATTTGCTCCTTAGGAGCAAATGCTCTATTTATCAGAATGGTTTCACAAAGTGACTTTTACAGAGGTGTCAAAAGGCGTCAATATGCTGGAATGGGTTAAGGAATCCGATTGATATCATTTCTTAAGTAAAAAGAGCAGAGCTCCTGTATTCTTATGCCATTATAAAAGGTATTCTAATTAATATTCCTGATGTCATTATTTCTTACATGAATATTCATAGAGTAAAGGGTTAAACTTTTCATAACAGAAAGTGCCACAGATGGGTCGATCCACTTTCAGCATTCAGTATTCATAGTGTTAGAGGTTAATATTAATGGAAATTCTACATCCATTTATTTTCAAATATGCAATAACGGTGTCAAATAGTTCACAGTAATTTGACATCTCTTCATTCTAGATCAAAATCTTTCACCTCATCCTAGAGGTCTTAAAGATTAAGGAGACAGACACATTCCAATCAAATTAACCCTTTTGACACTGAAATTTCAAATGGGACTATTCAAAAATTCAAACAGGACAAGCATACCATGAATATTCAGGGATTCTATTTAAAGGAAAAGTGTAACATGACAAACAGTGCAGACCTTGATGAGAGGGCTCCTCTAGGAGCCCTCTCATCTGGGTCTACACTGTTTGCAAAGGACATTAATGACTTGTTTCCCTCACTGTAAGGGTCGACCCTTATTCTGCTATGGCATAACCTGACCTGCATTTGCATACAACTTGAATCCATAAATTGATGACTACTTTTTTTACTTGCTTCACTTCTGTACAGTATAAGAGCCATCTGATATTGGTCTACTGTGTTTGCAAATGCTTGAAAACATGTTTATATGAGGGAAAGGGTTAACTATTTCCTTCATAAAAATGTGTTTTCAAGCCATCTGATCAGGGTCTGCTCTATTTGCTAATAGAATTTAAAAAAAAAGTAAAGTACCTAGTTATAGTCTACTTTCAGTCCGAATGACCGCTCAGCCGATTGTACATTTGAAAGATCTGTTTCTCTACTTTCTAAAATGGCTACAATGTTACACCTTCCATATTTCATTAAAACTACTTTGTCCGTGAATATTCAGTAGGTATTAAAATTTGGACTAAATATAGAACAGGGAAAAGGTTAAAAATCAAACATTTTCTAAATTTTAATGTGATCTCTGCCAAATAAGATCCTGTGGCTACTCATTAGAATATTACCTTTGAGACGGTTTGATGGAGAAATAAGACATTTTGATAAATCAGTATGCATCTTATCTACACAGAGCTCCAGATAAGATGCATAAATTTCAACAATTTTCAAGAACAACTCCTTTATTTCTCCACCAAACTCTATACTGTGACCACTCTTTAGAATCGTCTCAAAGAGACGATTCTAAAGAGTGGTCACAGTATAGGGTTTGGTGGAGAAATGACGATTTTAGTATTTGGGAACGCACCTTTATCCGTAGCTCTGATCTACGGACCTGGTGATGTTTTTAGAGAAAAAGAATGTAGACAGAACATACTTCAGAAGTGAAGCAAGTGAAAAATCAGTCGTCAATTTGTGCAACATGGTTGAATAAATTTCCAGTTTTCCTCCTTCTTCATTTCACCCTTGGAAATTTAAATACAGTCTGTGCTATGTAACTTTGAAATTACACCAAACATTCTCCTAAGAGGTTTCCATAACAACCAATGTTAGGACATTTTTATCCCTTTGGTTGCTGAATATTTAAAGTGGAATTGTCTATCATTATTTAATGATAGAGTCCATTAAGTATAAAAGGGTATTATTTGCGAGAGAGGTTTGAATGACAAAAACGTACAGACCTCGATCTAAATTCTCCCAAACGAGCAACCTGACCTGGGTCTACATAGTTTGCAAATATCAGTATGCTGGATTTCTGAACTGAAGGGTTACTAAAATGTAGAGTTCCACTGATTTTAACAAACTAACTTGAAATTATCTTTTCAAATGGGAAATTTATGAGTTAACTCTGACTCAGCATCAGTTCCAAAACAATTTCTGCCCCCGTGCTGCATAATGTAATGACAACGAAATCATTTCCATGGTTTTGTCTTGAAACTACAGTAGAAAATATGAAACTTTACTGTTCTCTTTTTAAACCCTTTCCTTCATATAACAACTTTTTTAACATGTTTTCAAAAAATGTAGACCCTGATCAGACGACTCTTGTATGAGCTGTCTGATCAGGGTCGGCTCTGTTTATTTATGAAATTACATAGATCTGATCCTACAGTTTTTGTGTAAGTCAAAACTTCCTTTGAATATATTACACTATAAAAATTAAGGTAATGAATATCATGACGTGATCAATTCATGCATAAATGTTCATCGCTGTAAACTAACTCTAAACCCAGTTTTCTCACTTTTTTAACCCTTGCCTTCATATAAATACCTTTACACATATTTGCGAACAGAGTAAACCCAGATCAGACAGCTCCGATAGAAGCCATCTGATCAGGATCTGCTCTATTTGCTTAGGGTATAATATAGATCTGACTGTACAGTTTCTACCTGAGCCAAAATGTCATGTGTTTATATGCCGTTATAAAAACTAATCTAATTAATATTGATGGTGTCATTATTTCTTACATGAAAGGTGAACAGGTAAAGCTTGCTTACCCCTTTCCCCTCATATAAACATGTTTTCATGTATTTGCAAACGGAGTAGGCCCAGATCAGATGGCTCCTATAGGAGCCGTCTGATCAGGGTCTGCTCCGTTTGCTAATGGAATTCGATAGATCTGTTTCTTTACTGTCTAAAATGGCTGCAATGTTACACCTTCCATACTTCATTATAACTGTTTTATCTATGAATATAAAGTAGGTATTGGAACTTGGAATACATAATTATAGAACGGGGAAAGGGTTACCTCGGCCTGCTCAAGGTTGAGTGTTTTCTTGCATCATCTCTAGCACTTTTGTAGCTTACCTTGACACTATGAATATTCATGTAAGGGATAATGATATCATGTATATTAACCCTTTGCTACATGAATATTCATGTAAGAAATGACGACATCATGAATATAATATTTATTTGTTTAATTTTAATAGCAGCAATTGTAGAATCATCTATATTACAGTAAACCCCCTCTAATGTGACCACTTAATCGATAAACATGCATGTCTTTATAAGCAGGTGGTTGTTTAATGCAGGACAAAAGTAATGCAGAAAGCTCCTCCAGGAGCTTTCTGCATTACTTTTGTCCTGCATCAAGCATCTACCTGCATCTAGCACCCACGAGTTTACCTATTTTAGGTGGTCACATTAGCGGGGTTTTGCTGTATATCATATGCAAACAGAGCAGACTCTGATCAGATGACTTCTAAAGCAGCCATCTAATCTGGGTCTACTCTGTTTGCAAAGGCACGAAAAGGCGTATTTATGGAGTAATGGGTTAATTGGATAAGTTTATGTAATGGCACAATGAACTCAGGATGCTTTTGCAATGGCAGAAACTGTAGAATAATATCTATATTATTCAATAAACAAGAATGTTCAGAGGAACATATGTGTCACCTGCTAGCAACTGACACAAAAACTGTTAATATGCTGGAATGCGAAAATCAGAACAAAGGGGAATAACTCAAAAAGAATAACATGCAGAATGATGGACCTTAGTTACATCAATGCTCCTCGATTAGAGGAAGAAACATGTGAGATTTGAAAGCTCTATAATTATTAGTTTAGAAATGACAGCCAAAAAAAGAAAGTGTGACAAAAATCAGAACAAAGGAGAATAACTCCAAAAGTAGTGCATGCAGAGTGATGGACCTTAGTAACATCAATGGTCCTCAATGAGAGGAAGACACATGTGAAATTTGAGAGCTCTATAATGATTAGTTAAGAAATGACAGCCAAAAAAAGAAAGTGTGACGGACAGGACAGACAGACAGACAGACGACGGAAAAGTGATCTCTAAGTGACACCCTGCCTCTCGGCAGGTGACACAAAAAGAGAGCAGATCCTGATCAGACGGCTCCTACAGGAGCAATCTGAACAGGGTCTACTCTGTTTACAAAAATGTATCTATGGAGTAAAGGATTGAACCGACACAATGGAAATTCTCCAAGTCGAACTTATGCACTAACAAATAATGATGTTGGTTTTTTTTAGCTTACTTACCTTAGCTTGCTCAAGGTAGAGCTCAAGCTCCCTAAACTCTTCATCTCCTCTTTTGCTCATGGTTCCTCCATTCTTTTACATCTCACCATACTGGTCAATCTGCAAAATAAGTCTTAACCCATAGAATGCTGGAAACAAGTCTCTAATGTCCCTTGCAAACAGTGTAGACACAGATCAAAGGGCTCCTAGAGGAGCCCTCTCATCAAGGGTCTGCACAGTTTGTCATGTTACACTTTTCTTCAGGAAAATCCCTAAATATTCACCATAAGCTTGACCTGTTCAATTTTGGAATAGTCCCATTTGAAAATTCACCATTATAAAGGTTAAGCATAAACCCATTTAATGCTGCATCTTTAAAGTGGAATTTTCCATCATTGTTTAACTCCTATAGGAGCAAATGCTCTATTTATCACAATCGTTTCATAAAGGGATTTTAACAGAGGCATAGAAAGGCGTATTTATGGAGGGAAAGGTTAATCGAGAGCAATAGGTAAAGATGCATATTCAAATACTAAAATCACTTTTTCTCTCCCAAGCTCTGTATTGTAACCACTCTTTAACCCTTTCCTCCATAGGCTATATTAATTTAGACCCAACCTCTTTGAATGAATCTATCCAAAAGGAACATTTACTAGAGAAAAAAGGAAAATTAAGAATTTTGTAGTTTGAAACCATTGTGATAAATAGAGCACTTGCTCCTATAGGAACAAATGTTCTATTTATCACAATGGTTTCAACAGGTGATTATCACAATGGTTTCAACAGGTGATTTTTACAGAGGCGTAGAAAGGCGTATTTATGGAGGAAAGGGTTAACCCTTACCTTAATATAAATGTGTTTTCAGGCATTTGCAAACAGAGCAGAGCCAGATCAGTATAGGAGTCATCTGATCAGGTTCTGCTCAGTGTTTGCTAAAGGAATTTGAAAGATCGATCTGTTCCTTTACTTTCTAAAATGGCTACAATGTTCCACCTTTCATATTTCATTGTAACTGTTTTGTCCATGAATATTCAATAGTTATTAAAATTTGGAATAAATATAGAACAGGGAAAGGGTTCAAAAGAGCAGTCATAACATCAGGTTTGGTGGAGAAATAAAGGAGCTACAGTAGAACCTATCCTAAACATAGGAGATTTAAAAAGCAGGTGGTTGCTTTATCCCTTTCCCTGTTCTATGTATATTTCAAATTTCAATACCTACTGAATATTCATGGACAAAATAGTTATAATTAAATAAGGAAGGTTGGATATTGTACCCATTTTAGAATCTAAAGAACCAGATCTATCAAATTCTATTAGCAAACAGAGCAGACCCTGATCAGACGGCTCCTCTAGGAGCCGTCTGATCTGGGTCTACTGTTTGCAAATGCGTGAAATCACGTTTATATGAGGGAAAGGGTTATGCAAGGTAAAAGTAATGCAGAATGCTCCTATAGGAGCTTTCTGCAATACCTTAAACCTGCATTTAGCTATCACCTGCCTTACAGACCAATAATTAGACCTCTTTTTGATGGCCACTAAATGACTTGAATTTATATAATTAAAACCTGACCAACTGCTGATTAAACACAGGTGTCTTAAAACCAGCTGGTTGCTTAATAGTCAAGGCAAAGGTCATGAAGAAAGCTCCTTTGGAAGTAGCTTGTGGCATTACCTTTGCTCTGCATTAAGCTAACACCAGTCCTGCTTTGAATGATCACTTAACTCTTTGCATGCTAGTGGTGGATCCTCTCACTCAGACTCTCGACTCCAGCCAAAAAAATCAGAAATAAAATTAATAATTTTTAAAATTTTGCAGACGACAATTGAACAGATGACAAATTACATAGCATGCAAAGAGTTAAGACAGGTTTTATGGTACTTCAGTTTGCTCCAATTTAGATACTTAAAAGCATGATCAGACATTTCCCAAAATTTCATCTTAACTTAATATATCTTTATAGTCTGTGAGCCACACAGTTGCGTAAGAGTTGCATTGGAAATAATATTACAGATACACCAACCTGTTCGAAATGTCTATCGGTAATCCATGTTCACAAAACAACATAACACGAAACAATAATATTTCCAAAAGACATGATACTCCAGTTTAGAAAAAAATCCTCTCATTATTTCCCGTGGAAACGTAAAAATAGAGCTGTAATCAGTGAGCCAATCTCACTCCTAATTCCACTTCATATCTTAGAAAAACAGCAACACACCAACTGGCCCCAGTACCTTACTCTGCAGATACAACCTCTTGCTTTTGTATTCCCAGCATTTGCATTTTGACACTTTTACTCCCTGTATTTATAGTAATCAGAATTTTAATCTAATATTTGAAAATTCCTAAGAATTTTCAAAGAATAAAATCAGATAGTATATTTTTCTGAATTTTTATTTTCTTATCAATAACAAAAAGATGCTACAATAAAGCACATTCTGCCGCAGGTCAAAGTTTAACAGATTCTACAGGAAGTCATCAATGGCTGCGGGTTTATGAATGGTTCCTATCTAAATAACAGACCTAGCGTATCCAATCTGAACCACTTGCCACTTGTGAAATCCCCACCTGATGCCGCTGGGGCGCTTTGGGAGAACATTTCACAAACTACCACTTGTGTAATGATGATAGGCAAACAATCTTTAAAAACATACAAACATGAAAAAATGCATCTGCTATCACGATTTTGAGTATTATCATCAATGTCTGAATTCTCACATTAGCCCTTTCCCTGTTCTATGTTTATTCCAAATTTTAATACCTACTGAATATTAATAGACAAAATAGCTAAAATTAAATATGAAAGGTGGAACATTGTAGCCATTTTAGAAAGTAACGGAACAGATTTACCAAATTCTATTAACAAACAGAGCAGACCCTGATTAGACGACTCCTACAGGAGCCGTCTGATCTGGGTCTACTCTGTTTGCAAATGTGTGAAAAGGCATTTATATGAGGGAAAGAGTTAACCATTTCAATGCTGAATTTTCAAATGGACTATTCCAAATTTCAAACAGGTCAGGTCAAAATTCATGTTAATTTTCAAGGGTTTCTTTAAATGATTTTCATCATAGAAACACCTTTTCATGCCTTTGCAAACAGAGTAGACCCAGATCAGATGGTCCTCTGTAGGAGCCGTCTGATCAAGGTCTGCTCTGTTTGCTTCTGAAATTGAATCCTTATAAGAAGCAGAGTACAGAGGTCCAGATAAGATGCGTAAATTTAAACATTTTCAAGAATACATATCGCTCCTTTACTTCTACACCAAACCCTAAACTGTGACCACACTTTAGAATCGCCTCTTCAGAAATGCACTAGTGCCTTTTCTACACCAAACCTCTTCGAGACGATTCTAAAGAGTGGTCACAGTATAGGTTTTGGTGAAGAAATGACGATTTTAGTATATGAGTATGCACCTTTATCTGTAGCTCTGAGAGTATCTCGGCATCTCATCTGGATCAAGGCTTTTTGCAAATACCAGTCAGATCGCAAATAGCGGAAGAAGGGTTAATGGATAGGTAAAGATGTGATAAGCTTATTTATTTACTTGAAAATAACATTATAAACACACAGTTAAAACAATATCATCTACAATCATCCGTCTGATCAAGGTATGCAGTATTTTTAAACCATTACTTTCATACAAACGCTTTGTACCCGGATGTGCTTTGCCTTCCAGCTGGCTTGTGGTAGGTCAGTGGTTCTACACGGGTGTTCTTTGGTGCACGGAAAAATGCAATTTGTTCCATCTTAGGTGCACAAAACAACGCAATTTGGTCAGTTTTAGGTGCACCAAACAATGCAATTTGTTCCATCTTAATTAGGTGCACGAAACAATGCAATTTGTTCTGTGCAAAGACGAACCTCCACTTGTGAGAAATATGGAAGGTGTAACATTGTAGCCATTTTAGAAAGTAAAGAAAGAGATCTTTCAAATTCCATTAGCAAACAGAGCAGACCCTGATCAGATGGCTCCTCTAGATCTGGGTCTACTCTGTTTGCAAATGCGTGAAAACACATTTATATGAGGGAAAGGATTAAAGTGACGTAAAACCTGATCAAAACCAAAACCAAACCTTTGCAAACACTGAGAGAAGACCTAGTTCCTGTAGGAGCTACCTGATCAGGGTCTGCTCTGTTTGCTTTTGAAATAATTTATAGATATGTCTCTCCAGTTTCAATACTAAAAACTCATGCGTACATAATTATGCCATTATAAAAATTCTGCAAACAAATATTCTGACTTGAATATTCAACAGGGAAAGGGTGATAAGCTTGTTTATTTACTTGAAAAGAACATTAAAAACACACCATAGACACAATATCTTGTATTTATATCTCTGTTTGCAAAGATGTAGAAAGGTATATTTATCACATAATTAATCTGCCATGTGGGGGTGCCGAAATAGAGTGCCGTTAATCGCTGAAATGCACTAGTGCCATTTTTATGCAAATGAGCAGTTTGAATCCGGCTGTATTACACTGTAAAACAATGGCCAAAATAGCCGTCAGATATAGTATGTTTCACTTTCTATGACACTTTTTAAGGGTTATGTGATAAATAGAATCTTACATTAGTGTTCATTACAAAGTTGCTAAAGCTTGCGTCATATTATTATACTAAACTCGTTTCATAAAAACAATTTGTAATGAACACTCATGTAAGATCCTCTATTTATGGAGTAAGGGGTTTAAAATTAATCAATTAATTGATTTTAAAACTAGAATATTTATAAACAGACTAACCTGCTACTTAATTTCAATTATATTTGAATTACCTAACATTTCCAAAACTGTACATAACTTAATGGCGTGATAAGTTTTGAAGATTATCAAATATTTATAAATATCAACTGTTACTATAGTTACCCTAAGTATTCTGACTTCAATCTCTCCAGTACATTGTAAAGCTGAATAAATCAATTTGGCACCATTTGGTAACTTAAATTAGTCTGATAGAGTTTCAAACAGTGTAGACACTGATCAAACCAGTCTTGCATGAGTAGTTGGTCTGGGTGTGCCTCATTTGCCTAACTTGGGTCTGCACTATTTGCATAAGTTTCTTTGACCAAATTGATAAGGGTAATTGCTGCATCTAAGTACAGTAGAATCTGTCATAACCCATTCCTCCATAGGCTATTTTTAAACCCAACCACTTTGAATGAATCTACCCAAAAGGAGCATTAACTAGAGAAAAGTAAAATTTTAGAATTTTGCAGTTTGAAACCAATGTGATAAATAGAGCATTTGCTCTTATAGGAGCAAATGCTCTATTTATCACAATGGTTTTAATAGGTGATAGGCGTAGAAAGGCGTATTTATGAAGGAAAGGGTTAAGAGACCATAAAAAAGGTCTAATTATGGGTATGTAAGACAGGTGATAGCTTAATACTGGTCAAAAGTAATGCAAAATGTTCCTAGAGTTCATCAGGATCCAAACTGTTTGTCGTTTTGACCATATTTTTGCAAAGAAATGAGAGAACGTTTATTTTAAGAATTGAAGCAGACGAAAAATTACTTACCGTGCAAAGAGTTAAGACTCCTGTGTCCATTTAATATAAGGTCGCTTAAGACAGGTTCTACAGTATTTTACCAGCCTTGAACTTGAGCCTTAAGTATGCTGCTCTAATCTCTCAGTTAACCCCATACCCACTGAATATTCATGCAACAGATAATGACTTTATATGAATATTAATTAATTTTTGTAATGGCATTATGAACTAAAGCAATTTTTTATCATGGTAAAAACTGTTGAATCAGATCTATTATACATGTGTTCCATATCTTTAATGTTCTCTAAGCGAACATGCTTGTAGAAATGTCATCTACTACAGTTCTCTTCTCTTTCTCTTCAGCGATATTGTCATACCATCAAGGTTTAGATCCTAACACAATACAGAAATACTCTTTAAAAACTAACTGCACAGATTATCACACATTCTCTGCAAGGTGCAGTATGTCTTTACCTGTTCTTTTGTCAATAAATATTCAGGTAGGAAATAATGACATTATGCATATTAATTAGGTTAATTACAAACACAGGAATATGTTTACATGTATATCTACAGGAGTCACATCATCACCTTAACGCAAAACTATTGTAACTACATATTTTTCCGAAACACACTTTTTTGCATTAGGGGTAGAATAATAGCTTCAGGAATATTTATCAGACGGTTTTTTATAATGGTATTTGAACACGTGATTTTTAAACCATGGCAGAAACTGTAGAAATTAGACATATAATACCATAAGCAAAAAGAGCAGACCCTGATCAGATGGCTCCTATAGGAGCCACCTAATCTGGGTCTACTCTGTATGCAAAGGTGTAGAAAAGGAAAGGGTTAACATTGGCTTTGAAACTCAATTCCAAGAAAAGAGGAAATTAACTGAGATTTCAAATAAAATGTATCCTGCTTAAAGATGCTAAAATTCTTACAGGTATCTTTCTTGGAACTATCATATATTTTAATTCTTTGCATGCAAATTCATTTTGTCGTGAACTCAATTGTGATCTACAAACCCTATAACGTGACCACTCTTTAGAATCGTCTTGAAGAGACGATACTAAAGAGTGGTGACAGTATAGGGTTTGGTGGATTTTTTTCTATCGGGTTTTACATCGTTTCAGCAGTATTTCAGTCATATTAGCAGATAATTACATGTGGAGGAAGATCCCAGAGGTTCTTCTGTGTACGGAACAAGTTGCATTGTTTCGTGCACAGAAGAACATCCAGGTAGAACAACTGACCTATAGCAAGCCAGCTGGAAGGCTTCCTCACATGAAAAATCCAGATGCCAAAACCGGGATTCAAACCCACAGCGGTGAGGGGCTAAGCGATTGTCAGTCGAAGACCATAACCACTTGGCCACGGAGGCCCCTTATTGGTGGAGAAATGATGATTTTAGTATTAGCTAGGGTACACACCTTTATCTGTAGCTCTAGTTACTCGGTGTCTCGATCATCTTAATCCAAACTGTTTCCATAGGTATTTAGTTTCGAACTGGCATCGAGATCGAAAAATGCGCATCAGTTATTATTGTTTTTCAGCTGCAATCCATTCTTAAGAAGACCATCAAATTAAAGATAATATTATCAAAAGTCAGTATCTTCATGGAAACATAGCAAAAATAAATCCATTCTTATCGATAAGGCGATCATCACCTGCTGTCTTCCATCAAAGTCACAGACTTATTTCCTTCTCCTTTATGTATTGAAAGAACTGCTTTTCAGAATGGCTATATATCTTTCAGTCGACAGGGAAGTCAATTAAGTAATATCTTATTCTGTTACCTTTATCAGATAACTTGTTAATCCTTTCTGCCACCAGTTGGATATGACCCAATTATACCCGCCAGGTGTTATAATAAAGTGCCGACAGTTTTAAGTATCGAATCTGGTTAATTGATTCATAATATAAGTCCTGTATGGTGAGTGTATAACAGATAAAAACCCAACTGTACTTGTGCCATAAATCTATTAAACTTTAATAATAATCTCACGACAGTGACACTTAATATTCATTATTTCAACCGTTCAAAACCTCAAAAACTGACTCGATTTCCAGAATAGTTAAAATCAGCTTTAAGAAATGACCGTTTAGTGTTGCATCTCAGAGACTCGACGACCTCCGAAATTCTGAATCCTGGCCGATTTCTTTGCGTAAATAGGTATGATTACGGCATAAATGCGAACACTGTTTTCTATATAAAAATGCTTTTTCACACCTTTACAAACAGAGTAGATGCAGATCAGATGGCTCCCACAGGAGCTATCTGATCAGAGTCTGTCTGTTTGCTTACGACATTATAATAGATCTGACTATAATTTCTACCAATACCAAAACTTTATAATATTATGTACATTTTCTATCATTAAAATTCAGCTAATAAATATTAGTGATGTCCTTGAGGAGCCCTCTCATCAGGGTCTGCACTGTTTAACATGTTACACTTTTCTTTAGAAAAATCCCTAAATATTCTCAGTAAGCTTGACCTGTTTGAGTTTTGGAATAGTCCATTTGAAAATTCAGCATTGTAAGGGTTGAAGGGTAAAAGGTTATGATTTTCTTAGAAAGACAATTTTCAATGAGTCACCCTGGTAAATTTATTGGGAAAACATCTCCATAAAATTCCATTTTTAAGCTAATAATGCCTGACAGTTCAATCCCAGCTAAATGCTCAAACATCGTCCATACACACTTACACGACAATTTAACTCTTAAAATGTTGTCAGGGGAAAAATCTCAATAACCATTCCATGTAGTTGGGATCTAATTAAGAGACTGCATCACTTTGCCTTCCAACAGAATCCACAACATTTTACACTGATTACATTACTACTTTTAAAGAAATGAAGCGAAAAGAAATTTCAAGTACTATAGAAATTGATTTACATCGCAGACAGAAATAAGCTCAGTGCCGCTAATGTTTACTGGTGACAGTTACTGAGTGTCATGAGAAGGTTTCTCACAGTCAAGTCAGTAATTAGTACTCCCTAATTAGCCGAGGATTCCATATTTTCCAAGACTTCTGGGTATAGTGTTACAACAACAGAACCCGAAGACCATTGGAGCACACAGTATGGTCCGCTTTAACCCATTCCCTCATAGGCTATTTTTAGATCTTACCTCTTTGATTAAATCTACCAACAAGGAGCATTTACTTAAGAAAAGGAACATTTTAGAATTTTGCAGTTTTGAAACCATCGTGATAAATAGAGCATTTGCTCCATAGGAGCAAATGCTCTATTTATCACAATGGATTCAGAAAGTGACTTTTTGCAGAAGCATCAAAAGGTGTCAATATGCGGAAATGGGTTAACCCTTTCCCTGTTCAGGATTCATGAAACAAATAATGACATCATGATTATTTATTAGCCCAGTTACTTTTCAACCATATTTTTTGCTTTGACAAAAACTGTAGAATCAGATCTATATCATGTCAAAAGCAAACAGAGCAGACCCTGATCAGACGACCAGCATTTGAAAGATCGGTTTCTTTACTTTCTAAAATGGCTACAATGTTCCACCTTCCATATTTTATTATAAATATGATGTCCATGAATATTCAGTAGGTAATGAAATTTGGAATAAACATAGAACAGGGAAAGGGTTGAACAAAAAGGAAGAAAACTGAAGCAGATGAAAGATTTTGCAGATGGCAATAAGCGACAGTGAGAGAGTTAAACTTGTTTATTCAATTTGCACTTTTTTTTCACAAATAAGACAAGAGAATGACTGTTTGATTGATGAGTAACATTACCCTTTGAAAGCTGAATATTCAAAACAGAATGGCCCAAGAGAGTTTAACCCATTCCCTCATGGACTATTTATAGATCCAACCTACAGGAGCCGTCTGATCAGGGTCTGCTCTGTTTTTGCTTTCGGTATAATTAAATACAGATCTGATTCTACAGTTTCTGCCTTAGCCAAAACATCCTGTGGATAACTATATGCTATTATAAAAGTTCAGCTAATAGATATTCATGATGTCATTATTCTGTACAGTAAAACCTCTCTAAACCTGAATTCTAGTAAAGAAGAATTTAGACACTTTTAGGCAGGTGACAGTTTTATAAATGCACGGTGAAAGTCAGGCAGAAAGCTTCTAGCTGCCACCTGTCTCCCGGAACACTGATATTTAAACTAAATTGAATGTCCAGTTTAGAGAGGTTTTGCTGTACATAAACATTTAACAGGGAAAGGGTTAACCCTTTCCTCCATAAATATGCCTTTCTACGCCTTTGCAAACAGAGTAGGCCCAGATCAGACGGCTCTTATAGGAGCCGTCTGATCAGGGTCTGCTCTGTTTGATTATGGTACAATATAGGATATTATTCTACAGTTTCTGCCATGTTAAAAAAAAATCCTGTGTCTATTAAATTTTGCTGTTATAACAATCAATGTGATTAATATTCGTGACATCATTATTTTTTACATGAATATTCATGGAGGAAAGGGTTAAGAGAGGTTTTGCTGTACCATGACTCTCCTAGCCTGATACTCATCAGAACTAATTGGCTTATCAGTCTCTCAAGAAGTAGGACCAACCTGTTAACCCTTTACCTGTTCTATGTTAACCCATTCCTCCATGTTATTTTTAGATCCAACAACTTTGAATAAATCTACCGAAAAGGAGCATTAACTAGAGAAAAGGTAAATTTAGAATTTTGTAGTTTGAAACCATTGTGATAAATAGATTTATCACAATGGTTTCAATAGGTGATTTTTACAGAGGCGTGGAAAGGCGTATTTATGGAGGAAAGGGTAAATTTCATATTTCCACACCTGAATATTCATGGAGAAAATAGTTATAATTAAATATGGAAGGTGGACCATTGTAGCCATTTTAGAAAGTAAAGAAACAGATCTTTCAAATTGCATTTGGAAACAGAGCAGACCCTGATCAGACGGCTCCAATAGGAGCTGTTTGATCTGGGTCTGCCCTGTTTGCAGATGCATGAAAAGGAAAGGGTTATACAAAGGAAAGGGTTAAACCTTTTACCTGGTGAACATTTATGTTAGAAATAACGACATCATGAATATTAATAAGAATATTTATGAATAAAGGAACTTATGTTAAAGGCAGTAACTGTAGAATCAAATGTACATTATCCCATAAATGAGTAGAATCTAATTAGATGGCTCCTATAGGAATCATCTGATCTGAGTTTACTCTGCATGCAAAGTTGTGAAAAGGCATCTGTATCAGGTAGAACCAGGTTAATGAACGTGAAGTGGATTGGCCAGGCATCTTTGGGTTAGACTTTTATCATGGTAAGAGCTAATATGGGATTACTTTGCAAATAGTTTAGATCCTGATGTGAAGATTATTTAACAGGATCAATCCTGCTTGACACTTGATACTTTGTGAAGAAAAAATGGAAACAACTATTCTGAAATCAAATGCCAACCATGATAATTGCATGAACAGACTACTAGTATATATGTATAACAACATTATCAAAGGACCATTCCTTCGCTAACTAAAGAATATTCATTTATTTTTGGCAACTGAGTTTTTCAACGACTAGATAGAGGCTCTTGAGCATAAGTGTTTGAGTCTGTTTAATCCTTTCATTTGCTTAACATTTTCCCTGTGGAATATTTATGTAAGAAATAATGACTTCATATATATTTATTAGCTGGATTTTTATAATGGTATATGTACATCATAAAACACTTTTGGTATTGGTAGAAACTGTATCCGATCTATCATAATTTGATAAGTAAACTGAGCAGATCCTGATCAGACGGCTCCTAGTCAGGAGCCTTGACGATCCCTATGATATCTGCATCGTTTGCTATTCAAAATAATCCAGCAAATTAAAATTAATCATTCTCAAACAGACTGGATTCTATGCTTAACACTTTCCTCCATAAATACACCTTTCTACGCCTCTGTAAAAGTCACCAATTGAAACCATTGTGATAAAAAGAGCACAATGGTTTCAAAGTACAAACTTCTAAAAAAATTATTTTCTCTAGTTAATGCTCCTTTTGGGTAGATTCATTCAAAGTGATTGGATTTAAAAATAGCCTATGAGTGAATGGGTTAAACAAATATTGACTATTCCATTTTGATTATTCAACATTTAAAGTGATAAAGGCAGATATTGTAGTTTGATGTTGCCAAATTATTTAATAAATTACATTCATTATGCAATTAAGCATGATACAACATTACTACAAGAAATTCCATGTAAAATTCCATGTAAAGTTTTACAATAATAAACATCAATGTTCTAAATCTTCAATTTTCGTCTCGGCCATAAATACAAACCCCAGAAAATTTGGCAGAAACTCGGAGTTGACTATGTAGTTACCATACTGTCAGGACGGGCCAGAGTGTGGACAAAAAGACAAATATTTATTTAATTTTTATTTTCTTCTATTATCATATTTCCACATTAAATATTAATAACATTTTCATATAGCTCTATATTTATATTTAAATAAATATAGATCTATACATTTATAAAAATCAATACCTTTCCACAAGAATTCATCTTTAAATAACAGTTTTCAAAGTTTGTGAACCTTTTCAAAGTTTGTGAGCATTTTCAAAAAGCAATATCATTCTAACGGACCGTTTGAAATTCGGCCGATTTATTTGGAAAGCGCGGACCGAAGAATAGATTGAAATCTCCGGTTGCTAAGCATCTCAGCGGCTTCAAAGTGAAAATATTCATTAGCCAATCAGAGACGAGATAACAAATAATTCCACTTCCGCTTCAATCCGTCGATTGAAAGTTGTGTTTGTTGAGAGATACAAATTCATGAATATTTACAAATTCAAAGACAATCATGACGAATAAGAAGTATAGATCGATTGTACAACTTGTATGTGAAAGGATCATATAGGCCGTAGACATTGTCATGCGGAATTAAAGAAATACGAGGTAAAAATGTATGAAATTGACTTGCTAACACAATCAGTTTTCGTGCATACAGCAGGTGACATCATAACAATACATATCACAATATGTTAACCCATTCCCTCATATTGACACCTTTTGATGCCTCTGCAAAAGTCACCTGTTGAAACCATTGTGATAAATAGAGCATTTGCTCCTAAATGCTCTATTTATCACAATGGTTTCAAACTACAAAATTCTAAAATTTTCCTTTTCTCTAGTTAAAGCTCCTTTTCTGTAGATTTATTCAAAGTGGTTGCATCTAAAAATAGCCTATGAGGTTATGGGTTAACCACAGTTACTGTAAGCCTTTACTCCATAGATACACCTTTCTATGCCTTTGCAAACAGAGTAGACCCAGGTCAGATGGCTCCTGTAAGAATCGTCTAATCAGGGCCTGATCTGTTTCCTTATGACATAATATATGTCTTATTCTGCAGTTTCCGTCATGTTAAATAATTCCTTGTTCATAATGCCATTATAAAAATCAGTTAACCCATTCCCACATAGGCTATTTTTAGATCCAACCACTTTGAATAAATCTACCGAAAAGGAGCATTAACTAGAGAAAAGGAAATTTTTAGAATTTTGTAGTTTGAAACCATTGTGATAAATAGAGCATTTGCTCCTATAGGAGCAAATGCTCTATTTATCACAATGGTTTCACAAAGTGACATTTACAGAAGCGTCAAAAGGCGTCAATATGCGGGAATGGGTTAATTCATATTCATGATGTCTTTATTTCTTACATGAACATTCACGAAGTCAAGAACTTACTAACTCTAATCATTAACTGTTACTCCATAAATACACCTTTCTACGCCTTTGCACACAGAGTAGATCCAGATCAAACAGCCCCTTTAGGAGCCATCCGATAAGGGTCTGCTCTGTTTGCAAACAGAGTAGAACCTGATCAGACACTCTTACAGGAGCTCTCTGATCTGGATCGACTCTGTTTACTAAGGCATGAACAAGCATTTATATGAAAGAAAGGGTTAACTCTTCCTGGAGCAACCTCAAAACAAGGAGAGTTAACCCTTTAACCAATTCCCTCATACTGACGACTTTTGACGACTCTGTATATAAGTCACTTTGTGAAACCATTGTGATAAATAGAGCATTTGCTCCTGTAGGAGCAAATGCTCTATTTATCACAATGGTTTCAAACCACAAAATTCTTAAAAAAAAACTTTTCTCTAGTTAATGCTCCTTTTCGGTAGATTAATTCAAAGTGGTTGGATCTAAAAATAACCTATGAGGGAAAGGGTTAATGAATAGTTTTGTATGAAATAATGACATCATGAGTATTAATCAAATTACATGTAATTTCAATAATGGCACATGAACACAGGTAAGTTTGGTCATTGTAGAAACTGTTGAATTAGATCTACATGTATATTATTCCATAAGCAAACAGAGCTGGCCCTGATCAGACTCTGATCCTGGTCTACGCTCTTTGCAAAGGCATTAAAAGGCATATTTATGGAGTAAAGGGTTAATTTCACACTTAAGTTACATTAAAGGGAGTGAACTTTTTGTGAAGTGGATGGTTTACTGTTTGTAAGTATAATTGGTTTCCACAGTAACAGTAGATGAACTCCAAGTGGGATAACACTTTGAACAATTAGAGAGGTGCACTTTTTTAAACATCACATAGAAGTAGCTTTAACCCTTTCCCTATTGAGCACACATATGTGAATTTGTCACTTCATGAATATTCAATAACTTAATTGTAATAATGCAAACATTTAAAGAGAATCTTTGGCTTTAACGAAAACTGTAGGATCTGATCTTCATATTTAATTCCATAAGCAAACAAAGCAGACCAATTTAGGAGCTGTTTAATCTATTTATACTGTTGACAAACGCATGAAAAACAGCATTCACATGAGGGAAAGGGTTAACTCTTTTTCAGCATTCACATGAGGGAAAGGGTTAACTCTTTACCTGAAAGAGACGACTCTTCATGCCTTTACAGAGTAGGAGTTGTCTACCCTGTTTGCTAATGGAATAACACAGATCTGATTCAACAGGTTGTGCAATGGAAAACAATCCCCTTTTTCATAATGCCATTACCAAATTTCAGCTCATTAATTAACTCATTCCCTCATAGGCTATGTTTATATCCAACCACTTTGAATAAATCTACCGAAAAGGAGCATTAACTAGAGAAAAGGGAAATTTTAGAATTTTGTAGTTTTTAAACTATTGTGATAAATAGAGTATTTGCTCCTAAGGAGCAAATGCTCTATTTATCACAATGGTTTCAAAAAGTCACGTTTACAGAGGCGTAGAAAGGCGTATTTATGGAGGACAGGGTTCATATTCAAGATGATAAGATTGAAAAAATAAATCTAAAACTTTTAACAATAAGTTATGTTAAATCACAATAAATGGGATTATCTATTCCATTCTGATAATTAAGGGCTGAAAGGATTAAATTAGACTCAAGTTTCTGCATGAACACCTTCCACATGTCAGAACAAAGTACAGTAAATGGTAACGGTACATGTATCAAATACTTTGTCATGAATATACATCCGAAAAATGATAATGGACCCTGCTGAAATGAAAAAGAAATCCAATTAGAGTGCGTTTGAATAATAATATGGTTAATCGGACAGAGTTTTTAACAAATTTCCTCATATGGATTTGTTCCATTCAGCAGGGTTGAGTCAATTCAATACTGCTACCTTTGATGAAGTTGGACACACATTTGCATGTAAAAAATGATATTATTATCCCTTTACAATGTATGAGCAGTTAATCCTTTCCCTGTTCTATATTTATTCCAAATTTCAATACCTACTGAATATTCATGGACAAAATAGTTATAATGATATATCGATGGTGGAACAATGTAGCCATTTTAGAGAGTAAAGAAACGGAACAATCAAAATCTATCAGCAAACACAGCAGGCCAGATCAGATGGCTCCTATAGGAGCAAATGCGAATGTGTGCAAAAGCGTTATATGAAGGAAAGGATTAATTTATGACAGTATATAATAGACTATCAAATATTTTTTGAATTATCAAGTAGGTATTATATTTATACAGAATAGAGCCCATAGCTCTTTGAACAGTAAATGGGTAAGATCAATTTCAGTATTGAAAAAACTAAACTTGAACTTCCAAAATATGCCATAAAATGCCTTTGCAAAAAGAGTACAGTAAAACCCCTCTAAACCGGACGATCAAATTAGTATCAATATCGATTTTTAAGACAGGTGGCAGCTTGATGCAGGGTGAAAGTCATACAGAAAGTTCCTCTAGGAGCTTTCTGTATGACTTTCACCATGCATTAAGCAGCCACCTGCCTAAACATATCTAAATTCTTCTCTACTAGAATTCCGATTTAGAGGGATTTTACTGTAGACCCATATCAGATAGCTACTATAGAAGTCGTCTGATTAGGGTCTGCTCTGTTTATTTATGGTATAATAGAATTCCGATTCTACAGTTTCTGCCTGCACCAAAATGTCACAAGTTCATATGTCATAATTAATCAAAATTGTATTAGCCCTGCTTTATCTCATAAATATTCCTTTCTTCACATTTGCAAACACAAAATACCAAGATCAGACAGCTCCTGTAGGAGCCATTTAATCAGGGTCCGCTCTGTTTGCTTATGAAATAATATAAATCTAATTCTAAAGTTTTAGTCATGGCCCGAATTTCCTGTGTTCATAATATATGCAATTGTAAAAACGACTGTTAACCAATATTCATAATGTCGTTATCTATTACATGAATTTTCATGGAGTAACAGATTAATGATGTCATTAAGTAATGAGTTAAGAGTCTTAGCAAAAAAAATCCTGATTTTATATATATATATATCATTATAAAAATCCAGCTAATCAATACTCATGACACAGGAATTGTTAGACATTGCATAAACTGTAGAATCATATCTATATTATATCATAAGCAAACAGAGCAGACCCTGATTAGAGGGATCCTACAGGAGCCGTCTGATCTAGGTATTCTCTGTTTGCAAGGGCATAGAAAGGCGTATTGATTTTTTCATGAAGTAAAGGGATATAAGACTTCTTTCGAGTGGCCGTTACAGACAGGTTTTACAGAGTTATCTGAGATCAAGCTGTGCATGGCGTTCAGAGGTTATCCATTTTAACGGCTAGCATCCAATGCCTTCCGGACATAGACAGGAAATCATCATGTTAAAACTCCCCAGAATCAGGAATATAAACCAGATATAACTGATAAATCCTTAAAAATATAATCTCTGTATTTTATTATCAGATATAGGTACCAGATGCTTACTACAAGACTATGTGCTGAGTTCATTCATGAAAACGCTGGAGTGGGAACTTTGGCATGTAAGTGCCAAAAAGATGAACCTGAAGTGTTGTTTTCAGCTCCAAGGTTCATGGCACTGAATTAGCAGCTTGCCAAGATTTTAATTGCTGTACAACCTTCTGATAAACCTAAGCAGGTGGAAATCTGCTGTTTATGTGATGTCTACTTAGTTTTATAACAAATGCAAGAATTGCCGCATTGCAGCGTTCTTCAAATCTTAATACAGCAAAACCCCTCTAATGCGACCACAAGATTATGTCCAATTCTGGATCATAAGGGCAGGTGGTTGCTTAATGCAGGATGAAAGTTATGCAAAAAGCTCCTAGAGGAGCTTTTTGCATAACTTTCATCCTGCATTAAGCAACCACCTGCTGTTAAAGACCACAATAGATATTAATTCAGTGGTCACTAGAGAGGGGTTCTACTGTAGGTTGCATCTAAATTGTTCATACCTTTCACCAACAGATTGGATCTAGATGAGACAGGGTAACTTGTTGTCTCATAAGGATCATAACTGTTTGCTGTCAGGAACATTTCTTTTCAAAGAAATTGAAGAAAACATATATGGAGAATTGATGCAAATAACAGTAAATTGCAGTTTATCATTTTGGTCTATGAAAAACTTCAAAGGTCGACACCTACAATCACCTTCTTGATTTTATAAAGTAACATTTGCGTTAATCCTTATTCATATAAGAAATAATGACATCATGAATATTAATTAGCTGAATTTTTATAATGGCACTATGAACAAGGGAGTGTTTCATGATGATATGATTTCAATAATATTCCGTAAGCAAACAGAGCTGACCCTGATCAGAAGGCTGCTATCGGGTAAAGAGTTAACCCTTGACCCTGATCAGAAGGCTGCTATCGGGTAAAGAGTTAACCCTTGACCCTGATCAGAAGGCTGCTATCGGGTAAAGAGTTAACCCTTGACCCTGATCAGAAGGCTGCTATCGGGTAAAGAGTTAACCCTTTCCATCATAATAACACCTTTTTCAAACAGAGTAGACAAAGATCCGATGGCTCCTCTAGGAGCAGTCTGATGAAAATATACTCTCTGTTTCCTTATGAAAATATAATAGATCTGACTACATTTTCTACCAATACCAAACATTCCTGTGAATATATGGTGTTGTAAAATATTTATGATGTCATTTATTTCTTACATTAATATTAACAGGGAAAGGGTTAAGAGAATAAGATCTGAAAAAAATATATATGTGTATTGGAAAAAGAAGCGCTGACAGGAATTCCTCAGGTATATTTATATTACATTTGAAGTGATGAAACCAGTTGCTGCTGCTTGAGGAAAGATATAGTCTTTGAGTATTTAACTTTTAGCATGTTAGCGGAGAGTTTGTGATAACACGTGCAATCAGTTTAGATGCAGCCAAGACGCTAAGAAATTTGGCTTCCAAACAGCATTGAAATTGTCTGACTCTCCGTATTAATGACAAGAAAGAAACAAAAATCTACTTCCAAAATTGTCGGGATGACAATGCATAGCATGCAAAGCAGTACGCACAGAGTTTAAATCCAACAGATCAACAAAATCTGCAAACAATCCAACCCTAATCTGTTCTGTTAACCCTGTTCTCAATAAATACGCCTTTCTACGCCTCTGTAATAGTCACTTCTTGAAACCATTGTGATAAATAGAGCATTTGCTCCTATAGGAGCAAATGCTCTATTTATTACAATGGTTTCAAACTACAAAAATCTTAATTTTTCCTTTTCTCTTAGTAAGTTTATGCTCCTTTTCGGTAGATTTATTCAAAGAGGTTGGATCTAAAAATAGCCTATGAGGGAAGGGGTTAATTAAGAAATAACAACAATATCAATATTAGTTGGATCAATTTTTATAAACCACACATGAAAAGGGAAACTTTAGAATCATATCTATATTATTTCACAAGCAAATGGAGCAGATACTGATCAGCCAGCTATTATAGGAACAGTCTGATCTGATGTGTCTGACAAGCTCACAGCAGAAGAAGAATAAGAATAAAGAAGAAGAAAGAAGAAGAATATAGAAAAACAACAGAGTAAACACAATGTCCTGCCACTTCATTTGGGGGGACATAATTATTGTTCAGAAACTGAAATTTTGATGCCGACATACACCAATCTAATGAGCAGAGCTTCACTTCTAAAAATCTGATTAACCCATTCCCTCATATTGACGACTTTTGACGACTCTGTAAACGTCACTTTGTGAAACCATTGTTATAAATACAGCATTTGCTCCTATAGGAGCAAATGCTTTATTTACCACAATGGTTTCAAACTACAAAATTCTAAAAATTTTCCTTTTCTCTAGTTAATGCTCCTTTTCGGTAGGTTTATTCAAAGAGGTTGTATCTAAAAATAGCCTAAAGATGGGAACAGAAAATGTTTCAAATCTGCAAAACATTCAACCTCATGGGCAGTTTTGTACTGAATTTGATGGCACTATAGCTACCACCATGATTATTCGCTATGCATACTCACAAATGAATCCATAAGGAAAATTTCAAAATTCAAATCAGTGGAAATAAATACAATATTTATTGCCGCATAAATCAGTAGACACAATATGACCAACCCCAGTCCCAGTCTTAGCCAATCAATTCTTTCATTGTTATGACAATTACAGATTAAATCAGGCTGGTAAATCTTTACCCCCTTGGAGGGGTGTCCAATTCCAAATTTTCTTTGATGTGCAGCATTTCTATTATCTCTTCTATCTATTATCAAGTTTAGTAGTTCTGACATTGAATTTTCATAAATTATTTCTTTCCTCCATAAATACGCCTTTCTATGGCTTTGTAAACAGAGATGGTTCCTATAGGAACTGTCAGATCAGGGTCTAATATGTTTGCTCATGAAATAAAACACATGATTCTACAGTTTCTGCAAATTGCTAAATTTCCAAAGTTCCTGTGTTTGTGAAACACCATGCCCCTGATATGACCTTTGACCTTGATGTATATGACCTTGACCTTAATATTAGTCACCCTAAAAATGTTATGCATGCCAAGTTTGAAGTGTGTATGTTGAATGAAGACAAAATTAATTTAAATCTAAATTTGACCTGTAATTTGACCTTTGACCTTGATGTATGACCTTGATTTTAATAAGTCACCCCTTATGTTCACCTCCATAAGTTGCACATGTATGCCAAGTTTGAAGTGTGTATGTTGAATGAAGACAAAATTAATTTAAATCTAAATTTGACCTGCAATTTGACCTTTGACCTTGATGTATGACCTTGATTTTAATAAGTCACCCCTCATGTTCACCTCCATAAGTTGCACATGTATGCCAAGTTTGAAGTATATTATGTTGAATTGCGACAAAATTATTGCCAATCTGCGACAAAATTATTGCCAATCTAAATTTGACCCGTAAGAAATTGACTTTTGACCTTGATGTATGACCTTGACCTTAATAAGTAGAAAGGTATATATGGAGTAAAGGCTTAACCCTTTCCCTGTTCTATATTTATTCCAAATTTCAAAATAGTTATGATGAAATACGGAAGGTGGATTATTGTAACCATTTTAGAAAGTAAAGAAACAGATCTATCAAATGCCCTTAGCAAACAGAGCAGACCCTGATCAGATGGCTCCTATAGCAATGCGTCAAAACACATTTATATGAAGGAAAGGGTTAGAGAAACAATGACAACATGAATATCAATGAGGTGCATAAGAACACAGTAAGATTTGGCCATGGTAGAAACTGTAGAACTATATCTTTATCATTCCATAAGCATACAGAGCAGATCCAGATCAGATCATCTGATCTGGGTCTACTCTGTTTGCAAAAGCTTTAACCCTTTCCCTCTTGTAAACGTGTTTTCACGCATCTGCAAACAGAGTAGACCCAGATCAGACGGCTCCTATAGGAGCCGCTCTGTTTGCTAATAGAATTTGATAGATCTGTTTCTTTAGTTTCTAAAATGACTACAATGTTCCATCTTCAATATTTCATTAAAAATATTTTGACAGTGAATATTCAGTAGGTATTGAAATTTGTAACAAACATAGAACAGGGAAAGGGTTAAAAGGCAAAAATATGTATCGTAAAGGGTTATCAATTTAGACCAAGTCTGACAAGTAACTTGACTTTCTTATCAAGATTCAAGCTGTCTGATCATGCTTTTCTACATGAATATTCATCTAAGAAAAAGACTTAGTGACATCATGAATATTAATTAAATTAATATTTATAATGGCACATGAACACAGGAAATTTTGGCCATGGTAGAATCATATCTTTATTATTTTATAAGCAAACAGAGTAGACATTGATCAGATAGCTCCTATAGGAGCTGTCTGAACTGGGTATATTCTGTTTGGAAAGGAGTAGAAAGGCGTATTTATAGAGTAAAGGGTTAATATTTTGCAGTAGACAACATATTTTGCAATCAACAATTATTACTAAGCCTGCAAGGAGCTAAAATAACGCACCTCAAACAACCTTGTATTGAATTTTTTCCAAATTACAACCAATTTTGGCATTATCTTTCATTCAAAACATACTTGAGCAATGGACTGCTGCACTGGAATAGACAACGGATGACAGAGTAATTGCGATAAAACGTAATATGCTTGAACCCAAACAATTTCATGGGTCAGTGTTACAAACGGTGGTTCAAAAATAAAGATCTTCCGATTAGGTTGACAACAACCTGTTGATGTATTCGTTTCAAACACTCGACACCTTTTATGGAAAATGTCATGTAATTAAAAAACTATACTCTCTCCTCATGGTCAGATCTGTGAATTAGATAGGAACAAATAATTACAAGATCCACAAGCTCGTATTGTTACAAAATTATTTCATGTTTATCATGAAAGGGAACTTAATCCTTTGTAAGATAGAAAATGCGTGTACTGACATAATGCATACAGTGCAGATCCAGATCAGAGGGTTTCTGGAGGAACCCTTTAAACAGGGTCTGCACTGTTTGTCGTTTAATAAACTTCTACCAAGTTGAATCTTAGCCATTATTAACTGTGAGAATTAAAATAGACAACCATTTTAGCATTTAGCTGTAATGTAGAGGTAGTAACAGTCACCTAATATTTAAACCCTTCGAAAGCTGAATTTTCCAAGTTGAATGGTCCACTGATGTTTAACGATAAGAGTCCATTCAATATGAAAGGCTTAAATTTGTTAAATAACTTTAAATGACAAACTGTGCAGATCCCGATCAGAGGGCTCCCATAGGAGCCCTCTGATCTGGGTCTACACTGTTTGCAAAACGCCGGGTACAATACACTAATTTCTCACATTCAAAAGGGTAATAACAGTCGCATGTAGTATTTAGTGTCTGGTACATTTCTTCACAAAGTTGTTTTATTCACACCTCCTTTCAAGCATTAGACACTGAAAAATGACATAGCTATTTAGAATTGTCTAATTAATCTATGATTTGACAAATCACCTCTAGCTTATCCCTTTCTCTGTTCTGTGTTTATTCCAAATTTCAATACCTACTGAATATTCATTCACAAAATAGTTATAAAGAAATATGGAAGGTGGAACATTGTAGACATTTTAGAAAGCAAAGAAATAGATCTATCAAATTCTTTTAGCAAACAGAGTAGACCCTGATCAGACGGCTCCTCTAGGAGCCGTCTGATCTGGGTCTACTCTGTTTGTAAATGCATGAAAACACGTTTATATGAGGGAAAGGGTTAACCCTTTGCTTGACGAATATTCAATGTATGAAATAACGATAGTATGAATATTAACCCTTATAGAGAAGCTCCTAAACTTAACCGTTTTCATGCTATTAGCATACTTATCTGCATTTCCCAATAGTGTTGACCCATATGAGACAGCTCCAAGATCTAGGAGCTCTTAGACTTAACCCTTTTCATGCTATTAGCATACTTATCTGCATTTCTCAATAGTGTTGACCCATATGAGACAGCTCCCAGAGGAGCTCCTAGACTTAACCCTTCTCTTGCTATTAGCATATGTATCTGTGTTTGCAAATAAGGCAGACCAATAGGAGACAGCTCCCAGAGGAGCTCCTAGACTTAACCCTTCTCTTGCTATTAGCATATGTATCTGTGTTTGCAAATAAGGCAGACCCATATGAGACAGCTCCTAGAGGAGCTCCTAGACTCAACCCTTTTCATGCTATAATTAGTGTATGTCTCTGTGTTTGCAAATAATGTAGACCCACATGAGACAGCTCCCAGAGGAGCTCCTAGACTCAACCCTTTCATGCTATAATTAGTGTATGTATCTGTGTTTGCAAATACATGTAGTGTAGACCTATATCTGACAAATCCTAGAGGAGCTCCTAAGACTTAACCCTTTTCATGCTATATGCATATGTATCTGCCTTTGCAAATAGTGTAGATGCATATGAGACAGTTCCTAGTAGCTGTCTCATATAGGTCTTCACTATTTGCCACAATAATTCAAAGACTGCAATTTTACCATGGAACAAACTGTAGAATCAGATTTATATCACTTCATGTTCAAGCAGAGCAGAGCCTCATTAGACAGTTTCTATATATAGGAGTTGTCTAATCTGGGTCTACTTTCTTTACAAATACATCAAAATCAGATAAGGATTATTTAACCTTTTACACTCTCAAGCAAAAAAGACCTAAACAAATATTCCCCACTATGACACTTCCGCCTGTTCTGGGTCTAAAATGTTGAAAAAAAAAGTCCCTGAAGGACATTTTCTCATACAGAAGTCCATTTGTATTGCATTGCAACACAAAAAACGATCAATGGCAAATTGTTGTCAAAAAGCTGTTGTAACTACAGGCTATGCTATTACTACCATATCCGCATGAATATAAATCGCAAAGATGTATAAAACGCACCCTTAGTTTCAAGGGAAATCCTGCATTAAGCTACCACCTGCCTTACAGACCTATAATAAGACCTCTTTTTGATCACTGCTTAACCCATTCCCGCATATTGACACCTTTTGATGCTTCTGTAAAAGTCACTTTGCGAAACAATTGTAATAAATAGAGAATTTACTCCACAGGAGCAAATGCTCTATTTATCACAATGGTTTCAGAACTACACAATTCTGAAAATTTCCTTTTCTCTAGTAAATGCTCCTTTTCGATAGATTTAATCAAACAGGTTGGATCTAAAAATAGCCTATGCTGGATGGGGTTAAGACAGGTTCTATTGTATATAAGTCCATAAGCTTCAAACAGGAGCCATCTGATCTAGATCTACCCTGTTTGTAAAGGCATTTAATGAAGTAAGTAATAAAAATATCGGTATTTTGTATAATAAATAGGCAGGCATCCAATATTATGTATCTCCACAAAATATCTTCCACATTCTGTCGCATTAAATTTCATAAAATTGTATGCAACATTAAGCTGGAGTACTATAACATTTCAAATATTTAAATAGGAACGGCCATTTATTGAGAAAAAACATAACCTTTACTTAAGCATACTGTGTACGTACTAGACAGATAAAGTATTACATGATTTCCCCCTGAACCCTTTACACCATGAATATTCATGTAAGAAAAAATGACATCCTGAAATTATTTATAAGATTAATTTTTATACAGGCACATGAACACAGGACATTTTCTATCTTTGCAGAAATTAAAGAACCAATCCATATTATTCCATAAGCAAACAGAGCAGACCCTGATCAAACGGCTCCTACAAGAGCCATCTGATCTGGGTCTACTCTGTTTGCAAAGGTGTAGAAAAGCGTATTTATGGAGTTAACCCTCTGATTTGTGAGAGGATTTTCAATGACAAACAGTGCAGACAGTGTTCAGTTCCTCTCTGATCTGGGTCTGCAGTGTTTGCAAATGCCAATACTCTTGTGTCCTACTTTCGAAAGGCTTAACTCTTTACATGCTATGTAATTATCTTCTGTAAGTATTGTCTCATCTATCACGGGTCTCGAAGTTATATTACTTCTTTTTCTCAACAGAAGTCAGTATGGATCCTGATGAAATGCCAAGTTACTCAGCATCTCATCTGAATCTGCACTGTTTGCATTGATAATTTCACCCCTACTTTAAAAGGAGTGATGTTTATGAAATGATGTACTATCTCAATTTTTTAAAACCCATTCATCACTAAGCAGCTTCTGCCTGCATAAAATTGCTGCCTGCTTCAGTTGTCCAATTACATTTTCTTCCTTTCAAACCCAAGGTTCAAACAGTGAATCCTGATGAGTTGTCAAGTAACTTGTTCTATTTAACCATTTACTCCATGAATATTCATGTAAGAAATAATGACATCATGAATATCAATTAAAAAACTTTAGTGAGCAAGTTCACATACCCCACGCCGCCACATTGTCAGAGAAAAAAAGTGGTTCCCAATGACAAATTCTTCTGAAAATCAAACTCATCCAAGCTGTTAATCATGACAATTCTTTAAGCAAATTTGAGAAAAAATGGTAAAGAAATGAATGTGCTACATGAGCAACAATTATTAGGATACTCGGATGGATTGACAGACGGACGGACTGACTGACGGACAGGTCAAAAGCTTCGTTGCTCGGGGTATAATTAGCTGAATTTTCATAATCATATACCAACACAGGAATGTTTTGCTCTGACAAAAACCTTGTAGAATCAGATCCATATCATGCCATAAACAAACAGAGTAGACCCTGATCAGACAGCCTGGGTCTACTCTGTTTGCAAATGCGTGAAAATCTGTTTATATGAGGGAAAGGGTTAACTATAGAGCACACTCAGTATGAAAGGCATAACTTTTTACTCCATATATACACCTTTCTATGCCCTTGCAAACAGAGAAGACCAAGATCCATATACAGTCTTGTCAGAACCATCAGGGTCTGCTCTGTTTGCTGATGGTATAATATAGATATGAATCTAGTTTCTGGCATGGACAAAACTTCCTGTGTTCATTTGCCACTATAGTAATGAATCTAATTAATATTCATGATGTCATTATTTCTTACATAAATAATCATTGAGTAAAGGTTTAACCCTTTCCCTGTTCTATATTTAGGCCAAATTTCAATACCTAATGAATATTCGTTAACAAAAACCGTATAAAGATTCATAAAGAAGGTGGAACGTAACAGACATTTTAGAAAGTAAATAAACAGATCTATCAAATTCTTTTAGCAAACAGAGCAGACCCTGATCAGACGGCTCCTCTAGGAGCTGTCTGATCTGGGTCTACTCTGTTTGCAAATGCATGAAAACACTTTTATATGAGGGAAAGGGTTAAACTTTAAGCAAGAGGATTTTAAATGACAAACAGTGCAGACCCTGATCAGAGACTGAGAGAGCTAAGTGTATGTGTGTCCCTCATTAATGAGGTTAACCCTTCACTCCATGAATATTAATGTAAGAAATTCTGACATCATAAATGTAAGATAAATTTTTAAACTTGACTATTAACACAGGAAATATTTACCAAGGTAGATTCTGTAGAATCAGATTTATATTGTTCTCTAAGCAAACAAAGTAGACCCTGATCAGACAAGAGCTGTCTGATCTCGGTCTACTCTGTTTGCAAAGGTGTAAAAAGGCATATTTACAGAGTAAAAGGTTAAAACTTCTGTATAAGGTAACATACATTTTATTATAAATTTTCTCACCCGATTTTGAAAGAAAATAATCCCATGCATTCACAAGCCTACAACACTACACAATGCATCATATTGGGCCTATCTATGTACAGAATTAATATGCATGACCATTTATAGCTCATTCAAATCTCTATTTCAATGTTAACTTGCCTCATCCTTAGCCTGTTAAATACATTTTTTGCATAGCTCACATTTTGAATTACCTGTACTTCGTATATCAAATAAAAATTATACTCCCTTTTTTCTTCACCCTTTCACTCATGAAAATGCTTTTTCATGCCTTTACAAACAGAGTAGACCCAGATCAGACCACTCCTTTAAGGATTGGTAGAGAAATAAGTATGTTATTCTTGGAAATGTTTTGATTTAACCCTTTCTTTGTTCAACATTCATGTAAGAAAAATGACATCATTAATTTTATAATTCTATAATATAATTTTTACAAGAATTTTTTTTGCTTTAACAAAACTGTGGAACCAGATCTAAATCAAAAGCAAACAGAGCAGACCCTGATCAGACGGCTCCTATATAAGAGACGTCTGATCTGGGTCTACTCTGTTTGCAAATGTGTGAAAAGGAGTTTATATGAGGGAAAAGGTTAAACATTTTATTTGGACTTCTGTCATCAGGATCTAAAGGATTTCCAAAATTAAAGACCAAATCTCTTGCCTTATCTCTCATGAAATAATATACTAGTAGATACAATTCTACAGTTTCTGCCATGGTCAAAAATTACTTCAATCATGATGCCACTGTAAATCTACAGTTAATCATCATTCTTATACTTCATTATTTCTTAATAAATATTCATGCAGTAAAGTATTAAAACAGCTTGGATCCTGATGAGATGCAGAGTTACTCGGCATCTGATTTCAAATTTAACTGTTAACCCATTCCCACATAATGACGCCTTTTGGCGCTTCTGTAAAAGTCACTTTGTGAAACCATTGTGATAAATAGAGCATTTGCTCCACAGGAGCAAATGCTCTATTTTTCACAATGGTTTCAAAACTACACAATTCTGAAAATTTCCTTTTCTCTAGTTAATTCTCCTTTTTGGTAGATTTATTCATAGAGGTTAGGTCTAAAAATAGCCTAAGTGGGAATTGGTTAAGTCAAGTCATGTATTGTTGGATGCGGGCTAATGAACATTCAAATGGATGACACTGTATACTGATAAATTACCTAAAACTCATCTATATGTATAATTAAGCCCCTCTATAACTGACATTCAATTTAGCATAAATATCTGTCTTGCAGACAAGTTGCTGCTTAATGCAGGGTGAATGTCATGCAGAAAGAGCTTTCTGCATGACCTTTACCCTGCATTAAGCAGCCACCTTCCTAAAAGTATTTAAATTATCCTCTACTAGAATTCCAGTTTAGAGGGCTTTTACTGTATTTGGCAAAAATCAATGCTTAAGCAGAATAGCTAGCTTACCTGCCTACATTCCGTGGGGTCAAAGTTTAGCGTTGCAACTTTTGAGACCCTAGTTTCGAGTGTTTATTATTTACAGAGGATTTACCGAGCTACGATTTATGGTTAATATTTGGATAACAGACCTCTTATCCTCTAGGTCATTGACAAAGACACCATATCGCTGCATTATGTTATTAAACATGCTAATTAAAACAACTCCCATTCACCCTTTGAATGCAGGGCACGACTGTGCATTTGTAAACAGTATAGACCTAGATTGGAGAGCTCCAAGGAGGAGATCAGGGTCCATGCTTATAAAACTTTTAGTTGAGTCTGAGTTCGTTCTCAAGTTTATGATTGGTCAGATTTGAGCCTTTGGCTCAAATCTGACCAATCAAAAGCTTGAGAACTCAAATCTAACCAATCAAAAGCCTGGGTGTGCACTGTTTGTCATTCAAAGTCTTCTTGCATGTTATACCCTTTGTTTGTGAACATAAATGGAATCAATGTTTATTTTGTTATTTGATGCTGGCATCAATATATACAGTAAAACCCCTCTAAACCAGAATTCTACTACAGAAGAATTCAGATATGTTTAGACAGGTGGCTGCTTAATGCAGGATGAAAGTCATGCAGAAAGCTCCAAGAGGAGCTGTCTGTATGACTTTCACCCTGCATTAAGCTGCCACCTGTCTCAAAGACAGATATTTGTACTAAATTTAACACCCGGCTTAGAGAGGTTCACTGTATACAAACTTTGTTTTGAATAGTGAATGTTAAGGGTTTTCATCATATATATATGTATTTTAATTGAAGAGAGTATACTAATAAATCACTATCTTACAAAAGGTCACAGTTCATAGAAATCATCCTACTACCA
The DNA here is from genome assembly GCA_963576725.1 of Azorinus chamasolen. Lineage (NCBI taxonomy): Eukaryota > Metazoa > Mollusca > Bivalvia > Cardiida > Solecurtidae > Azorinus > Azorinus chamasolen. Next base: position 74,872,357 of record OY755242.1, on the reverse strand, counting down.
TGTTAATCCTTTGCTCCATAAATACGCCTTTGCAAACAGAGTAGACCCATATCAGACGGCTCCTCTAGGAATTATCTGATCAGGGACTGCTCTGTTTACTTATGGACGACGACAACTTTGACTACAACTACAACAACGATGCCTACGACCCAGTGATCACTCACAATAGCTCAACTTTTTCTTCGAAAACAGATGAACTAATAAAGTATTGTTTGTAAGTGTTTTAATCTGGAGCACTATTTGGTCTAAAATTACAGTCTACAATTCTGAAATACAACATACATGATAATTAACCCTTTCCCTATTCAGTATTCATGTAAAAAATAATGACATCATGAATATTTATTAAATCAATTATATATTTATAATGTAATCCTTTCAAGGGAAGGTTTTGCTTTGACAAAAGCTGTAGAATCTGGGTCCATGCTTATAAAGCTTTTAAGCTGAGTCTGAGTTCATTCTCAAGCTTTTGATTCGTCAGATTTGAGTTCTCAAGCTTTTGATTGGTCAGATTTGAGTCAAAGGCTCAAATCTGACCAATCAAAAACTTGAGAACGAACTCAGACTCAACTAAAAGCTTTACAAGCATGGACCCAGATCTATATCATGTCAAAGACAAACAAGAGCAGACCCTGATCAGGTGGCTCCTATAGGAGTTGTCTGATCTGGGTCTACTGCACTGTTTGCAAATGTATGAAAGCGCATTTATATGAGGGAAAGGCTTAACTGTTTTTCTTCTTACCTGTTTCGAAACATTTTTACTTCCATTTTAATGAGATTCCCTCCCCTCCCCATACTATAAGCTCAGCCAACACACTTTATCAAACTGACTTGTGTGATGCAATTCACAAATCATATCATGCCAATTTTATCAGTTCGCTCAAATTATCGGATAAATTTGGTTAATTCTCCGGTGCCAAAGTTCCATCTTGGCCAATTTCCATCATTTTTGAGAAAAAGAAGCAGTAGGCAATGTCAATGGCCAAATAAAATGAGCCAAAAATGTGCCAACAACTTCAAGAACTAGCCACCTGGCTTTGAACCCTCAAAAATGCAGAATTTATTTTCAAAAGTAGAATATTGCATTAGTATAAATGGATTAAACTTGCAGGAGAATTTTGAATGTGAAACTGTGCAGACCCTGATTAACCCTGTTGAATATTCATGTACATGTACAATTAATAATTTATTTACTAGCTGAATTTTTATAATGGCAAATGTACACTGGGATTTTTAGTATTGGTATTACAACACAAATTACAAAGTCTATTACAAATTCATAAGCAAACAGAACAGACACTGATCAGACAGCTCTTATAGGAGCCGTCTGATCTGGGTCTACTCTGAGTACAAAGGCAAACCATGTTTAAATGTGGGAATGAGTTAAAGGTAGAGTGCATAAACTGATTAACCCATTACCTCATAGGCTATTTTTAGATACAACCTCTTTGAATAAATCTACCGAAAAGGAGCATTAACTAGAGAAAAGGAAAATTTTAGAATTTTGTAGTTTGAAACCATTGTGGTAAATATGCTCTATTTATCACAATGGTTTCACAAAGTGATTTGAAACCATTGTGGTAAATATGCTCTATTTATCACAATGGTTTCACAAAGTGATTTTACAGAGTCGTCAAAAGTCATCAATATGAGGGAATGGATTAAGGAGTCCTTATAATGATCTAGATCTACACCAGAGTTCCAGATCTAGACAAGATGCATAAATTTAAACATTTTTCAACAATAGCTTCTTTATTTCTCCAACAAACCCTTTACTGTGACCACTCTTTAGAATCGTCTCGAAGAGTTGGGTTGGTGGAGAAATGACGATTTTAGAATTTGGGTCCACCGTTATCTGTAGCTCTGTCTACACTGTATACAAATTAACTTTTTGAAAGCTGGATTTTCAAAGTGGAATGATTCATCAATGTTTAACCCTTTCCCTGTTTAATATTCATATAAGAAAGAATGACATCATGAATATTAATTAGCTAAATTTTTATAATGCAAACTTTTCAAGGAAATTTTTGCACTGACAAAACTTTAGAATCGGATCTATATCATATCAAAAGCAAACAGAGCAGATCCTGATAGTGCCTGATCTCCTTCTTCTCTGTTTGCAGATGTGTGAAAAGGCCTTAACCCTTCTCTTGCTGAATTTTAAAATACATTTCTCCTTCTTTACCCATGCTCTGTGGTATAATTACATATATATATTCACTGTCTACAATTATTTCTCTGTGCCGTGGAGTGCACTGGTTGCACTATCAATTTGTAAATAGTGCAGACCCTGATGAGACAGCTCCTGCAGGAGCTGTCTCATCTGGGTCTTCACTATTTACAGGTAGGTATATTGACGCGAACAGCAAGTGAAGGGTTAATATGAGGGAAGGCATTAACAATTTGCAAGAGGGGTTGGAATGACAAACAGTGGGGGAGCCCTTTGATCCAAGTATACACTGTTTGCAAATGATAGTTCAACTGTTTCCCGTATTCATAGGGAAACAAGACTTTTAGTTGTTTCCTGGATTCAAACAGGTAACACTAGGTGTTATTTAACCCTTTCCTTCATATAAACGATTTTTCATGCATTTGCAAACAGAGTAGACCCAGATCAGATGGCTCCTATAGGAGCCATCTGATCAGGGTCTGATCTGTTTGCTTATGAACTTTAACCCATTCCCTCATATTGACGACTTTTGACGACTGTAAAAGTCACTTTGTGAAACCATTGTTAGAGCATTTATTCAAAGAGGCTGTATCTAAAAATATCCTATGAGGTAATGGGTTAATAGATCCGACTCTACAGTTTCTACTAATACCAAACCACCGTGTATACATTATGCTATAAGAAAAAACTAAGCCAGTATATATTCATGATGTCATTATTTCATACATAAACAGTGAAAGGGTTAAGAAATCTACACATATAAATCCTGCTTTCTCATAATCTTTCATACTTTACTTCTTCTTCTTCAATTTTCAGAAACAAATTACCATCCTATTGCTGCCAGCAACCAGAGAAGAGTATTTGGAGCAATTCTAAAGTTATTTTAAAATTTTGAAATCGTTACCAAATGTACTTACGCTGAAAGCTGAAGGTATAATGATAGCTAATAACAAATCTCCGATCACAAAAATGAAATCATCTCTGTTGGAACTTATCTATAATCGGTGATAGCAAGAAACGGGAGGAAATGTTGTGTGCAAAAATGAAAAAAAATCAACATCTTCATGAACTGGTTCCCTGGCAGAACTTTGGAACTTTCTCTTCTAGTGATAATAATTCATTCTCAATGCCAATGGAAGAGACTGTGAAAATATCTGTTATTATCATTAACTTCTGCTTTGATTTTCTGGTAATAAACAGAATTTCCTGAAGAAGCTGAAAATGGAAAGCGTTTTTTTGTGTGCTTCTTTTGCAAAACGAGAATACCTGTTGGAATGTTATGCAGTGTAAGCTGTATAACTCTTTATCTAATGAGTATTATGTAAGAATGAATATATGAATATTAATGAGCTGAATATGAATATTGACCCTTCACTCCATGAATATTAATATTAGAAATGATGACATCATGAATATAAATTGGATCAATCTTTAAAATGGCATATTAACCCATTCCCTCAGTCTATTTTTAGACCCAATCTCTTTGAATAAATCTACCGAAAAGGAGCAATTACTAGAGAAAAGGAAACTGTTGGAATTATGTAGTTTTTAAACCATTGTGATAAATAGAGCATTTGCTCCACAGGAGCAAATGCTCTATGTATCACAATGGCTTCGAAAATTGACTTTTACAGAGGCTTAGAAAGGCGTATTTATGGAGTAAAATGAAGTTTTTGTTGAATCAGATCTATATTATCCCATAAGCGAACAGAGAATACGTACCCTGATCAGATGGCTCCTATAGGAGCCATACTTGTTTTATGATCCGAGTCTACTCTGTTTGCAAAGGCATAGAAAGGCATATTTATGGAATAAAGGGTTAATAAGCTGAATTTCTATACTGGCAACATGAACAAGCTGTGGAATCAGATTTGTATTATTTTATAAGTAAACAAGAGTAGATATTGATCAGATGGCTCCTATAGGTCAGCCATCTGATCTGGGTCGAAAAGGGAGGAGCATTTACTAGAAAAATGGAAATTTTAGAACTGTGTAGTTTTGAAACCATTGTGATAAATAGAGCAATTGCTCCTATAAAAGCAAGTGCTCTATTTAACACATTGGTTTCAAGAAGTCATTTGTACAGAAAGTGTCAAAAGGCGCCAGTATGAGGGAATGGTTTAACCCATTCCCTCATATTGACGACTTTTGACGAATCTGTAAATGTCACTTTGTGAAACCATTGTGATAAATAGAGCATTTACTCCTATAGGAGCAAATGCTCTATTTATCACAATGGTTTCAAACTACAAAATTCTAAAGTGTTCCTTTTCTCTAGTTAATGCTCCATTTTGGTAGATTTATTCAGAGGTTTTATCTAAAAATAGCCTATGAGGGAATGGTTTAAGCATCTCAAACTGAATGGACTCTATATAGTTAACACTTTCCCTCATAAAACGTTTTTTCATGCATTGGCAAACAGAGTAGACCAAAATCAGACGACTCCTATAGGAATTTGATAGATCGGTTTCTGTACTTTCTAAAATGCCTACAATGTTCCACCTTCCATACTTCATTATAACTATTTTGTCCATGTATATTCAGTAGGTATTGAAATTTGGAATAAACATAGAACAGGGAAAGGGTTAACCACTGACATACTATTCCATTTTCAATATTCAGCATTGGAGGGATTGAATTAAATTACTTAGCCATTTTTCTGCTGCATAACTGTCATACAAGGTCATTTGTATTCTAATTATGTAATAAATTGCATATCATCTAATTCAAATTCAAACAGCTATAATATGCTTTTCATTCCTCATTATTCAAGTGTATATCTAATGATCTAAACAACACTGAATTTTAATTTCAAATTAACATAAATCTTGTCAACTTGCAGAAAAAGAATACGAACATTCACTCATTCAGATGTGGGAAACGAGTTTATGCAAGAAATAATGACATGATGAATACTAATTAAAACAATTATTATAATACAAATGTACAGAGCTAAAGATAAAGATACGTACCCAAATACTAAAATCGTCATTTCTCCACCAAACCCTATACTGTGACCACTCTTTAGAATCGTCTCGAAGGGACGATTCTAAAGAGTGGTCACAGTGTAGGGTTTGATGGAGAAATAAAGGAGTTATGCTTGAAAATGTTTAAATTAATGCATCTTATCTGGACGTCTGATAATAGCAAATGGACTAGACTTTTTGGCCATGGCTAAAACTGGAGAATAAAATAAAATCTAAAGCTATACTGTAATGGACCAAATCTGATTACAGCATTTTATGTAGTATTTGCAATGTGAACATTTAACTCTTTCCCTGTTCTATTTTATTCCAAATTTCAATTCCTACTGAAAATCCGCGGCCAAAATAGTTATAATGAAATATTGAAGGTGGAACATTTTAGCTATTTTAGAAAGTAAAGAAACAGATCTATCAAATTTCATTAGCAAACAGAGTACTGGGTCTACTGTTTGCAAATGCGTGAAAACACATTTATATGAGGGAAAGGGTAACCCGTACAAAACTGAATTTTCAAATGGACTATTCAAAACTTAAAACAGGTGAAGCTTATGGTGAATATTTAGAGAAGAGTAACATGACAAACAGTGCAGACCTTGACCAGGGAGGGCTCCTCTAGGAGCCCTCTCATTTGGGTCTACACTGTTTGCAAAAGCCATTAGTGACTTGTGTCCAACAGACTGTAAGGGTTAAGTATATTTTCCAAATATTTAACCCTTTGAAAGTAGGACAAACAGGCACTGTCATTTGCAAACTGTAGAACCACAAGATCAGAGAGGGCTCCTAGAGTAGCCGTCTTATCAGGGTCTGCACTGTTTGTCATACAAAACCATCTAGCAGGTTTAAGCCTTTTATACCGAGTGGACTCTTTAGTTAAACGTTGATGGGCTATTCCACTATGGAACTTCAGCGTTCTATGTTCCATGTTTATTCCAAATTTCAATACCTACTGAATATTCATGGACAAAATAGTTATAATGAAATATGGAAGGTGGAACATTGTAGCCATTTTAGAAAGTTAAGAAACAGATCTATCAAATTCCATTAGCAAACAGAGCAGACCCTGATCAGACGGCTCCTACAGGAGCTGTCTGATCTGGGTCTACTCTGTTTGCAAATGGGTGAAAACACGTTTATGTGAAGGAAAGGGTTAAAGTCATTGTTTGGTTGTGATGAACATGGTATAATGTCAAACTTTCAAATGCAAAACAGAAGATCACTTCATTGTGTAGTATGACAGTAGGTCGCACAGTATGATGCAAGAGAGAAAATGAAGCAAGAGTACCAAATACATGAAGGAAAGGACAGTGGACAAAAGTGGAGTATCCGATGGAGTAAATACTCTATTTATCACAATGGTTTCAAAAAGTGACTTTTACAGTGGCATCAATATGAAGGAATGGGTTAAAGCAATGTAAAACCCCATCACAAACAAACAAATCTCTCCAATTCAATTCTAATGAAAACCAACCAGCTAGGGTTCGGCTGAGAAATAAATTAGATAGACCAGTATGCCTGTAATCTGAATTATACTGAGAACCAACCAGATAGGGTTGGGCCGAGATATTATCCCAATTCCCTCATAATGATGCCTTTTGGCGCCTCTGCTAAAGTCACCTATAGAAACCATTGTGATAAATAGAGCATTTGCTCCTATAGGAGCAAATGCTCTATTTATCACAATGGTTTCAAACTACAAAATTCCAAAATATTCTTTTCTCTAGTTATTGCTCCTTTTTGGTAGATTTATTGAAAGAGGTTGGATCTAAAATTAGCTTATGAGGGAAAGGGTTAAATAGATAGACCAGTATGCCTGCAATCTGTATTCTAAAGACAACCAACCAGATAGGGTTTGGCTGAGAAAAAAAATTAGTTAGCACTATGCCTGTTATCTGTATTCTAATGAGAAACAAGGAGATAGGGTTTGGATGAGAAATAATTTAGACCAGTATACCTGTTATCTGATTTCTAATGAGAACCAACCAGACAGGGTTTGGCTTGGAAATAATTTAGATAGACTACTATGCTTGTTATCTACAGCTCTCCAAGGGATGCATTATATTTTTTACTTTGGCTCTGATGTTGGAAACATTACTTAGATATTTGAATTACAATCTCTTTTGCTTGTGGCAAATTGTCTTTTTAATTTTGTTATACAGCAATAAATGCCAGTCTGTATTACTTGCTCCAAGACTGATAAAGTCGTTAAAACTAACAATCTATGGAATTGGTTTATAGATTATTATTTGCGTGCCAATCTGTTGCATAACTCTATCATCAACAGAGATGCAGCTGAACTAATATGGGCATCTCTCATGTCTAAACCCTATCCTTGATATAAATGCTTTTTCACGCAAAACAGAGAAGACCCAGATCAGATGGCTAAATATGAAATCTTGCAGATTCTGTTGAGTACTCTGATCTGAGTTTACACTGTTTGCAAATGTCAGCTGATTAACTCATTCCCTCATAGGCTATTTTAAAATCCATCTACTTTGAATAAATCTACCGAAAAGGAGCATAAACTAGAGAAAAGGAATTTATTTTAGAATTTTGTAGTTTGAAACCACTGTGATAAATTGAGCAAATGTTCTATTTATCACAATGGCTTCAACAGGTGATTTTTACATAGGCATAGAAAAGCGTAGTTATGGAGGAACGGGTTAATATTCATTCAAAGGGCTAACTCATTCAATGCTAAATTTAGAGTAGAATAGTCCAACAGAGTCGATTCTGTATTATAAAAGACTTAAACTTGCCAAACGGTTTTCAATGACAAACAGTGCCAACCCTGATCAGAGGGTTTCTCTAGGATCCCTCTGATCTGGGTCTACACTTTTTGCAAGTTGACTAATGTTTATCTCATTCAAAGGATTAAAAGCATGCAATAAGATTTAGAAGTCTGATAAGTCAAAATTTTCATGATTATCATTTTGATTCATATCATGGGGAAAAGGACATGAATATATGTTTTGGTAGAAATGTGTTAATTTGTTCTAAATCTTACCAAATCATGGCCCAATTATCAATTATGTTTCGGTAGAAATGTTTTAATTTGTTCTAAATCTTACCAAATCATGGCCCAATTATCAATTATGTTTCAGTAGAAATGTGTTAATTTGTTCTAAATCTTACCAAATCATGGCCCAATTATCAATTATGTTTCGGTAGAAATGTGTTAATTTGTTCTAAATCTTACCAAATCATGGCCCAATTATCAGGAACAGTTGAGCTTGTTCCTTGCTTTCAAATGTGTCTGTACAAGGGTTTTAATACAGTATGTATCTGTTTAGTATTTAAATATAATTAATCGTTAAGAAGAGCGTAAACTTAAAATATCATTCCAACTGGTATATACCCAAAATGAACTTTACTTAATCCTTTGCACGCCAAGTAATTTTTCGTCTGCAATGATTGTCGTCTGCTTCAATTCTTAAAATAACTTTTCTCTAATTTCTATGCAAAAATAAAATCAAGATGACAAACAGTTTGGATCCCCGCATAATGCGGCGTCTTATCAGGATCCAAACTGTTTGTCATCTTGACCATATTTTTGCAAAGAAAAGTTTATTTCAAGAATTGAAGCAGACAACAATTGTTGCAGACGAAAAATTATTTAGCGTGCAAAGAGTTAAAAATGCACGAAAATCATGGCACATTTATATATACACAACCCTATTAAAATAACATCTTAACACTCCTACATGATCCTGTAAAAAAATGTGGAGAGGCATTGTAGTGAATTGATAGATATGATTTTAATGAGAGTTTATACTTGAAAATTCTTCTAACAATATTACCGACTTCAAAAATGAAACTGTCAGCATAATAGTAAAAGCAGTATGAGCTTTGGCAAAACTTAAATGTCAATAAGTTTGGAATCTGATCTTAACCCTTTTGCTTCTTCACATAGTTTCAAACCGAGTAGACCCAGACCAGACAACTCCTGTAGGAGCCATCTGATCAGGGTCTGCTCTGTTTGCTGATGAAATTATAACAGATCTTATTCTAGAGTTTCTTCCAATACAAACCAGTTGTACATAATTATGCTATTATACAAAATCAGCTAATAAATATTCATGATGTCTTTATTTCTTACATGCATATGTGAAAGGGATATAGATCTGATTCTACATTGTTTGTCAAAGCAAAAATTCCCATGAAAATTTTACATAATAGAAATTGTCTGGTGTTTGCTTAACCCATTCCTCCATAGGCCATTTTTAGACCCAACCTCTTTGAATAAATCTACCGAAAAGGAGCATTTACTAGAGAAAAGGAACATTTTAGAATTGTGCAGTTTAGAAACCATTGTGATAAATAGAGCATTTGCTCCTATGGAGCAAATGCTCTATTTATCACAATGGTTTCAAAAAGTGACTTTTACATAAGGCGTAGAAAGGCGTATTTATGGAGGAAAGGGTTAATGGAATTTTATAGATCCGATTCTACAGAATTGCCATATATAGCATGTCATTATAAAATTCATCTAAATAATATTCATGATATCATCATTTCTCATATGAATATTTACCTGGTAAAGAGTCAACAGATGTCAACATGCGTAAATTAAAACAATTTCAAGCATAACACTTTTATTTCTCCATCAAACCCTATCTTGTGACCACTCTTTAGAATCGTCTCGAAAAGACAATTCTAAAGAGTGGTCATAACGTAGTGTTTAATGGACAACAGATGATTTTAGTATCCGAGTACGTACATTTATCTGTTGGTCTGAGTCAAATATTAATATCATTAACTTAATATAAATTCAGTGCTCTTACTTGATCATGTTACAGTTACTCCAATACACTCCTAATTACCTGCACACCTATCTCCAAGCTACTGCTGTGCCTTTCAATTGAAAGTGAAACCTCCATTATTAACCCTTTTCCTGTTCTATGTTTATTTCAATTTCCATACCTAATGAATATTCGTGAACAAAGTAGTTATAATGAAATATGGAAGGTGGAACATTGCAGACATTTTAGAAAGTAAGAAAACAGATATTTCAATTTCCATCAGCAAACAGAGCAGACCCTGATCAGATGGCTCCTCTAGGAGCCGTCTGATCTGGGTCTACTCTGTTTGCAAATGCATGAAAACACGTTTATATGAGGGAAAGGGTTAACCCTTGTCATATTCATGTAGGAAATGATGACATCATGAATATTTATTAGCTGAATGTTTATAGTAGCACATGTATGGAGGATTGTTTTGTACTGGTAGAAACTGTAGTCAGATCTTTTATAATTTCATATGCAAATAGAGTAGACCCTGATCAAACGGCTCCAACAGGAGCCATCTGATCAGAGTCTACTGTGTTTGCTAAGACATGAAAAAGTGTTAACGCTTCGCTTGCTATTCACGTCAATATACCTACCTGTAAATAGTTAAGACCAAGATGAGACAGCTCCTGCAGCATCAGGGTCTGCACTATTTACAAGTTGATTGTGCAACCAGTGCACTCCACAGCAGATTCCACAGCGATGTACTTGTACACAGTGAAGATGTATGTAATTATACAACAGGGCATGGGTAAAGAAGGAGAAATGTATTTTAAAATTCAGCAAGCGAAGGGTTAATATGATGGAAAGGGTTAACCGGTTACCTCATAGATATGCCTTTTAACACCTTTATAAATGGAGTAGACCAAGATCAGATGGCTACTGTTTGCTTATGGAAATAACCATTTCGAGGGCTTGGTGCAAAACTATTGTGAAGGAGTTAGAATAGTTTTGCATCAAGCCCTCGATTTATGCCATAGCCAAAAAATTACCACATTCATTATGACATTATAAAAATTCAACTACCGGTAATTAATTTTCATGATATCATTATGCCTTACATAAATATTCATCAGGTAATCGATTAAATTTTAGCTTAAATTCAATGCTTACTTTATCATATTACAGTTAATCCAACACGCTCATTGCGTGCACACCTTTCTCTAAACTCACTGCTGTGCCATTCAACTGAGAGTGAAAACCTCCGCTATATAATGCATCAGGAGTAGTATGAACCACTAGAAATGTTGATTTAACCGTTACAGCTGAAAAACCTTCAATCCAAATCCAAATATATCAATTTCAAAACATGCTCCGAATGATATGGCAAATATATTGGCACTTGTGAGGTCACTTTCGAAGTGCCGGGTAACGTGAATATAGTTATATTGTAGAGTATACACTCAGCTTGTATTTAGATTTAACTGTGATGTAGTTCAATGCTTACAGTGGCTATAAGTTTTAGTAAATGATAACTGATAAATCATTGGAATATTATAATATAAAAAAGTCTACTTTGAAGCTAAGTTTTTATTGTAGTCATAAGTTTCGAAATTCAGGGCTCAACAACAATGAAATATTGACCACTGGTCAAAACTTGCACTATTAGACCAGCTGCCAGATTGACAAATACTGCAAAATGTTTGTCCACAGTAACTGACCAATCAGGAAATAACGAGTGGTTGTGACATTGAAGTTGTGCTGGGAATTTTGTTGAAATTTTCAGTGTTAACACTTTCCCTCATATCAACTCGTTTTCCTATAGGAGTCATCTGATCAGGGTCTGCTCTGTTTGCTAATTGAATTTAATAGACCCTTTTCTTTACTTTCCAAAATGGCTACAATGGTCTACCTTCAATATTCCATTATAGCTATTTTGTCCATTAATATTCAGTAGGTACTGAAATTTGAAATAAGCACAGAACAGGGAAAGAGTTAACCTTTTGTCTGTGGTAAACATATGTACTGGCATTTGCAAACAGTGTAGACCCAGATCAGAGGATTCCTAGGAGATCTTTGATCGGTGTTTGCTGTGGTTGTCATTTAAAAATTCAATCACAAGATATACAGCAGAATCTGAGTTAAGTGGCCAAAAAGAGGTCTAACTATGGGTCTGTTACGCAAGTGGTAGCTTAATGCAGGTCAAAGGTAATGCAGAAAGCTCCTTATATGAGGGAAAGGGTTAAGACAGGTTTTACTGTATTTATGTAAAAATCAAAAGATTTAGCATTTAATTGTTGAAAGCTTTGAATTCTGAATTATCAAAGTTGAACTTTCGAACCTGTCTTAGGCGGTAACTTATTTACTGAAAACAAGAGTCTTTAAAACCAGGTGGTTGCTAAATACCGGGCAAAAGTAATGCAGAAAGCTCCTGCATCAAGTTACCACCCGCCTGACAGACTTCTTTTTGATGGCAACTTAACCCTTTCCCTGTTCAATATTCATGTAGGAAATAATGACATCATGAATTTTTAAAAGCTGAATTTGTATAATGTAAACTTTTCAAGGGAATATTTTGTTGTGATAAAAATTGTAGTATAAGATCTATATCATGTAAAAAGGAAACAGAGCAGACCCTAATCAGATGGCTCCTATAGGAGTCGTCTGATCTAGGTCTACTCTGTTTGCAAATGTGTGCAAAGGCGTTTATATGAAGGAAAGAAGCCGTCTGATCAGGGTCTGCTCGGTTTTCTTTTGGAATTTGAAAGATCTGTTTCTTTATTTTCTAAAAAGGCTCCAATTTTCTACTTTCCATACAGCATTATAACTATTATTTGTCCAAAACAGTTAAGTTCACTCAATTTGAAAGGAATACATTTTTTTAAATTTGATTGACAACAGTGTAGACCCTGATCAGGAGCTCTCCGATCTGCGTCTTCACTGTTTTCAAATTACAGATAACTTATTCCCCCGATTCAAAGACTTCAAATCAATACATGGACTTCGGACTTATTATCAAGGATGGCATTCATAGTAATTGAAAGGGTATTGAGACAACAAACACAATAAAGTTTGAATTATGCAACAACTGTTACAACCAGATAAGGTCAGTCAGATATGACATTTTCTATTCTGGGCGTTTGCCTTTGTAGTACTTCAGGGCCCGCAAGGTCAAATATCCTTTAAAGTGACGGTACTACCAGAATTGTGATCCAACCTGTATTTTGTTAACCCTTTCCCTGTTCTATGTTTATTCCAAATGTCAATACCTACTGAATATTCATGGACAATAAAACCCTTTCCTTCATATAAATGCATTTTCACGCCTTTGCAAACAGAGTAGACCCAGATCAGACGGCTCCTATAGGAGCCGTCTGATCAGAGTCTGCTCTGTTTGCCAATGGAATTTTTTTTTTGTCAATGAATATCTAGTAGGTATTGAAATTTGAAATAAACATTGAGCAGGGAAAGGGTTAACTGTTGACACGCGTGCTGACATGCATACTGCTAATATGAACATGCATATTAACCCTTTATCTCATGAATATTCATGAAAGAAAAAAAATGACATTATGAATATTAACTACAGTTCAACTTTGATATCTCGAACTCGGATAACTCGAACTTTGGGATAATTCGAACTTAAAGTTCGGTCCTTCCAAAATCTTACAATACAGAACTGCTCTAAAATGTATCACTGCGCATGTTTAGAAACACATTTTACAGCTTAATGCAGGTCTACAGTAATGCTGAAAGCTCCTACAGGAGCTTTCAGCATTACTGTAGACCTGCATTAAGCTGTGAACCTGAGAAATTGTCCAGATTAGAAATCGGATAACTCGAACTTCCGTTATCTCAAACTAATTTATATAGTCCCTTGAAGTTCGAGATATCGAAGTTCAACTGTATTTGAATTTTTATAATGGCACTATGAACACATGAATTATTGATTATGACAGAAACTGTAGAATCAGATCTATATCATAAGCAAACAGAACAGACCCTAATCAGACAGCAGCTGCTATTGCAGCTGTCTGATCTGGATCTAGTCTGTTTGCAAATGCATGAAAAACGATCTCCATCCGGCCCCCGTTTCACGAACATTCTAAGTAGCTAAGTAATTACTTAAGAATGTTCGTGAAACTGGGGCCAGGTAAAAGGTTAGGTAAAATTTATTACAAGATCCTAATTACGGTATCCTAAGCATTTGGACAGACAAACCTAGGCCAATTGTGCAGACCCAGACCAAACTGCCTATGATAGAGTAGTTTGATCATGTTCTACACTACTTGTTAGTGATGAAGAGGGGAGAATGGATGTCAAAATAGTAAACCCTTTACTCTATAAATACAACTGTCTACACCTTTGCAAACAGAGTAGACCCAGATTAGATATGGCTCCTGTAGGAACCGTTCGATCAGGCTCTGGTTTGTTTGCTTATGAAATTATAACAGATCTGACAGTACAGTTTCTACAAAATTAATACTCAAAACTCTTGTGTACATATGCCATTCATTATAAAACAAAATTCAGCTATTGAATATTCAAAATGTCATTATTTCTGATATTTAACTCATTACCTAATAGGCTATTTTTAGACCCAACCTCTTTGAATAAATCTACTGAAAAGCATTTACTAGAGAAAAGGAAAATGTCAGAATTGTGTAATATTTAAACCATTGTGATAAATAGAGCATTTGCTCCTATAGGAGCAAATGCTCTATTTATCACAATGGTTTCAAGAAATGACTATTACAGAGGCGTAGAAAGGCATTTTTATGGAGGGTAGGGTTAACAAGGAAAGGGTTGAATTATTGGTAAATATGCTCTTACCATCATGGTTTAAAACTTTCTTTCAACAGATTAAAGGTCAAACAGAATAAATAATACTCCTCTTGATGACTTTGTTTAGCCGACAAATCTTCAAAGTTACTACAGCCCTTAGTGATTACATCATCTGTTTCACAGATCCATTTGCAAATATTACCGATAAGCATTCAACATTAGTGACATTTTCTAGTTTATCCCTTTATGCCATAGATACGCCTTTTCACACTTTTGCAAAACAGCAAAGACCCAAATCAGACGGATGCTGTATGAGCCATCAGATCAGGGTCTGTTGTTTTCTTATGACATACAATAGAGCTGAATATTATAATACAGTTTCTGTCATAGTCAAAATTCAATACAATGGCAGAAACGTGTAGAATCAAATCTGTATTATTCCATAAGCAAACAACAGAGCAGACTCTGATCAGATGGCTCCTATAGGAGCCTTTTGATCTAGGTCTACTCTGATGGCACAGAAAGACATATTTATGGAGTAAAGGGTTAATTTAAGAAAACAGAGCTGAGCAGACTGGACTGATCAGATGGCCCCTTAAGGAGCTTTTGGATCTGGGTCTACTCAGTTTTGCAAAGGTATTAAAAAGCATAATTATCTATGGAATAATGGATTTAATCCTTACAGTGCGGGACACAAGTCTCTAATGTCCTTTGCAAACAGTGTAGACGCAGATGAGAGGGCTCCCAGAGGAGCCCTCTCATCAGGGTCTGCACTGTTTGTAATGTTACACTTTTCTTTAGAAAAATCCCCAAATATTTACCATAAGCTTGGCCTGTTTAAATATTGGAATAGTCCATTTGAAAATTCAGCGTTGTAAGGGTTAATTGTTTGATACTCCGTCATTTTTGTTTTTCAAAATAACTTGAGGGAATGTCACTTTTATACCAGTGGTAGACAAAAATATTTTTCCTGACCTCTAAAGGACTGAAGAAGAAACCTAATGGAACCAATTATGTTGCCAGATAACATGAAATTCTGCTGTCTATTAGGGCAATTAACCCTTTCGATGTGAGGGAAACAAATGTACTGGTAAATCAAACAGTGTAGACCCAGATCAGAGGACTCCTAGAGGAGCCCTTTGATTAGGGTCTACACAGTTTGTCATTCAAAGTTCTCACACAAATTTATACAATTTCACACGAAAAGAACTGGACTGTTCAACAGTGATGGGACATTCCACCTTGAAAATTCAGAATTCATGGGATTGAGAGATTTTATCTAACACTGGTAGACAAATATCTTCTACCAAACTAGAACTGTCTGAATTCTTTCAAATTACACTGTCTGCATAGATCAAGTGGTGAAGTGATCGAACACCGGCCACCATTTTGCAAGGTATTGGTTTGAGTCCCAGTAACGGACATTTTCTCCATTGGCTCTTCTTTTTTACTCTTTACTCCATGAATATTCATATAAAAAATAATGACATCATGAATATTAATTAGTTTATTTTTTATTATGATGCATGAATACAGGAACTTTTGCCAGACACTAGAATCGTATTTATATAATGTCATAAGCAAACAGAGCATACCCTGATAAGATGGCTCCTATAGGAGCTATCTGATCTGGGTCTACTCTAGATCTGTTTGCAATGGCATAGAACAGTGTATTTATGGAGTAAAGGGTTAAACTATCAACAGGTTCACCCTATGTCAGAAACAAGTGACTGGGTGAATGAAGGTTTGTATGGTGGCATATTTCTGTTACAACTTAACCAATTATACAGTAGACCTCTAAGGCAACCACCAAAATGAGGTATACTTCAAAATGGAGGAGGCAGGTGGTAGCTTAATGCAGGATGAAGATAATGCAGAAAGCTCCTACAGTTCTGCTTTACTTTTGTCCTGTATTAAGCAGCCACCTGCTTATACAGACAGCCATGTTTATTCATTAAGTGGTCGCATTAGAGGGTGTGTTCTACTGTACTTCGAAAAACAGTTCTGTTTAAATAATGTGGGATGTTTAACATAAATATTCCTGTGTATGAAAACTCTTAACACTTTCATAAAAACAAGATAATTAATTTACCACAAATATTATTCTGTTAATGTCCTGTATTTTCTGCAGTCTTCATTGTGATTGCCTGTAACTGCCAAGAGTTAGTACCTTAGGTATATGGAGTATGATTATTTACTAGTGTTGGGGATCAGACCTAAACATTTTACTTGATCATCGACACAATTTCACCATGCATTAACCCCTTGCTTGCTATTCACGTCAATATACCTACCTGTAAATAGTGAAGACCCAGATGAGACAGCTCCTGCAGGAGCTGTCTCATCAGGGTCTGCAGTATTTACAAATCGATTGTGCAACCAGTGCACTCCACAGCAGTGATTGCACAGAAAAATAATTGTAGGCAGTGAAGATATATGTAATTACACAACAGGACATGGGTAAAGAAGAAGAAATGTATTTTAAAATTCAGCAAGAGAAGGGTTAAGCAGCTATCTGTCTAAAAGGACCTAAAAACTTCTTTATCAAAGTTCCGGTTTACAGGGTTTCTACATGTATTTATATAAAATGTAGATTGCAGTCAGTGTATTAAGATAACATCTATGTAACGCTGGCTTATCCCTTAACCTCATACAAACACTTTTTTCATGCCTTTGCAAACAAAGAAGACCCAGATCAGATGGCTCCTGTAGGAGCCATCTTAATAAGAGTCTTCTCTGTATGTTGATGACATTATATAAATCTGATTCTGCATTTTCTGCCACTACAACAAGAGTACCATATGTATGGTACATATGCAAACTATAAATATCACGCCCACTTGCAAACTTTCTCCGATTCAACATGCCTTATAAGTTTTGACATTTTCTAATTTGTGCTTCAGATCTTGATCTCCATATTAAGGTGATATCATATAAAAAAAAATTGAAGTGAGTATCTTATTAAATAAAATAGTTATGCCCATCCTCATATTTTTATTTTTTCGTAAAGTGCAAGGGACTCTGTAACGACAAATTGAATGAACCTCAAAATTAAGTCGGCTTCAGATTTTGTTGCATAAAACATTTGTGTGAAGTTTCATTTATATCCTTTTAATAGTTATCCCAGAAAACAACAGACAAACCAAAAGTTGACAGACGAACAAAGCAACAAATGCCCAAAGTTCAAGGGCTATAACTCTAAAATAAAATGACATATCAAAAAACCCACAATATATGTGAAAATCCATATTAAGTTGATATCATATAACAAATTTGAAGTAAATATCATTTAAAATGAAAGTTACGGCCATTCTCATATTTGCATATATTAACATTATTTAAGTGCAAGGGCCATAATTCAAATGAACCTTAGAATCGACTCAGCTTCAATTCTTGATGCATTAAAGATTTGTGTCACGTTTCATTAATATCCGTCAAATAAGTTTCAGAGAAAACAGCGGACAAACAAAATGTTGATGGATTTAAGTGCAAGGGCCATAACTCTGAAACAACAAATCAAATGAACCTCAGAATCGACTCAGCTTCAGATCTTGATGCATTAAAGATTGGTGTGACATTTCATTAATATCTGTCAAACAGTTTTCCGAGAAAACAGCATACAAACAAAATGTTGATGGACATAAATATGTCTTTCTCCATAAATATGCCTTTACTCTGTTTGCAAAGACACGGAAAGGCAAACTTATGGAGTTTTCACACATTTGCAAACAGAGTAGACCAAGATCAGATGGCTCCTATAGCAGTCATCTGATCAGGGTCTGCTCTGTTTGCCAATGGAATTTATGGAGTTACGGGTTACGTGAATCAGCCTGTTTTCCCGATATTGTGAGACAAATGACAATTTCCGAAATAGTACATAAACATATTCCATAATTATTTCGTTGATATTGTTAGTTCGGCACTGCTGGCATAAACAAATCATTAAGTTGAAATATGGGAAAACATTTATAACACAAATTTGAACACTTTAGACAGTTAATGACGACAAGTCATCCAAGGCTGTTGCCAAAAGGAAAGAAACGACAGAGTAAATCACTCTAAGCCATGACCTCGTGACATCATTAGTAGTGGAGAATCAACTCCTATTGAATCTGTTTGCTATTTTCTTCTTTGAAGTTTCGATAAAATTACAAAGCACATACCTTAATTACTCAAGTATTCAGACACTCTCTCTCCGATGGCTTGTAAAGCTGCATGACACAACTTGGCACCATTTTGATTACTGTATCCCTTTACTCCATGAATATTCATGTCAGAAATAATGACATCATGAGTATTGATTAGATTATTTTTTTGTACTGGCACATGAACACTGAATTTTTTGGCTACGGCAGAATCTGTAGAATCATATCTATATTATATAATAAGCAAACAGAGCAGACCTGATCAGACTGCTCATACAGGAGCCGTCTGTTCTGGGTCTACTCTGTTTGCAAAAAGTGTAGAAAGGCGTATTTATGGAGTAAAGCGTTAAGTTTGTCCAACTTCTTGGGGTGTTACGTGTAAATCACATTGTATTTTAACCCTTTAAATAAAGCTTACATGTGAATATTCAAGGTTATGTTTTACAGAAAAGTGTAACATGACAAACAGGGCTCCTAGAGGAGCCCTCTCATTTGTGGCTATACTGTTTAGAATGGATATAAGTGACTCATTTCAGGTGGTGAAAGGGTTAACTTGCAAATATTAAGCTGCCAATGGATAAGAGGGGTTACTTTCTAATTAAGGTATAGACACCAATGTCATATAACAATTGCTTTACAATGCAAGTAATAAGCCATTCAACTCTTTGTACAGTAAGTAATTGTCATCTGTAAGAATTGAAAATCATTAAAATTATTATTTTTTCTTTTATTTCTCCTCAAAAATACAGGTACAGTGTCAAACAATTTCGATGGGCAGATAAGTTATATGTCATGTTATCTGGATCCGAACTGTTTGCATAGGTAAAGCAGAATTTGCAGCTAGCATGCAAAGAGTTGTAATATGACAAACAGCACTCCCGTTGCTCCATAAAAACACCTTTCTACTCCTTTGCAAATAGGAGCCGTCTGATCAGGGTCTGCTATGTTTGCTTTGGAAATAATATAGATATGATTCTTCAGTTTCTGCCATGACCAACACTTCTTCCGTACATGTGTGAACATACAACTAACCCATTACCTCATAGGTTATTTTTAGATACAACCTCTTTGAATAAATCTACCGAATAGGAGCATTAACTAGAGAAAAGGAAAAGTTTTAGAATTTTGTATTTGAAACCATTGTGATAAATAGAGCATTAATTTTGATCCTATAGGAGCAAATGCTCTATTTATCACAATGGTTTCACAAAGTGACTTTTACAGAGTCGTCAAAAGTCGTCAATATGAGGGAATTGGTTAAACTAATTCATACTCATGATGTCATTATTTCTATAGGAGCTTTTTGTCTCACTATTGCCCTGCATTAAGCTATCACCTGCTTTACGGTCTCCTTTGTTAATAAATTATATAGGTACTTTCGTAAGATTCTACTGTAACTGTAACAGCTGAACTTAGAAATCTCAAACTTCAAGGGACAATACAAGTTACAAAATAACAGCTCCTGTAGGAGCTTTCAGCATTACTTTCGACCTACATTAAGCTGTCACATGTGTTTCTAGATATGCATAGTGATACCTTTTAGAACAATTCTGCGTTATACATTCTGATGGGCCAAACTTTTACTGTTACTCTTCGGTAATGGTACGCTTTGGTAATGGTACGTTTTGTCCATAAACTGCGCAAAACACCCTCTACCAATTGGTGATCATTTGTGCAAAAATATTATGAAATCCCATCATACATAATGAAATGTATATAACGGGATATACATGGACATTGATAACACTATGTATATGCCCTTGCTATTATCATTGTGGGGCCATAAGAAAACCCCTCCTTTTGCATAACACAATGCAATTCCCAGTTATGATGACCTTTCTTTCAAGAGTTATGCTAAATATTCCTAATCTTCATTACAGCCCATTGTCAAAAAGCTGTGCCCTGTTACCAGCCCATTTATACACACAATAATTAGGTCATAGTAATAATCATAACAATTAATTGCCTTAACATAGCTGCTCACAGATCCAATCATAACTGCTAAATTTATCCTCATCCTGCCATTTAAAAGTTTAACCTTTTACTCCATGGATATTCATGTAAGAAACAAGGACATCATGAATATTAATTAGATTATTTTATATAATGAATAATGCACATAGAATAACCTGGCCAAGGCAGAAACTGTAGATACAGATCTGCATAATTCCATAAGCAAACAGAGCAGACCCTGATCAGACGGCTCCTATAGGAGCCGTCTGATCTGGGCCTGTTCTGTTTGCAAAGGAATAGAAAGGCATATTTATGGAATAAAGGGTAATGCTATTTGAAAAGGTTTGGATCCAATCAATCATACAAGACTGTAGGTAAGATGTGCACTGATCTATCAAAATCTCTTATTTCTAACAAACCCTATCTTGTTGCTACTCATTAGAGAGGCAATTCTAATGAGTAGCAGCAAGACAAAATTTGGCAGAGGTGTATATAAAACAAGAGCTCCGTGGAGCATTATACGGAGTATGTGCTGTCTGCACAATGTTAATATAGGAAGAAACAAGAGTACCGCATACGGTACATAATACGCCCACTTGCAAACTTTCTCTGATTCAACATGCCTTATAAGTGTTGACATTTTCTAATCTGTGCTTCAGATCTTGATTTCCATATTAAGGTGATACTATTTTTTTAAAAAATGAAGTGAATATCTTATTAAATAAAAAAGTTACAGCTAATCCTCATTTTTGCCGATTTTTGTAAAGTGCAACGGCCATAACTCTGTAAAGACAAACTGAATGAACCTCAAAATAAACTCAGCTTCAAATTTTGTTGCTTAAAACATTTGTGTTAAAGTTGTTAAGTTTCATTTATATCATTTTAATTGTTTTCCCAGAAAACAACAGACAAACTAAAAGTTTACAGACTAACAAAGCAACAAACACACGAAGTTTAAGGACCATAACTTTAGAATAAAATGACATATCAACCCCCCCGCAATATATGTGAAAATTCACATTAAGGTTTAACCATATAAAAAAATTGAAGTAAATATCATTTCAAATGAAAAAGTTATAGCCATCCTCATATTTGCATAGATTTGCATTATTTTTTTAAGTGCAAGCGCCATTACTCAGAAACATTTAATCAAATGATCCTCAGACTCGACTTAGCTTTAGGTCTTGATGCATTAAACATGTGTATGAAGTTTCATTAATATCTGTCAAACAGTTTTGCCAGAAAACAGCGGACAAACTATTTGCATATACATGTATCTGCATTTTTTTTAAGTAAAAGGGCAATAACTCCGAAACGAAAAATCAAATAAACCTCAAAATCGACTCCGCATCAGATATGGATGCATTAAACATTTTTGTGAAGTTTCATTAATATCTCTCAAATAGTTTTCCCAGAAAACAGCGGACAAACTATTTGAATTACTTTTTAAGGACAAGGGCCATAACTCTGAAACGAAAACTCAAAGGATCCTCAGAATCAACTCAGTTTCAGATCTTGATGCATTAAAAATTTGTGTGAAGTTTCATTAATATCTCTCAAATAGTTTTCCCAGAAAACAGCGGACAAACTATTTGCATTATTTTTTAAGTAGAAGGGCCATAACTCCGAAACGACAAATCAAATGAACCTCAGAATCGACTCAGCTTCAGATCTCGATACATTAAACATTTGTGTGAAGTTTCATTAATATCTGTCAAATAGTTTTCCCAGAAAACAGCAGACAAACTATTTGCATATTTTTTAAGGACAAGGGCCATAACTCTGAAATGAAAAATCAAATGAACCTCAGAATCAACTCAGCTTCAGATCTTGATGCATTAAACATTTGTGTGGAGTTTCATTAATATCTGTCAAATAGTTTTCTCAGAAAACAGCAGACAAACTATTTGCATATTTTTTAAGGACAAGGGCCATAACTCTGAAATGAAAAATCAAATGAACCTCAGAATCAACTCAGCTTCAGATCTTGATGCATTAAACATTTGTGTGAAGTTTCATTAATATCTGTCAAATAGTTTTCCCAGAAAACAGCGGACAAACTATTTGCATGTATTTGCATTATTTTTTAAGTAAAAGGGCCATAACTCTGAAACGACAAATCAAATGAACCTCAGAATCGACTTAGCTTCAGACCTTGATGCATTAAACATTTGTGTGAAGTTTCATTAATATCTCTCAAATAGTTTTCCCAGAAAACAGCGGACAAACTATTTGCATATTTTTTAAGGACAAGGGCCATAACTCTGAAACGACAAATCAAATGAACCTCAGAATCAACTCAGCTTCAGATCTTGATGCATTAAACATTTGTGTAAAGTTTCATTAATATCTCTCAAATAGTTTTCCCAGAAAACAGCGGACAAACTATTTGCATGTATTTGCATTATTTTTTAAGTAAAAGGGCCATAACTCCGAAACGACAAATCAAATGAACCTCAGCATCGACTCAGCTTCAGATCTTTATGCATTAAACATTTGTATGAAGTTTCATTAATATCTCTCAAATAGTTTTCCCAGAAAACAGCGGACAAACTATTTGCATATTTTTTAAGGACAAGGGCCATAACTCTGAAATGAAAAATCAAATGAACCTCAGAATCAACTCAGCTTCAGATCTTGATGCATTTAACATTTATGTGAAGTTTCATTAATATCTGTCAAATAGTTTTCCCAGAAAACAGCAGACAAACAAAATGTTGACGGACGAACGAACGAACGAACGAACGAACGAACGAACGAACGAACGAACGAACGAATGAACGGACGGACGGACAGGGCCACGACAATATACGACCATCTTTATTAGGTGGGCGTATAAAAAAGAGTATTCTTCCATGATTTGATGTTATGTCTCAAAAAGAATGTCTTGATAACTGTCCTCGAAAAATAGATCTTCGTATTCAAGATAATAAATGAATAACTAGAAAACTGACTCAGTCAGAGAGCGCCCTGTAATCAAGGGCAGATAACACTAGACATAGTGATCTGATTCAACCCAAAAACCATAGGCGTCTTCCTCTGATGATACTAAGCATATGCCCTTAACATGAAACCAATGTGTAAAGTACTGTTTGAGGTATCATGTCACATCAAAAGTGTTGATGGACGGATTGACAGACAGCCAGATGGACAGAAATGTGATTCCTGTAGGGCTTCTGCATTTTCAATGCAGGGCCCCAATCATCATAGCAGAATCGAAATAAGTTACTTGTTAGTGTGGTAATTACGTCAATAAGTAATGTTTAGTAATTCTGATGATTATCTTCAAACCACTGGCTAACACCTTTATGGTTTAACCCTTTCCCTCATATAAACGTGTTTTCACGCATCTGCAAACAGAGTAGACCCAGATCAGACGGCTCCTAGAGGATCCGTCTGATCAGGGTCTACTCTGTTTGCTAATAGAATGTCAAAGATCTGTGTCTTTACTTTCTAAAATGGCTACAAAGCTCCACCCTCCATATTTCATAATGACCTTTTTGTCCATGAATATTCAGTAGGTATTGAAATCTGTAATAAAAATAGAACAGGGAAAGGATTGATTCCTATCGAGCAAACTCCAAATTGCTGTTTATTACTACAACATACCATGACTGGCCATGACCAACCTTCCTTACTAAGTATGAAGACAGCACACCGAATAGTTATCAAGTTATTGTGCTGAAATGTTTTTTGAGTGAAGGTCACTGTGACCTTGACCTTTGACTGACTAACCTCAAAATCAATAGGGGTCATCTATCTACTGACCATGACCAACCTCCGTACTAAGTATAAAGACAGCACTCCTGATGGTTATCAAGTTATTCAGTAGGCAAGAATTTCGAGTTGAAGGTCACTGTGACCTTGACCTTTTAGCGAATGATCTCAAAATCAATAGGGGACAGATGGATAAGCCTTCCATAAAGAGTGTGACAGACTGACAGACTGTCAGACAGAGGGATCTGATCAGGGTCATCCACTGTTTGTCATTCAAAATCATCTAGTAAGTTTATGCATTTCATAATTAATCACTACTTGGCTATTCCAATTTGAAAATTTTCCTGTTATCTGTGTAACTCCTTATTTCATATTAACCCTTTCCCTGTTCTATGTTTCTCCCAAATTTCAATACCTACTGAATATTCATAGACAAATAGTTGTAATGAAGTGTGGAAGGTGGAATATTGTGGCCATTTTAGAAAGTAAAGAAACAAATCTATCAAACTCCATTAGCTAACAGAGTGGACTCTGATCAGACAGCTCCTATTATTATATGACTATAGGAACCGTCTGATCTGGGTCTAGTCTGTTTGAAAATGCCCGAAAATGCATTTATATAAAAGAATGGGTTAAAGCCTTTTCACACCTTGGAAACAGAGCAAACCAAGATCAGATGGCTCCTGTATGAGCTGTCTGATCAGGGTCTACTCTTTTAGCTTATGAAATCATATAGATCCGATTCTACAGTTTTCGATAGGACCAATAATTCTCTTGTTCATGTAACACTGTTAAATGCTAGTGAATTAACTTTCATAAAGTCCTTATTTCTTACATTAGTATTCATGAAGTATAAGGTTACAGAGCTACAGATAAAGGTGCGTACCCAAATACTAAAATCGTCATTTCTCCACCAAACCCTATACTGTGACCACTCTTTAGAATCGTCTCTTCGAGACGATTCTAAAGAGTGGTCACAGTATAGGGTTTGGTGGAGAAATATAGAAGATATTCCTGAAAACTATTTAATTTACGCATCTTATCTGGAGCTCTGAGGTTAACATCTGCTGTCAAATAGCAAGTTTCACCACCATAAACAACAACAACAGTAACAAAATAAGAACAACTAAAAGCTACAAAGAAGTTATGAATACCTGATAAGATGACTAACCTTACTACTGTAATACTCCCGTTTGTCAATGTAACGGTATTGCAGAGACTTCCGATATTAACTCCCGATTATCTGCCATATGACTGTCCAATTTTAACGGTGAGTAATCAATAGACAGCAGTGCCAACATTAGTTTGCTGGTTAACTGAATTTTCTTAATGAACTATTCCGAAATTCGAACCGGTCAACAATGAATATTCAGAGATTTTTTTTTTTTAAAAAAAATATACACGCATGTAATATGACAAACAGTGCAGACCCTGATGAGAGTGCTTTGATCTGGGTCTACACTGTTTGCAATGGACATTAGTGGCTTGTTTTCCACACTGAAAGGGTTAATTAATAGAGTACTGAAACTTCTTTGTAAAATGATAAACCTCATTGTGATTTAATTGGACGAGAATTTATAATTGCCCACTGGACATGTTTATTTCAGTCAAGATGGGGAAGACCCGAAGATTATATTACATTATCATAAACCATTCACCCTTTACTCCATAAATACACCTTTCTGCGCCTTTGCAAACAAAGAAGACCCAGATCAGACGGCTCTTGTAGGAGCCGTCTGATCCGGGTCTGCTCTGTTTGCTTATGAAATAAAATAGATATGATTCTACAGTTTCTGCCAGTGCCAAACATTCCATGTGTCCATGTGTTTTTATAAAAAATAATCTAATTAATATTCATGATGTTATTATTCATTACATGAATATTCATAGAGTAAACCCTTATCATGCCAGCAGTGATCAATGGAAAAGATGCCCCCAGATAATCTCCATTTGTTAAAACATTCTGTATCTGCCCAATGATGATATTGTGTAACTCCTTATACAAATGCCTTTCCACACCCTTGCAAACAGCATAGACATAGATCAGAGGGCTCATATAGGAGTCATGAGATCAGACCAGGGTCTGCTCTGATTGTTTATGGAATAATATGGATCTCGTTTTTAAGTTTCTGTAATGGCCAAACATTAACTTAAATAAATGTTAACCCTTTATTCCATAAGTACGCCTTTCTACGCCTTTCTCCTCTAGGAGCTTTCTGCATGACTTTCATCCTGCATTAAGCTCCCATCTGTCTCCAAGACCGATATTTATACTAAAATTGAATATCCGGTTTAGACAGGTCTTACTGTAAAACATTCCCATGTAAAATTTCAGCAAATTAACCCTTTCCTTCATATAAACACTTTTTCACCCCTTTGCAAACAGAGTAGACCCAGATCAGATGGTTCCTGTAGATCGGACTCTGCAATTTCTACCAATACCAAAAATCATTCAGCATACTATGCCATTATAAAAATTCAGCTAATAAATATTCATGATGTCATTATTTCTTACATGGATATGCAACAAGGGTTAATATTTATGATGGCAAAATCTATTACACATTGTTCATGAAGGAGTTCAATTTTCAGTGAAAGCTTCAGTATTCAAAACAAAAATAATGTAGAGTTGGAATGCCTTGAAAATTTTAAAAATGTCTAGAATCGAAAAAATTTGACATTTGTAGAAAACTTCCCAATTAGTCGAATCAAGTAGCTGTATCTAATCTGGAATCAATCAGTGTATGGTTAAACCATTCAATGCTGAATGTTCAAAATGGTATGGTCCATCATTGTGTAATGACAGAGTCCATTCAGTATGAAAGCCATGGATTTGCAAGAGGATTGTGACTGACAAACAGTGCAGACACTGATCAGAGGGCTCCTAGAGGAGCCCTCTGATCTGTGTCTACACTGTTTGCAAATGACAGTCAACTCTTTTCCCTCATTTAAGGGTTAAATGTTTGAGGTCACTGATCCAAACGTGAACATTATACGAAGGTTTCGTAGATATGGGTCAGCGTAGATCAGTCTATGGATAATAGTGACACGACAACTGTTTTTAATAACAGATTTTATAATAATTAAGATAATGATGATGATGATAATGATGACGACAATGACAACAACGATGATGATGATTATAATGACAACATTGACGATGTTGATGATGATTACGATGATAAGGGTGTAAATGCTAACACAAGACAATTATTTTACTTATGATACTACAAAGTGTTAACCCCTTACTCCACAATATATGCTTTTAACCCTTACAACACTGGGTTTTCAAATGGACTATTCCAAAATTCAAACAGATCAAGCTTATAGTGAATATCTTGGGATTTTTCAAAAGAAAAGTGACAAACAGTGCAGACACTGATGAGAGGGCTCCTGGATCTGCACTGTTTGCAAAGGACATAAGTGATTCGTGTCCCACACTGTATTGGTTAAACACTTTTGCAAACAGAATAGATCCAGATCAGACAGCTCCTACAGAAGCAGACCCTGATCACATGAACTTTAATTATGTCACAGGAAACAAGGGAATTTATGGCATGGCAGACAATGAAGAGAAACTGATCTACACTACTTTTTAAGCAAACAGTACCAACCCTGATCACACAGCTCCAATTGGAACTGTCTGATCTGGGTCTACTTTGTTTGCAAATGTGTAAAAAAGTATCTTTATCAAGTCAAGAAGTAAAAGGTTAAATTGACTATTTTGACAGATGGCATTGAAAGAACAATTGATACACTTCATCACTGAAAGATTTGTGTCTGTTAGAAGTATTAACCCTTTCTTTGATATAAAAAAAACTTTTCATGCCTTTGCAAACAGAGTAGACCCAGACCAGACAGCTCTTGTAGGA
The DNA here is from genome assembly GCA_963576725.1 of Azorinus chamasolen. Classification (NCBI taxonomy): domain Eukaryota; kingdom Metazoa; phylum Mollusca; class Bivalvia; order Cardiida; family Solecurtidae; genus Azorinus; species Azorinus chamasolen. The sequence continues at coordinate 74,844,007 of OY755242.1, read as the reverse complement.
GCTGCCTGACCAGGGTCTACTCTGTTTGCTCATGGAATTATATACATCCGATTCTGCAGTTGTTTGTGCCAAACATTCCTCCGAACATTTTACATGTTCAAGGCCTTTCAAGTCTGATAGCTGCACACACATAAACTTGAAAAGTATGTCAGGTGCTTGAATTTTATGAATGAAAATCAAGTACTACAACTGTTTGAATAGCAGTAATAAATCTTCATGCTGTATAACTTTATCGCATTGCACGCTTATATCAACTCTACTCCACAAATACACATTTGAAAACAGAGTAGACCTAGATCAGACAGCTCCTGTAGGAGCTGTCTGATCAGGGTCTGCTCTGTTTGATTATGAAATAATACAGATCTGATTCTAGTTTCTGTCATAAAACTTTTCGTTGCTCATGGTGCAATAATAGAAATACTATTAATATTCATGAGGTCATTATTGTAGGGGTATAATTAGACTAATTCTTATAATGGCACTTGAACACAAGACATTTTGGACATGGCAGAAACTGTAAAATCAAATCTGTATTATTTCATAAGCAAGCAGAGTAGACCCTGATCAGACGGCTCCTATAGGAGTTGTGTGATCTGGGTCTACTCAGTTTGCAAAGGCATAAAAGGCGAATTTATGGAGTAGAGGGCTAAAGGAGCTCCAACATCCATCAAGCAAAAGCTGGGTGAGACTTGCATCATTTGGTTGAGATCCAGATCATTCTGTAGGCGTCCGCTGTTAATCCATTACCTAATAGGCTATATTTAGACCAAAACTGTGAATAATTCTACTGAAAAGGAGCATTTACTACCCAAAAGATAAATCTTAAAATTGTGTAGTTTGTAACCATTGTGATAAATAGAGCATTTGCTCCATAGGAGCAAATGCTCTATTCATCACAATGGTTTCAAAAAGTGACTGTTACTGAGGCATCTAAAGGCATCAGTATGAGGGAATGGGTAAATCAACCTCATAGACATTAGTTCCAGGCAGTTTCAGATACTTATATTGATAAACTTAACCCTTTGAATGTCGGTGGAGAATGAGTGCACTGGCATTTGAAAACGGTCTAGACCTATATCCGAGGGCTCCTGAAGCAGTCCTCTCATCAGGGTCTGCACTGTCTGTCATTTAAAATTCTTAGATGCAAACTATATACCCTTTCAAACTGAATGGACTCTATTGATTAACAATGATGGACCCTTCCATTTTCAGCATTTATAGGGTTAACCTTCAAGGAACAACCAGCGATAAAGGTGTCCGATAAGCTTTGAAAAATTGATATCGGTTATCCAAAAGTTGTATATCATATAATTATGTGATAAGAAACAATAATCACAGAGGGAGTCTGTCAATTTAGGCTGCTATAACCTGTTAACCCTTTCCTTCATATAAACGCCTTTACATGACTTCGCCGACAGAGTAACGTAAATATGCCTTTCTACACCTCTGTAAAAGTCACTTAATTAAACCATTGTTATAAATAGAGCATTTGCTCCATGGGAGCAAATGCACTATTTATCACAATGGTTTCAAAACTAAATAATTCTAAAATTTTCATTTTCTCTAGAATTAATGCTCCTTTCGGTAGATTTATTCAAAGAGGTTGGGTCTAAAATTAGCCTATGAGGTAATGAGTTAAGCAAACAGATCCCAACCAGCAAACACCGTCATGACCCCTCTGATCTGGGTCTACACTGTTTGTACTTATCTCTAATCTTACTTGCCAGGCATAGCAATGGTACCTAGGGCTCAATCTAGTAAGAAGTCCATGTTTCATGCTGATATGTGATCCAGTTTGCCACCATTAAATATGCCATGATTCTATTTTTCTAATCTGTAACAGGTGCACTTGACCCAGGTAGAGATAATCCAATTTTCACGTGCAGTAAATATACTAGTTCACTGCCATGTATCACTGTCTGAAAAATTTGTCATCTGCTTCCGTTTTCTTCCCTGATGTTTCATAAAATATGGCTTTAACCCTTTTGTCTCTAATTTTAAAATGGCATAGTAAAATGAGATTTTTACTGAAACAGAAACTTTAGAATCAGATCTATATTATTCCATCAGCAAAAAAAGCCATCTTGATTAGATGACTCCTATAGGAGCCGTCTGATCAGGGTCTACGTGTTTCAAAGAATGAAGTTTGATTAAAATCCCATTACATGATAATCTAATCTTTTTACTCCTTTGCAAACACAGCAGACCCAGATCAGTAGGAGCTGTCTAATCCGGGTCTGCTCTGCTTCTCTAATTAGTTACAGGCCTGATTCTATGCTGTTTGAAATTTGACCGCTGTATACTTCAGACAATACTCTAACCTTTACCTGATGAATATTCATGTAAGAAATAATGATATAATAAAATATTTATAAGCTTAACCATTTACTCCCTAAGCACGCCTTTCCATGCCTTTGAAAACAGAATAGACCCAGATCAGATGGCTCCTATAGGAGCCGTCTGATCATGGTCTGCTCTGTTTTCTAATACAATAATATAGATTCTACCATGAGCAACAAGTCTTACATTTATGTGCCTTCATAAAAATTAATCTAATTAATATTCATGATGTAATTACACAAATTTCTTACATGAATATTCATGGAGTAAGGGTTAAGTTGAATTAATATTCTATGTCATGACAGAAAGGTTATAATCAGTTCTATATAATTCCATAAGTCAATAGATTAAACCCTACTTATTCTGCTCCTACAGGATCTACTCTATTTGCAAAGGCATCAAAAGGAGACTCTCCCAGGTAAGGGTCTAATAAAGTAAAAAAAAAAAAAAATTCTTACCTGAAAACATTGTTGTCTTCTAAGTGGGTGTGAACTGTTTTTTCTCTAATTGTCACTTCGGGTAGTCTCTTTGGTACCTTGCCACACTTTCCTGAAAGACCAGTTACTCCTGAAAAAGTTATAAAACACTGCTTCCAAAGAATAGAAAAGAATCGAGCTAATGCTCAAAGCTTGTTGGACTTTCTCTGCTGTGCCATCAATTATCAAGGAAATGCACAATATTACAAACTCAGAAAGTGCGAAACTTTCGAAAAAAACTTCATCCAATTGGCATCATTCCAATACCTCTATTTAATTTGCATGCTTAACCCTTTCTCTCATATAAATGCCCTTCCTGCCTTTGCAAACAGAGTAGATCCAGATCAGGCAGCTTCTGAAGGAGCCATCTGATCAGGGTCCGCCTTGTTTGCTTATAAAATCATATTTTCTACCAATACCAAAACATCCTATGTTCAAATCCCATTATTAAAATTCAGCAAACATATATTCATGATGTCATTACTTGTTACATGAATAGTCAGTAGTGAAATGGTTAACCCTTTCCCTGATATAGACGTGTTTTCACGCATTTGCAAACAGAGTAGACCCAGATCAGATGGCTGCTAAAGGAGCCATCTAATCAGGGTCTGCTCTGTTTGCTAACAGAATTTGATAGATTTGTTTCTTTGCCTTCTAAAATGGCCACAATGTTCTGCCGCCCATATGTCGTTAAACTATTTTGTTCATGAATATTCAGTAGGTATTGAAATATGAAATAAACATAGAATAATGAAATGGTTAAAACTATAACCCTTCTCCTGTAAACAATTTGGATCCAGATGAGATGCTGAGCAAGTTGTTTGCCAATCAGTCAATAATTTCTCAAATGCTCGATTGAATTGAAGAAGGATAACACTGGAAAACAGTAATTTTACTCCATGAATATTCACGTAAGAAATGACATCATGAATATTAATTAGATGAATTGTTACAACAGCACCTGGACAGAAACTGTAGAATCATATCTTTGCTATATCATAAGCAAACAGAGCAGACCCTGATCAGATGGCTCCTACAAGGCATAGAAAGGGTTATACAGTGAAGACCGATTCTAGGCATGAATTTGGGAAAAGTCTCTGATCTGTACTCTTGACATTTCAAATCTCATTACGCTTTCATAACCAAATGGCTGAAATTTAATAATTCAAAGAAGATTCCGAGTACGAAAAGGGCTAACAAAATAAGCGCTTGACAAAGCTCTCAGACAGGTGCAGTAAACAAAATACTGTTATCTAAAAACAAAATGCTTCTTCCTGTGCTTAGCCCATCAGACTTGAAAAACTCTTTGAATGCTAAGTGTCATCTGCAAAACATTGCGTCTGCTGCAATTCTGACAGCTACGCTTTCTGTTATTTGTCTTAACCATTTCCCTCGTATAGATACCTTTTGATGCTTTTGCAAACGGAGTAGACCCAGATCAGAAGGCTCCTATAGGAGCCTTCTGATCAGGGTCTGCTCTGTTTGCTTATGGAATAATATAGTTCTACAATTTCCAAAACGGCCAAAAGTTACCTTGTTAGCTAAAAATGCAGTCAATGAATATTCATGAGGTGATGGATTCTATATTCATGAAGGAAAGGGTTTATATACTGAAATCGTCTATACTCCACCAATCCCTATGTTGTGACCACTCTTTAGAATCGTCTCCTTGAGATGGTTCTAGAGAGTGGTCACATCATAAGGTTTGGTGGAGAAATAAAGAAGTTATTCTTGAAAATGTTTTAATTTACATATCTTACCTGGAGCTCTGGTAAAGGAATGTGATCAGTGTCATACAGCTTGGATCCTGATGAAATACCAATTAAATCATCATCACATCTGGATCTAAAAATTTGGAAAAGCGTTATCACTAATTCATCTACAATGAAATCCAAGTGTATTGCATCATGCTTTAACCATTTCCCTCATATAAACGGGTTTTCACGCATTTGCAAACATAGTAGACCCAGATCTGTTTTTTTGGTTTCTAAACTGTCTACAATGATCCACCTTCCATATTTCATTATAACTATTTTGTCAATGAATATTCAAAATAAGCGCTTGGGTTAACCCTTTCACTGTTCTATGTTTATTTCAAATTTCAATGCCTACTGAATATTCATGAACAAACTAGTTATGAAATATGGAAGGTGTAACACTGTAGTCATTTTAGTAAGTAAATAAACAGACCTTTCATATTCCATTACCAAACAGAGCAGACCCTGATCAGATGGCTCCTATAGGAGCCATCTGATCTGGGTCTACTCTGTTTGTAAATGCGTGAAAACACGTTTATATGAGGGAAAGGGTTAATTCAATGTTTTCCATCATAAATATGCCTTTCTACAACTTTGCAAACAGAGTAGACCCAGATCAGATGGCTACTACAGGAGCGATCTGATCAGACTCTACTCTGTTGCTTATGAAATAATATAGATATGATTCTACAGCTTCTGCTAAGGCCAAAAATCCCTGTGTCCATGTGGTTACTATACTTTAAATATGGATATAAAGGAAACTTAGCAGCTTGTCGGTTTCGATACTTTATTCAAATCTTGCTTGTTTTCTCTACAACATCACTGACGACGTAAGGACACGCGACATCTTGGCACCACGACGTGGCATGACATTAGGCATACCCGACAGTCCATTTGGCATTTTGCCACTATAAATTTATCCCAATTAATATCCATGATGTGATTATTTTTTACATGAATATTCATGGAGTAACAGTTTAAGCCTTTCCCTGATGAATATTCATATAAGAAATAATGACATGATAAATTTTTAGCCACTTTCATTTCTAATGATGTATTAACACAGAACTTTTTTGGCATGGTAAAAACTGTAGAATCAGATCAATACAAGTCCATATGCAAACAGAGCAGACCTTGATCAGACAGCTCCTATAGGAGCTGTCTGATCTTTGTCTACTCTACTCTGTTTGCACTGGGCATCAAATGGCATCAAATCAGGTAAAGGGATGAATTGTCATCTGTGTTGTTTTTTTTTTTTTATACTTTGCTTATTTCTGAGCAAAACGTTCAAAAAGGGTCTGCTCTGTTTGCTTATATAGATCTGATTTTACAGTTTTAACCAGACAGAACTTTTCTTATTTATAATTTTATGCCATACAAAATTGAGCTAATAAATATTCATATACATTATTTCTTTCATGAATATTCATGGAGTAAAGGGTCAACATAACCGGCTCCCCAATAATGACAGGGAGTGAAATCTAAGCTTACAATGCACTGAAAAACCTACAATAATACTGAATTGCCATCTGTGAATCAATTGTAACTTTTGCACACTAAATGATTCCCTGTTTCAAGTCTTAATCCCCTGATACTATTAGCATACATATTTGCATTTGCAAATAGTGTAGACCCATATGAGACCGTTCTTCTAGGAGCTGTCTCATATGGGTCTGCACTATTTGACATAATAATTATTTGTTACAATTGATCCAACATTATAATGATTCACCTGTCAGATAAATATTCATAGTGGAAGGGTGAAATTTGATTCTCTCCATAGTTTTTTAAAATGTCAAATAGTTTGAGATGCAGAGTAACTGGATCTAACCTGTTTGCATAGGAAAACACAAATCTGCCGCTAGCATGCAAGGTGGTAATTATTTCTAAACACCTCCAGAGCAACAGATAAAGGTGCGTACTCAAATATTAACCCATTACCTCATAGGCTATATTTAGATACAACCAGTCTTTGAATAAAATTACCGAAAAGAAGCATAATCTAGAGAAAAGGACAATTTCAGAATTTTGTAGTTTGAAACCATTGTGATGAATAGAGCATTTGCTCCTACAGGAGCAAATGCTCTATTTATCACAGTGGTTTCACAAAGTGAAACTGACTTTTACAGAGTCGTCAAAATGAGGGAATGGTCGTCAATATGAGGGAATGGGTTAAAATTGTCCTTTCTCCACCAAACCCTATTTTCAGACCACTCTTTTGAATCGTCTCATCAAGACGATTCTAAAGTATGGTCACAACATAGGGTTTGGTGGAGAAAAAAAAAGAAGTTATTATTGAAAATGTTTTAATTTACAAATCTTATCTGGACCTCAGTGCCTGAATTCTGTGTGCTAAATCTAGAACAAGGGAAGTAACTCTTACTTTGCTGCAGTGATAACCTACCTGCTTTTATCTATCAACAGGTATAAAACCAACAAAATATTTTTCTCCGAGATATAATCAGAACTGAACAGTAAGTAAAAGTACACAGCACTTGTGCGAACAATGATCTATCTTCTTTCTCTTCATTTTTTTTAAGAAACTATCAGTCTAATGATCTTTCCACTGAACTCCGCATAAACTGGCAACCTACCTAGCAAGGTGCTGCATGCAAAACCAATTTGTCGTGCTATTATCATCGGCACCTATCTGCAGATCATCACTGCACAACTTTCTATTTCTGCCGGCAAATTGTACTGAAAAAGAATTACAAAAAAATCATTGAATGTCTGCAGACATTGGCATTTTCTTATCTTATAGCAAGTGTAGAAATTGTTTATAATATTGTTGTCGCTTCATTTCTCTGCCAAAAATTCTCTTCGGAATTCTTTTCAAAATCAAGATCAAAGTTTCCAACAGTTTGAAATTCGATTCCTGATGATTCACAAGTTAACCAGTGTCATAACAACATTCTTCAAATTGAGACGATTCTAAGAAGTTGTCACAACATAGGGTCTGGTGAAGAAATAATGGGGTTATTCTTGCAAATGTTTTGATTTATGCATCTTATCTGGACCTCTGTTATTTCTCTACCGAACCCTATATTGTGGCTACTCTTCAGAATCGTCTTTATGAGACGATTCTAATGAGTAGTCACAACATGGAAGAGAAATGACGATTTTAGTATCTGAATTACATCTTTATTTGTTGCTCTGCAGAGGTAAACAAGCATTCTCTGCTAGCACTCAAATTTGTAGTTAGACATAAAGAACATTAATCCTTTCCCTGTTTGAATATTCATGTAAAAAACTATGACATCATGCATATTAATTAGCTGAAGTTTTATAATGGCATAATTATGTACACAGCATTTTTTGGTATTGGTAGAAACTCTAGAGCCAAATCTATTATAATTTCATAAAAAGAGCAGACCCTGATCAGACAGCTCCTACAGGAGTCATCTGATCTAGTTCTACTCTGCAAATGTGTGAGAAGGTGTTTATATGAGGGAAGGTGTTTATATGAGGGAAGGTGTTTATATGTGAGAAGGTGTTTATATGTGGGAAGGTATTTATATGCGGGAAGGTGTTTATATGAGGGAATGTGTTTATATGAGGGAAGGTGTTTATATGAGGGAAGGTGTTTATATGTGGGAAGGTGTTTATATGAAGGTGTTTATATGTGGGAAGGTGTTTATATGAGGGAAGGTGTTAAATGTTACAAAATATTTCATATTCCAGAATTAGATTGTTTTATATTCAAACTCTCCTTAGCTTACACTATTTTTTCCGGAATAGCTATTCATTACCAAGAGAAAGGATGTCTGCTTAACCTTTTCAGTATGGGAAACAAGTCACTCATGATCTTTGAAAACAGTGTAGCCCCGGATGAGAGGGCTCCAAGGGGAGCCCTCTCATCAGGGTCAGCACTGTTTGTGACATTACACCTTTATTAACCTTTTTCCATTATCAATATTAATCAGGCAAAGTTTTGTAATTACAATTATTAACCCTTTCCTCAATAAATATGACTTCCTACGCCTCTGTAAAAGTCACTTTTTGAAACCATTGTGACAAATAGAGCATTAAATTTTGCTCCATAGGAGCAAATGCTCTATTTATCAAAATGGTTTAAAAACTACACAATTCAAAAATTTCCTTTTCTCTAGTAAATGGTCCTATTCGGTATACCCGGTACATGTATTTATTCAAAGAGGTTGGGTCTAAAAATGGCCTATGAGGTAAAGGATTAATATATGATTTTCTTGGCCATGGGAGAAACTGTACAATTAGACCTAAATAATTTCATAAGCAAACTGTGCAGGAGCATCTGATATGAGTACACTCTGTTAGGATTTTAAAAGGTGTATATCTATGGAATAAAGGAAGCAAGTCATGAGAAAACCATGTGCAAATCGGAAAAATAATTTTGACCCCAGCCCCCAGTGAGGATCGAACTCACGACCCCTGGTTTACAAGACCAGTGCTCTAACCACTGAGCTATGGAGGCTCACATACATGTAAGCATGTAATGGTCTATCAATATTTTACAAAACTGTATTAACCCTTCTCTTGCTGAATTTTAAAATACATTTCTCCTTCTTTACCCATGCCCTGTTGTATAATAACATATATCTTCACTGTGTACAAGTATTTCACTGTGCAATCACTGCTGTGGAGTGCAGTGGTTCCACAATCAACTTGTAAATAGTGCAGACCCTGATGAGACAGCTCCTGCAGGAGCTGTCTCATCTGGGTCTTCACTATTTACAGGTAGGTATATGGACGCGAATAGCAAGCAAAGGGTTAAAGGCATACATTAATTGCTATCAGTCAAGCAATTAAGTTATTAAGTTTGGTACAGAACTTTGAACCATGACATTGGTTTATCATTACATAGTCATATTTGTTAATTTTTCATAGTGTTATATCTTTTTTATTCTGGGCAAACATTCACACCCATTTTATCATGTGATGGGATATCATTGATGTAGCTTCACCAGCTGCCTCAGCTTATATTGGTTTAGCTCTTATTGTCATCCACATAATTTGCTGACTTTTTCGAAACAAAGACTCCAAGACAAAGATTGCTAACCTAGACCACACAGCTCCTGAGGGAGCAGTTTGATCAGGGTCTTCACTAGTTGTTACTATGTCAATCTGATTTTAAGTTGAAAACATGGTCACAAACTGACTTTTCTAGCTGTACAAACTCGTAGAGTGAGAAGAATGGGTGTATGGGTACATGAAGAACCTGTAGAATCCATTAACCTATTACCTCATAGGCTATTTTAAGACCCAACCACTTTGAATAAATCTACCGACATTAACTAGGATTTTTTTTAGAATTGTGTAGTTTTCAAACTATTGTGATAAATAGAGCATTTGCTCCTATATTCTGATGGAATATTCATGGAGTAAAGTGTTAATTTAATTTAATTTTGGCATCTGGGGATCACTGTATGGATACTGAACTACAAAAAAATGCTACTTAACCCTTACAAAGGAGTCTTCTCATCAGGGTCTGCACTGTTTGTCATGTTACACTTTTCCGTTGAAATCTCTCTAAATATTCATCACCATAAGCTTGACCTGTTTGAAAATTGGAATAGTCCATTTGAAAATTCAGTGTTGTAAGGGTTAAATGACATCAAGGCTTTGTGGCAATACTGGTGAACTAAAATCTGAGTTTCTCTTCCTTAATATTTCATATGCATATTCTCCCTACAAGTTGGCTGCCACAAACTCATTCATATTACTTTGGAAAGCACTTAAGTTAAGCAACTAAGACAAATAGCCAATACACTGTCAATTGAGGAGCTGGCAATCCCAATCAAATTACACCTTATCCTGTATTCCAAGGCTTTTTTTCATCATTTTGGGAAGATGACCACAACCCCTGGAATTGGGAACTTTTTTTGATTTGGGATTTTTTTAGCTGTAAGATTTCAACAAATTCCCTCCTACAAATGTCCATTGCAAACACAATAGACCCTGGGAAAGCCAAAACATCTAAAATTCATAAACAGACAGCAGACCCAGATCAGATAGCTCCTCTAGTTGTCTGATCTGGGTCTGATGTTTGTTTATGAATTTTAGAAGTTTTGGTGTGACTGAATTTTCTGACTAAACACTTTTACCTCTGAATTTTTCAATCAAAACCTTTACTCCATAGATACACCTTTCTATGCTTTTGCAAACAGACTAGACCTAGATCAGACAGTCCCTACAGGTGCCCTCTGATCAGGGTCTGCTCTGATTGCTAATGATATAATAGATTTGATTGTACAGTTTCTGCTATCGCCAATAGTTAGTATCCATGTACATGTACTTCTGTAACAATTGATCTAATAAATATTAATGATGTCATTATTTCTTAATGAATATTCATGGCATAAAGGGTTAATATACTATGAACTATACTTGCAATTAGCTTAGAAAATGATAAGCTCAGTGTTTGATCAGGATCAATTTACAAACTTGCTTAAGATACTGGGCAAAATAGTGAATGGTATTTTAACCCTTTCTCTGTTCTACGTTTATTTCAAATTTCAATAACTACTAAATATTCATGGCAAAAATATTTACAATGAAATATGGAAGGTGTACATTGTAGCCATTTTAGAAAGTAAAGAAACAGATCTTTCAAATTCCATAAGCAAACTGAGCAGACCCTGATCAAATGGCTCTATTTATCACAATGGTTTCATAAAGTGACTTTTACAGAGGCGTAGAAAGGCGTATTATGGAGGAAAGGGTTAAAACTGAAACTGAACTCCATTGTTGTACCATGTTATAGTACCTCCAATTCTTTGCCTGCCAAGTAATTTTTGTCTGCAAAAATTGTTTTCTGCCAAATTTTAAAAACGTACTTATAAAAAACACTGATTAACCCTTTTCTTGATATAAATGCTTTTTCATACAGAGTAGACCAAAATCAAACTGCTCCTGTAGGAGAAATATAATAGATCTGACTACAGTAGGTACCAATACCAAAAACTACTGTGGTCATACTGCTATTATAAAAATTCAGCTCATAAATATTCTTGATACCATTATTTCTATCATGAATATTAAACAGGGAAAGAGTTAACCCTTTCCCCAATAATGCCTTTCTACACCTCTGTAACAGTCACATCTCTGTAATAGTCACTTCTTGAAACCATTGTGATAAATAGAGCATTTGCTCCTATGGAGCAAATGCTCTGTTTATCACAATGGTTTCAATACTACACAATTCTAACATTTTCCTTTTCTCTAGTAAATGTTCCTTTTCAGTAGATTTATTCAAAGAGGTTGGATCTAAAAATAGCCTATGAGGGAATGGGTTAAAGTGACAAACAGCTTGTATCATGACAACACAGTAACTACTCTACATCTCATCTCAATCCAAATTTTTGCAGAAGTCCTGAAAGATTTTCATGGAGTGTGCTAAAAAGTAATAAATATTTAATGTAAATTCGACCCCTTCTATAGCACCAGCCCTCTCCATGGGGTCGAGTACTGGCCAGTAATTATGAGTATCATTAATTTCAATTATTGTCCATCAAATTAGCCAGACAAAAGGACTGACCATATGCGTTCAGAGATCGGATTGCACGACAAATTATGGTCATAAAATGCAAAATTAATGTGAGGCTGTCACATGATCTGCGCATCAGCTTTGTGATCTTAGAAGGAAGTCTCTCCATGTAAAGATATATGTGAGTCACCCACCTTAAACATACTGAGCATATTGTAATCTGCTTAAACCTTTACTCCATGAATATTCATGTAAGAAATAATGACGGCGTGAATATCAATTAGATTAATTTGTCATAACAGCACATGAACATATGAATGTTTGGCCATGGCAGAAACTGTAGAATCATATCTATATCATACCATAAGCAAACAGAGCAGACCCTGATCAGATGGCTCCTGTAGGAGCCATCTGATCTGGGTCCACTCTGTTTGCAAAGGCATAGAAAGGCGTACTTATGGAGTAAAGGGTTTACCCTTTTCCTGTTCAATATTCATGTAAGAAATAATTGACATCATGCACGTTTAATAATGACATCATGCACATTTAATAATGACATCATGCACGTTTATTAGCTGAATGTTTATAATTTGTAACGTAAAATTTTCAAGGAATATTTTGCATTGACAAAAACTGTAGAATAAGATCTATATCATAAGGAAACAGAACAGAGCCTGATCAGACGGCTCCTATAGGAGCTGTCTAATCTGGGTCTACTCTGTTTGCAAATACCGGTACGTGGAAAAGCGTTTATATGACGAAAAGCGTCAAAACATAGATTTACTTAACCCTTCTCTTGCTGAATTTTAAAATACATTTCTTCTTCTTTACCCATGTCCTGTTGTATAATTACATATATCTTCAATGTATACAAGTATTTCGCTGTGCAATCACTGCTGTGGAGTACCATGGCTGCACAATCAACTTGTAAATAGTGCAGACCCTGATGAGACAGCTCCTGCAGAAGCTGTCTCATCTGGGTCTTCACTATTTACAGGTAGGTATATTGACGTGAATAGCAAGCGAAGGGTTAAATTTCAATGAGTAAATTATGCCACCCTTTACTGCATGAATATTTATGTGAGAAAATTCCGAGGGCTTGGTGCAAAACTATTCTAACTCCTTGTGAAGGAGTTTGAATGGTTTTGCACCAAGCCCTTGAAATAATGACATCAAGAATACAGTAGAACCATTCATTTATTAACATAAGCGTCTTACTGAGCAGGTGGTTGCTTTATGCTGGGCAAAAGTAATACAGAAAGCTCCTTTAGGAGCTTTCTGTATTACTTTTGACCTGCATTAAGCTACCACCTGCCTTACAGACCCATAATTAAACCTAATTTTGATGAACGCTTAAGACAGGTAAGGTTCTACTGTATTATTAATATGAACAAGACCTAATTGTAAAACGTTCCATTACAGGATGTCCCCAAAACGAAACAAACAGATACAGATGAGCAGGATGTCCCCCAAACGAAACAAACAGAGCAAAGTCAGACAATATCTAAATTTTGACTAAACATGGGCCATCTCCAGGTTGCCATGGCAACTAAATGTTTTAAAACACCTGCCATTACGTTTGGGGTTCCCAAATACTAATTTTCAGCAAATTCAAATATCTAAACTGTGACCAATCAGAGTCCATCACTCTGTTACCATGGCAACCAACTCTTTTGGAACATCTACAGTTGAGATTGGGGTACCAAAATACCCTTACATACCAATTTTCAGCAAAATCGAATAATATCTAAATTGTGACCAACTAGAGTAAAGTTTTGTAATTACATATTAATATATATAAAGTTTTGGCCATGGGAGAAACTATAGAATTCAATCTATATAAAGCCTCCGTCACACTTTGACCACGTCCATGAAGACCGCGCTGCGTCCTGAAAATGTCGTAGGATGTAGCGAGGACGGGGTAAACATTGTAAAAAATACATTTCTCAAGTTCCTGCTACGCTCATACCACGTTTGCGCCAAGTTCTTACTGCGTCCAACACGTTCCCACTATGTTCTTACTACGCGTGTATTCAGGCGGGTACCACGTCCAACACGTTCTTGCTATGCTTTAACTACGCTCGTACTAGGTCCCTACTACGACCGCCAATATAGCACTGCGTTCTTACCACGCGCTCATCACGTTCTCACCGCGTTCTATGTCTGCATATAAAATTCTGCGATTCGGTTCGATCTGATCATTCATTCTGCGACTTTCTTCTGAGCAAAATAAAGTATTTTATGTCAGAAAATATGCCGAGAAGGAAGGGGGCTACAAAGCAGCTACGAAAGCAAAACCGAGAACTCCATCACCAGCGAGTGATGGGTTGGAGGTTGTTCCTGAACCAGAACATATTCTTCTATTTCTTCTCCGTCTTCTCCTTCTCACAAGCAATAGTGTGATCTGTTCATCGAGAAGAGCCTGTTGTCCAGCCAATACAGCAACATGCTGGAGAAGTTCTTGGTTGTCCATTCTATATTGAAATGGAAGTGAAAGGGAAATGAATCCAGTTTTTATACTCGACCACCAGAACGTGGCATGGTCGTGGCTAGAGCCTGCTGCAAACGTACCTTAGACGTGATAAGCACCGGTAGAATGTACTAAGAACCTAATGTGGTCTTTTGAAACGTAGTAGGGACATATCATTGTCGCAACACTAGCGTGGAAGGGTCGTAGTGAGAACCTGATGGACGTAGCAAGAACGTAGTGACAACCTAGAGACAATGTGATGCGAACGTCACACACTCGTCCACGTCTGCACTACGCGTGTATTGCGTCAATGAGGTTCTTACTAGGTTTTAGCTACGTCATTACTATGACCTTACCAAGTTCTTGCCACGTCCTGATTTGACCACGTCCTCGCCACGTAAGTTTTGAACATGTTCAAAGTTCACCCACGTCCTTCACGTCCATGAAGACCATACCACACGCAAAGCCGTGTCTACTGCGTCCTCGCTACGTTGTACACGTTCGCACTGCGTCCTGGCATATTTTTGAGGACGTAGTGGGAACGTGGCCTAGTGTGACGGGGGTATTAGCAAACTAAGCAAGCCCTGATCTGTCACGGTTCCTACAGTAGCATCTGTTATGAGCAGGGCTGTACCCAGAATTTTTTTGCTGGGGGGGCTGAGTTGGGGTGGGTGGGCACGGGAGGGGTGTCCCCTCCCGGTAGTCGATTTTTTTTTGGTATGCCGCATTGAATGGTGCAATTTCCTGCTATCTGAATCACTCTATCAAGATATAATTTTATGTTATAATATAGGAAATCGGCTCCTTTTACACCCGTATTTCAGTGTATAGACTTAAAGCATGATGAATGATCACCAATGTTTCAATGCAGAGACTTCATACAAATTATACTAACACCAAAAGTTGTGACCAAGGCTAAAGTTTTTTTGCCATTGACAGACAGACATTTGATTATGCTTAAAGTTTTTTGTTATGGACAGACTCGGCATTATTCATCTCAGAACTAGCATCCGCTTATGTCTTTATTCTAATTGTGAAAACAACCCTGATCAAAACTACAAACATCAAATGTTACAGTTTACCAAGAGGGTCATGATGGCCCTTATTCGCTCACCTGGTTATAACAGATTTATGCATACAATGAACAAGAGGGCCAGAATGGCCCTGAAGCGCTAACCAGACAATCAGAGGAGAAGATTTTCAAAGTTTTCACTATATGTTTCTATAGAAAACTAGCCTGCCCTGGGGCAGGGCTAATTTTGACCCAAGTGGCACAATTTATATAACTTTTGTAGTGGACCTGACCATGATGCTATGTGCAAAATATGAAAGCTGAGAACCTTCCAGTTTCAGAGAAGAGAATATTCAAAGATTTCATTATTTGTTTATATTGAAAACTGCCCACCCCTGGGGCTGGGCCAATTTTGACCCCAGGGCCATAATTTATATAACTTTTGTAGTGGACCTGAACTTGATGCTATGTGCCAAATATGAAAGCCGAGACCCTTCCAGTTTCAGAGAAGAAGATTTTCAAAGATTTCACTATTTGTTTCTATTGAAATCTGCCCACCCCTGGGGTGGGGCCAATTTTGACCCTGTGGCCATAATTTATATAACTTTTGTAGAGGACCTGAACATGATGCTATTTGCCAAATATGAAAGCTGAGAACCTTCCAGTTTCAGAGGAGAAGATTTTCAAATATTTCACTATATGTTTCTATTGAAAACTGCCCACCCCTGGGGCGGGGGCAATTTTGACCCCAGGGCCATAATTTATATAACTTTTGTAGAGGACCTGAACATGATGCTATGTGCCAATTATGAAGGCTGAGAGCCTTCTGGTTTCAGAGGAGAAGATTTTCAAAGTTTTACTATATGTTTCTATTAAAAACAAGGAACCCCTGGGGCGGGCCAATTTTGACCCCAGGGCCATAATTTATATAACTTTTGTAGAGGACCTAAAGATGATACTATGTGCCAAAGATGAAAACTAAGAACCCTGTAGATTCAGAGGAGAAGATTTTTAAAGGTTCAAATTGTTGACGACTGACGACGGACGACAGACGACGGACGACGCACGACGGACATCAGGCAATCACAAAAGCTCACCCTGAGCACTTTGTGCTCTGGTGAGCTAAAAAGACATTCCATTTTATCTTATTTTACAATCATATTTTGGCTGATTTTAAAGCCCTTATTCGGGCATATTCCCAATAGCAAAAGGTATGTTTTGCACCCATTTTGTTTTTTGAGGAACATTCCCAATCTCAAGTTACAAAACAAATTCATGAAAAAACGTTAAGAAACCTCGATTTATTCAGTACAATCGACCTGGGGACGAAGATCATTTTTACTTTTTTTATCATTCGAAATGTTCAGTTAATTTTTCATTACTAGTTACTGATCAATGTCAGTAAAACGCTTATCGGCCGAAGTGCATACTGCTTTTTGTAGCTATGCTATAGCGTCTTGATACGTCATTCCCATCGACTTAATTTTGCGACAATGTTTCCATTAATATACGTGCCACATGTGGTATTTGTGGAAATTTTGACACGACTGGTTCCTGAACAATTTATTTGCTAAACTCCAGTATAGCGAAAACTGGAACCAACTCGTGACTACGTAATTCGGGTGTTCTCCGCGGGGGGTTCCCCTGATTGGTCCATACCAAAATAGGCCAAGCGTGGATCACAGCATGACAGGATGCTAAAGGTGGCCTGTCTGTGTAGAGAACTAAAAGATGATCTCCCCGAGATAGGAAAATATCGGTCACTAAAAAATTGCCTTGGTAAAATTTCAAAACGGTAGATCTAGCTGAAAACTAAAATGGGGCCCATTAACAAAAATGGTATCTTGTCAGCCAGCTGGGGGGGCCCAGGCCCCCGAGCCCCCCACCTGGGTACGGGCCTGAATTGAGTATACTGTGTTAGGATGTGTTTAAATGGTGTATATCTATGGAATAAAGGAAGTCATGAGAAAACCATGTACAAACCAGAACAAGATGTGTTTGTGAAACACTATGCCCCAGACCTTTGACCCTGAAGGATGACCTTGACCTTCGACCCATGGACTTGAATGCAACACATCGTCTTTGTGTGGTGAACATTAGTGCCAGGTTATTTTGAAATCCATCTACAGATAAAAAAGTTACAGAAGGGACACGAAATTTGGGATGGACGGACAGATGGAAGGACAGACAATGCGATTACTATATGCCCACCGTTGGGGGGCATAAAAATAATATTGACTTCAGCCCCCAGTGAGGATCGAACTCACGACCCCTGGTTTACAAGACCAGTGCTCTAACCACTGAGCTATGGAGGCTCACATACATGTAAGCATGTAATGGTCTATCAATATTTTACAAAACTGTATTAAAGTCATACATCAATTGCTATTAGTCAAGCAACAAAGTATTAAATTATAATCATAAAGTTTGATAAAGAATTAATTTTGAACCATGACCTTGATTTATCATTACATAATCATATTTATTAAATTTTCATGATTATTCCTGGCAAACATTTGCACATTCTTTTTCATGTGAAGGGCCATCATTGAAGCAGATTTAACAGCTGTCTCATCTTGTATTGGTTCAGCTCGAAGTAATTGTCATCCACATAATTTTTCATCTTCTTCAAAAATTAACCTAATTTTGGACAAGACAAACTAAGACAAAGAGTGCAGACCAAGACGTACCAAACAATTTCTGAGGGAGTCATTTGATCGGGTTCTTCACTAGTTGCTACTATGTCTGTCAAATCTAAAGAACTTGCAAACTGACAATTTCTACTGTACAAACTGGTAAGGAGAGGAGAATCAGTGTCCAAATACATACAGAACCTGTCCTATGTGACCATTCATTTATTGGATATAGCAGGTGGTTGCTTAATGCAGGGCAAAAGTAATGCAGAAAGCTCCTATAGGAGCTTTCTGCATTACTTTTGACCTGCATTAAGCTGCCACCTGCCTCACAGATAATTAGACCTCTTGTTCATGGCCACTTAACCAAATCCCACTTAGGCTATTTTTAGACCTAACCTCTTTGAAAAGTCTGCCCAAAAGGAGCATTTACTAGAGGAAAGAAAATATTTAGAATTGTGTAGAACCATTCTGATAAATTATAAATAGAGCATTTGCTCCTATTGAGCAAATGCTCTATTTATCAGAACGGTTTCAAAAAGGGACTTTTTACAGAGGCGTCAAATGGCGTCAATATACGAGAATGGGTTAAAACAGGTTCTTTGTATTTAGGATAATTAGGGTAGGAATCATCATGCAACTTGCGAACATGTTAACCTTTGCAAATATTTTGGATCCTGATGAGATGAATCGAGTTAATGGCATTTCGTCTGGATCCAAACTGTCTGACACACCGACACTGTTTAAATAAAGAAATTGATGAAAAATGTGTTTTCAGAATTGAATCAGACAACAACATTTGTCAATGACAGCTCAGCACTTAAGTTCAAATAAAGAATGTCTGTATTACAGCAATAAGTTATTATTGTTGGGGTAAAAATGTGCAAGTTATGATTAATTAGTCTAGGCCTTAAAGAATGTAGACAATTTACCTACATTTATGATACAACGTTATATTCATTTCATCACCATCATGGACAATCTTGCTGTTCTGTATTGTGTTTGTTGCAAGACAAACCAAGTAGACCTAGATTAAACACTTCATGTAGGACCCATCTGATCAGGGTCTGCTTTTTTTTGCTTACAAAACGAAATTATATGCATCTTATTCTACAGTTTTCTTTTTTTATTCATATGCTACTATAAATATAGGAAGGGCAGGGGGACTCTAGCACAATTATGAATTTACATCCACTATTCACATGAATAAAGGGCTAGCTACGCCCCGGACCCCAACACTGTCGATATATCTCATATAAAGTGTCATTTTGGCCAAACATATTCCAACAGTGTATATTTCCCAAGTAAAGAGGAATCTATTTCAGACTCGATTTAACCCTTTCCTCCATAGGCTATTTTAGACCCAACCTCTTTGAATGAATCTACCCAAAAGGAGCATTTTCTAGAGAAAAGTAAAATTTTAGAATACTGTAGTTTGAAACCATTGTTTTAAATAGAGCATTTGCTCCTATAGGAGCAAATGCTCTATTTATCACAATGGTTTAAAGAAGTGGTTATTACAGTGGCGCAGAAAGGAATATTTATGGACGAAAGGGTTAATAGTGAATTTACAATTATTGCTTTTTAGGTTCCATCAACTGACCTGAGGAAAACTATATCCGAAGGTTATGTTGACCTCAACAATAAATGACCTCACTAAAAGGGGAATAAATTGCAATGTACAAAGTGTACCAGATATATACATATCATGAGAAGACCGTATTAATCTCATTTAGTTCAGAAAAATAATTTTGAACCAAGCCCCCAGTGAGGATCGAACTCACGACCCCTGGTTTACAAGACCAGTGCTCTAACCACTGAGCTATGGAGGCTCATGTACACCTTCTACAATCTTTCAATATATTATAAAATGACGTAACAGCTGTACGTAGACCATTATCTTGGACAAGCCACTAACAACATACCTAGGATATCAGGCTTTATAAATTGTAATCATTAATTGTACTACTATGAATAAGCCCATTGATTGAGGGAAACAAAGTGTGATGGCAACTGCATACAGTGTAGACCTAAATCTGAGGGATCTACATTGTTTTTCAATCAATATCCTTGAGCAAATTTAAGCTTCCATATTAAATGGAATTTATAGTTATAGACTGACGGGGCTGTTACACTTTGAAAATTCAGCATACAGAGAGGGGAGAAGATATAGAGAAACCCGGGCGCAATGCCTTACTCTTATTATCGTCAGAGTTTCTCTGGTTCTTTTAGATGTGCAGTATAGCACTGATTTATCAGACCTCGGTTTATAGTCCGAAGGACTTAGTCCAGCGGGTGATCGAACCCGGGACTCCTGGTATTGAGTATGCATATTTATCAATTGCTCTATGTAAATAACTTGGATCCAGATCAGGCTCATGCAGATACTCTGTTGTTTGAAATCATCAATATCAGTAATGTCATCATTTGCATGAGAAGTACATGTAGTCAGTATGAGCAAATTTCCAGTCATAAAAAATCATGCATTTACACTTAACCCTTTTCTACCCTGAATTTTCAAATCGAGGGCTTGGTGCAAAACTATTCTAACTCCTTCACTTTAGTGAAGGAGTTAGAATAGTTTTGCACCAAGCCCTCGAAATGGACTATTCCAAAATTCAAATATTTCAAGCTTACGTGAATATTGTGAGATTTTATTAAAGAAAAGTGTAACATGACAAACAGTGCAGACCCTGATAAGCTGGCTCCTCTAGGAGCCCTCTTCTCTGGGTCTAGACTGTTTGCAAAGGACATTAGTAACTCATTTCTTGCGCTGAAAGGGTTCAGTAAAGGGATAAATCATTAGTACAAGTAAAAATATTTCTGACCCCAGCCCCCAGTGAGGATCGAACTCACGACCCCTGGTTTACAAGACCAGTGCTCTAACCACTGAGCTATGGAGGCTCACATTTACCATAAATGGTCTTTGTGCACTAACCACTGAGCTTTGCAAGCTAAGAAATTTTTCGTCTGCATCATTTGTCGTCTGCTAAATTTTTACAATATTTTTTTTCTAATTTCTTTGCAAAAAATGGTCAAGGTGACAAACAGTTTGGATCCTGATGAGACATCACAGTATACAAAGGTAATCACAGTTTTACTGCTAGAGTGCAAAAAGTTATTTCATTCTGTAGGCATTACATACACATAAATAATTTTTATTTTTGGCAAACATCCATATGGTCAGTTTTGTCTATATAAGTAGTCATATCTGCATCAGAAGTAGTCAATTATCCCCTCTGCAAGAGCTAAAAGGAAGGTAGGTCGGTGGTTTTGATCCCATGCACTGTTTTGCATTGAATGAGATTAGCTGAAATCATCTTCCTGAAATCATCCCTCATCATCATGTCATCTCATCATTCATTGGCACTATATGTATGACCTACTGAGTGTTGCAGTGCCGTAAAACCCAATTCACTCACTCACTCAGAAGTAATCAGTATGAGCAAATTTCCAGTTATAAAAGATCATGCATTTACATGGATATATTTTAAACCTTCCAACCCTGAATTTTCAAATTAACTATTCTAAATTTCAAGCAATTCAAGCTTACTGTGAACATTTTAGGATTAAATCAAAGAAAAGTGTAACATGAAAAACAGAGTAGACCCTGATAAGAAGATTCTTCTTGAAGCCCTCTTATCTGGGTTTACGCTGTTTGCAAAGGACATTAGTAACTCATTTCTTGCGCTGAAAGGGTTAAGTAAAGGGATAAATCATTAGTACAAGTAAAAATATTTCTGACCCCAGCCCCCAGTGAGGATCGAACTCACGACCCCTGGTTTACAAGACCAGTGCTCTAACCACTGAGCTATGGAGGCTCACATTTACCATAAAAGGTCTTTGTGCACTAACCACTGAGCTTTGCAAGCTAAGCAATTTTTTGTCTGCAGCAATTGTTGCTTCAATTCTTAAAACAATTTTTTTCTCATTTCTTTACAAAGAAACTTTTTGGATTTTTGAAATAGTTTGGATCCTGATGAGACACTACATAACGCATAAGTAATCACGGATTTGCCGCTAGTTTATTAGGTCATTTTGTATGACATGTACATTTTCATGACTTGCTATTTTTGGCAAATATCCATATGGTCATTTTTATCTAAGGACACTGAATGATGCAACAGCTGTCTCAATTTGTATTGGTTACCTATTTTGTAGCTGTCACGTGTAAAAATCAATGTCTACTTCAATTCCCAAAGTAACAGTTTGTAAAACTGTCTGCACTGTTTGCACACTAGCGGCGAAACTGTGATTACCTATGCAAACAATTTGGATCCAGATGAGATGCTGCATAATGCGGCGTCTCATCAGGATCCAAACTGTTTGTCATATTGACCATATTTTTGCAAAAAATATGAGAGAAAGTTTATTTTAAGAATTGTAGGAGACGACAATAATTGTTGCAGACGAAAAAATACTCAGCGTGCAAAGAGTTAATATGTTCTGTGCAAACTATTGCAAACTTGTCAAAACTGCTTTCTTATAGGTCATCGATCTGGGTATACACTGTTTATGATATTTTAGTGTCATGATAGTAAAGAATCTGCAATAACCTATGTACACAGTTTGAATCAAGAAGAGACACCAAGTAACTTGACACTGAATTTCATCAGGATCCTGACTATTGTCACTCTGACTATACGTTTGAAGAGAAACAGAAGAAAAATACATGTACTGAAAATAAATTGGAAGCAGACGACAATTTTTGGCAGATGACAATTTCTTGAACCTGCAAAGAGTTAATCAAATGATACAAAGATTTTATCAGCAAGTACACAATAGCTAGCCCTTATCATGACCTAATTGACATTTAAAAACAGTTTGGAGCTAGATTAGACACCAAGTACCTTGTTATTCATCAGGATCCAAGCTGTTTGACACTTGGTCAATAGCTTTTCAAATGCTTAAACGAAGCATGCGTAAAAAATCACTGATAAAGGATTTAGCAGACATAATGTTTTGCTAGAACAATTAATATTGGTTAAATCTAAGCATGCCTAATGCTAAACTAAAATTCTCTCATATATGGTCAGAGTGTCAAAATGTTTGGATCCTGATGAGAAGCCAGTTTGTGCACTGTCTCATCTGGATCCAAACTGTTTGCAATGGTAATCACAGGTTTGCCTCTAGCGTGCAAAGAGTTTATTCTTGCTACTGTAAGCAAACCGTAGGCAAAATGCCCTCAACCGACCAAAACTATTTTACCCATCCCTTTACTCTATGAATATTAATTAGATTCATTTTTATAATGGTATATGAACCCAAAATATTTTGGTCATGCCAGGAATTGTAGTCATATCTTTATTATTTCATATTCAAACAGAGCAGACCCTGATCAAACAGTTCCTGAGCCAACTGATCTGGGTCTACTTTGTTGTCATGGCGTAAAAATATGTATTTATAGAGTAAAAGGTATAATAAGCTTTTAACCATGAAATAAATTGAAGAATGAGTTCTAAATATTTCCATAGGCAAACAGAGCAGAACCTGATCAGATGGCTCCTGTATGAGCCATCTTCTCTGGGTCTACTCTGTTTACAAAGGAGTTAAAAAGAAAGGTGTATCTACATGTATATTGTAATGGTAAATAGAAATGAGAGAAAATAATGACTTAGAAAATTGTAGCAGACAACAGTTTTTGCCTGTGAGGTCAATTACTTACCAAAGACTTATAAGGTAGTTATCAGTAAGACTACACAATACCAATATACAGGGTTAAAATATGACATGCCTCTATAGCTCAGTGGTAGAGCACTGGTCTCGTAAACCAGGGGTCGTGAGTTCAAACCTCACTGGAGGCACATTGAATATTTTTGCACAAAAAAAATGTTTTTCATATATTTTGAAATATTTAACTGATTAACCTTTTCCTTCATATATATGCTTTTTCATGCATTGGCAAAAAGAGCAGACCAAGATCAAACGGCTCCTATAGGTGCCATCTGATCAGTGTCTGCTGTTTCCTTATGACATGATGACAGTTTTTGGTCAGGGCAAAACATCTGCTTGAAAATTTTATGTTTTGAAAATTCAGGTAATAAATATTCATGATGTCATTATTTCTTATGTGAATATTGAACAGGTAAAGGGGTACTTCACTAAATAGCTTGTATCCAGATCAGCCATTGAGGTTCTCAGTATCTGATCCGAGTCTGTACAGTTTGCAATTCATAGGCCTTTAACCCTTCGCTTGCTATTCGCGTCAATATACCTACCTGTAAATAGTAAAGACCCAGATGAGACAGCTCCTGCAGGAGCTGTCTCATCAGGGTCTGCACTATTTACAAGTTGATTGTGCAACCAGTGCACTCCACAGCAGTGATTGCACAGCGAAATACTTGTACAAAGTGAAGATATATGTAATTATACAACAGGGCATGGGTAAAGAAGGAGAAATGTATTTTAAAATTCAGCAAGCGAAGGGTTAAAAATGTTTGAATTCAAGTCACATACGTACGTACAGACACGGGTAAAACTAAACGATTTTGCAACATCCCCTCAAGGCAAACACAAGCTTGTCAGCAGCAAAATTTTCTGTTTTTTTCTTTACGTTTTGGACAGTATGTAATATAACCCTTTACTCTAAGAATGTTCATACAAGCAAGAATGACATCATGAATATTGATTAGCCATATTTTTTTATAATGGCTTATCAACACAGGAATATATGCAGAAACTGTAGAATGATTTCTATATAATTCCATAGGCAAACAGAGCAGAGCCTAATCAGACAGCTCCTACAGGAGCCCTCTCATCCGGGTCTGCTTTGTTTGCAAAAGTGTAGAAAGGCATATTCATGGAGTAAAGGGTTATAAGAGAATTTTTTAACCATGAAAGAAATTGTAGAATGAGTTATATATAATTCCATAGGCAAACAGAGCAGACCCTGATCAGATGGCTCCTTCAGGAGCCATCTGATCTGGGTCCACTCTGTTTACAAAAACATTAAAATGTGTACCTATGTGGTAAAAGGTTAAGAGAAATGGCAGAAATAATGACTTGGAAAATTGTGGCAGACAACATTTTTGGCCAAGGCCAATTACTTACCATGTGTTAAAGACTTATAAGGTTTTGTTATCAGTAAGACTACACAATAACTGTAACATAATAATCACATGCCTCTATAGCTCAGTGGTAGAGCACTGGTCTCGTAAACCAGGGGTCGTGAGTTCAAACCTCACTGGAGGCACATTGAACATTTTTGCATAACAATTTTTTATTTCACATCATTCCTATTATTCCATAGACAAACAGAGCAGAGCGTAATCAGATAGCTCCTGCAGGAGCCCTCTTATCTGGGTCAGCTCTGTTTGCAAAAGCGTAGAAAGGCATATTCATGGAGTAAAGGGTTATAAGGGAATTTTCAACCATGAAAGAAATTGTAATATTCCATTATAGACAAACAGAGCAGAGCAGAGCCTAAAGGAGCCATCTGATCTTAATCTATTCTGTTTGCAAAAGCATTAAAATGTGTACCTATGTGGAAATAATGACTTGGAAAATTATAGCAGACAACATTTTTGGTTGAGGCCAAATACTTACCATGTCAAAGAGTTAGAGACTTATACGGTTTTGTTATCAGTATTAAGACAACACCTAAATAAGATTTTAACCACATGCCTCTATAGCTCAGTGGTAGAGCACTGGTCTCGTAAACCAGGGGTCGTGAGTTCAAACCTCACTGGAGGCACATTGAATATTTTTGCATAACAAATTTGTATTTCACATCATTTTCAATATCATCATTAGAAATCTACTGTTTAATCAAACTGATCAGCCAGCTCCAACAGGAAATGGCTATTCTGCATCTATTCTGTTTACAAATAGGTATAGATGTGTCTCTGGGTCCATGCTTATAAAACTTTTAGCTGAGTCTGATTTCGTTCTCAAGTTTTTAATTGGTCAAATTTGAGCCTTTGGCTCAAATCTGACCAATCAAAAGCTTGAGAACGAACTCAACCCTGGTTGGTAAAGGGTTTAGTCTTTTGCAAGCCAGTGGCAATTTTGTAATTACCATTGCAAACAGACTGGATCAAGATGAGATGCGAAGTCTAAACCATTTGACACTCTGCATTGTTGGAAAAGAACAAACCAATCCTTGCAAACAGTTGTACCCTGATGTAATGCTGAGCGACTCAGCAAGTACGCGTCTCAACAGGATCCAAACTGGCTGACAATGCAATTGTGAAAGTAAAATCAAAGACCTATGATGTGTTATCATAGGTCTTTGGTAAAATCAGCTGAACATTTTAGCCCAAAATGTCAACAAAAGTTATAGTCTCAAGTAACGATGCTGGAAAAATGCTTTATTTAATCTGAGTCCATGATTTTACCATGGGAATCCCTAGTTGGAAAAGTGAACTAATGTAACGTAATTTCCATGCATGTGACATCTGTGCTTAAAGAAAGTGATACTTTAATCTACACTTGTATTAACAGAGACATATGTTAGATACGATAACGTAGCTCTATTCCTAAATAGACTGGACGCTAGTCATTATCAGTCTTACAGCTACGATATCGCATCTAAGACATATGTATGCGTCTCTTGTACAGTAGATCTACTAACTGCTCTAGTTAGCACAGAAATTGTCTGTTAATATATTACAATAAAGGTCAGTGTATATTATTTACCGGTTTTGCAGCATATATTAATTTGCTCCTAAAGCAAACGTCGAAAGCAAAATTTTGATTTATTTGGTGGATACTTACCTGTGTAATCATCTACATTTTTCGCCTTCTTGACATAACGCGGGAAATTTTTCTAGCTTGACCTATGACCCGAAACATAACTATGTGCACTCATACCAGTGACGTCATATAGCAACTACACATGTTTCCTGTCGCGACGTAAGCTAGAAATCGAGAGAGTGTGATTTAAACACCCGCAATTAAAGGATAAACACGGTAAGTTGCAAAATCATTACACGATTCTAAAGCGGTAAACAATTACTTTTATAAAGTACATTACGCACAATTATTAAGTCCTGCAGTTATGGCACAAGCAATGTTTTTTTCTTCCGTATTTACCGGAATGGGGTGGGTGGGGTAAACCTAAACAAACACATTAAGAAGTGCATGTAGCTGCCTTTTTATCTACTTGGTTTCACAAACATGGATTCGTCTATTTTATATCACGAACATTAAAGATCAAAGTGTAATGTTGTTACAACTGATTGTACAACTTATAAGGTGTACAAATTAGGATAAGACAGCATCTATCACAAATGCACATCCCAGTCTCTGTACAGTCGGCAGCCACAGTCGATGCATTTAAGTCCTTAGCTCCTGTGGCTGTCCTAATACCGATACTTAATAACTAGTCCTATACAACTTGTATATAGTTTTATTTTTTTAACTAGTTCAGCATTCACGCTGTTATTGTACAAATGTTATTCTAAATTAGGCGCCAACACATAATTCTCAAAGTTGAGAGAGTGTTGTACTTCATAAGAAGAAGAAGAAGAAGAAGATCCTAATAATAGTGTTGAAATAAGATTTTGGGTATTTACCATTCTCAATTGTGAAAAAGATGCTAAAAATATTTGAAATGATGCAACTCATCCCCAACTCATATATGAGATGCAACTTAAATTTAAATTTACAGTATTTAAATTACCCCTCTAAACTGGACATCAAATTTAGTATAAATATTTGTCTATCTTCCAGTTCAGTGGAACCCCTAGTGGGGACTTAAACTGTTAAATTGTTGTCTTGGAGACAGGTGGCAGCTTAATGCAGGGTGAAACTCATGCATAAAACTTCATTGAGGAGCTTTCTGCATGACTTACATCCTGCACTAAGCAGCCACTTGCATACAAGTATCTATATTTTTCTCTATTAGATTTTCAGTTTGGAGGGTTTTTATTGTACTTAATTGTGATCAGATCTCTATCTATTTATTTATCGATACTGCCCTTCGCAAACTAAACTCCGCTTTCGCATATTATTGGCAGGTATATGGATAGAGAATGAAAAATTGCATGACAATTTTAATTCAGTTGATCTGATAAACATATTTTTAGAAATTTATGTATTTTTAGCTCACCAGAGCACAAAGTGCTCAGGGTGAGCTTTTGTGATTGCCTGATGTCCGTCGTCCTTAAGCGTGTGTCATGCGGTGTACGTCGTGTGTCGTCAACAATTTGAACGTTTAAAAGTCTTCTCTGAAACTACAGGGTTCTCAGCTTTCATCTTTGGCACATAACATCATCTGTAGGTCTTCTACAAAATTTATATAAATTATGTCCCTGGGGTAAAAATTGGCCCCACCTCAGGGGTGGCCAGTTTTCAATAGAAACATATAATGAAAACTTGGAAACTCTTCTTCTCTGAAACTTGAAGGTTCTCCGCTTTCATAGTTGGCACATAGCATCATGTTCAGGTCCATGTCTTTTTGAGATTCTCAGCTGCAAGTTTGCACCAGTCATTTCAGATAATAATTCTTTTGCCTTGTTTTATATTGAAACATATAGTGAAAACTTCACCTGAAACATAAAAGTTCTCAGCTTTCATCTTTGGCACATAGCATCATGTTCAGTTCCCCTACAAAAGTTATATAAATTATGCCCCTGGGTCAAAGTTGGCCCCGCCCCAGGGGTGGCCAGTGTTCTATAGAAACATATAGTGAAATTTTTTAAATATTCTCCTCTGATTGTCTGATGAGCAATATCAGGGCCATCATGGCCCTCTTGTTGTTATTTTGTGTGCTAAACGCTTGACCTACCCTGAACCCTTTACCAGACAAACAAGCTTTTTTATGCATTTGCAAACAGAATAAACCCAGATCAGGTGGCATCATTAGGATCCATCTGATCAGGGTCTGTTTGGTTTGCATATGAAATAATATGGATATGACTCTTCAAATTCTGCCATGGCCAAACAATCATGTTTTCATATGCCTTTACAAGAACTCAGATAATTAATACGCATTTAGTAATTATAATTACATGAATATTCATGAGATAAAAGGGTTAAAGTATTCCCAAATCTATTTACAGGCGATCTAAAAAAGAATGGGGAAGAAAGTCAAGAAGGATGAGAAGCCACCACCAGATGATGTGGTAAAGAAACATTTATTTTCTGTGCTAGCAACAAATCAGACTTGTTTATTACACTGTTAACTTGAATGAGGGATGACTTAATTTTCATTTTGATTCACTGTGATATTTCTCTCAAACTCTTTCATCAGACAATAGTTCTGTTCTCAACTAGTGTTTTAAGTCAAGATATAATTAAGAATATTCTACACCCCGTTTTGAGATTCTCAGCTGCACATTTGCACCAGTCATTTCAGACAACAATTCTTTTGCAGTTTGACACAATCCTGGTGGAGAGTCGACAAGCTGCTACTGTTGTGTTGATGCTGAGTAGTCCAGAAGAGGATGTACAGTCAAAGGCCTGTGAGGCTATATACAAATTTGTGGACAAATGTGAGTTTTCCTTTTAACATTATTACACTGTCTTTATCTCTACAATCAGGATTAAATGAGTTGTTGAACTACATATATCATCTCTCAGATACATGTATTCATATGAATCTTGTTAATTTGTTAATTGACTTAATTCTCACTATGATTAAGAGACTTTTATTTATTTTGAGATTGTACAGTATGGGTGTCATTAAACTTTAAATGCTTTCAAGAATACTATATGTTACAGGTATCTATTCTGGGCATGGATAAGACATTCTGACCTATTTACAGTTTTGAAATTTTATTCTAAAAGCCATGCTAAACCCTTTGAATGCTTTTCAAAGTCGAATGGGCCATCATTCTTAAAGTTTAGAGTTCTTTCAGTATGTAATGTTCGAAGTTGGTAAAGTATTTTGAATAACGAACCATGCAAACCCTGGACATAGGGACACTGTTTGCAGATACAGTTGAACTTCGATAAATCAAACTTCAAAGGGCCATACAAATTACTCCGATATAACAGAGTTACAAGTTATCTGATTTCTTATCTGGCTCCTATAGGAGCTTTCAGCATTACTTTAGACCTGCATGAATTTACATAAACCTCAGTTGAATCAATATTCTTTCCATGAAACAATTAATTAGAAAAAATGACAATATATGTACATTTGTAGATCTGCATTTCTGTTACTTTCTCTTCTGTACAGGTGATGAGAACAAGAAGCAGTTGCTGGATCTCGGAGCAGTGGAGCACTTGCTGGTATTGTTACAAAGCGAGGATAAGATCGTGCGCAGGAATGCTTGCATGGCTGTTGGTGTCATGACAGCCCATCGTAAGTAGATGTTGTAACTCTTTATCTGATGAATATTCATGAAAGAAATAATGACTGAAAAAATATATAAGTAATTAGCCAAAGTTTTATAATGATGTATTAGCCAGAGAGTTTTGGCCATGACAGAACGTTTGGAATCATATCTATAATTTCATAAGCAAATAGAGCAGGCCCAGATCAGACAGCTCATGCAGGATCTGGGTCTGCTCTGTATGCCAATGCATAAACATGCATCTCAAGCAGGTAAAAGGTTAATGTAATGCACTTGCCTTCTATGATACTGCGATTGTTATTCTGACTCTAAATGTATGGAAATTTCTTAACTGCTGTTCTAAAATGAGTTTATGAATAGGTTTTACAGTAAAACCTCTCTATAATGACCACTAAATTGTGTTAATTAGTTGGTATTCTGGGTAGGTGGTTGCTTAAAGCAAGGTGAAAGTAAAACAGAACGCTCCTATAGGAGCGTTGTGTTTTACTTTCACCTTGCTTTAAGCATCCACCTGCCTTTAACACAAAATACTTAATGTATTTTAGTGGTCGTTATAGAGAGGTTTTACTGTACTAATATTTTTCTGTATGCATACAAATATTGATTAACCAATCAGTAAAAATCCATGATCTGAGAAATTTGCATTGAAGCCAATTTGTTCA
Source organism: Azorinus chamasolen (assembly GCA_963576725.1). Taxonomy (NCBI): domain Eukaryota; kingdom Metazoa; phylum Mollusca; class Bivalvia; order Cardiida; family Solecurtidae; genus Azorinus; species Azorinus chamasolen. The sequence goes on along the minus strand of OY755242.1, from coordinate 74,812,953 downwards.
GATCAATGAGACATGGCTGTATTTCATTTCCTGTTTTGCTTTTAAAAGCAAGAACTGATGGAATGAACTGTCAATTTCATACAATGAAAAATATGGTTTACACAATTCTGTAGTTATGCTGTGGTCTGAATTTTTCTTCAGATATATAACACGTTTACACCTGTTAGGAAAATTAAGTATAGATCTGCAAGTCTTTCTTCTGAGATTATTCTTTTAACACTTTTAATTGATGTTTATTCAATATTTTTGTTTACAGCTGATGTGAGAAAATATCTTCGAAAACAGGAAACAACATTCCCTGCTCTGGTTAATCTGCTGGCTCCAGAAGGTAAACACATTTAATCCTCATTTTGCTGTAAAAATGTCTGTCTGCTCAAACATGAAACTCTAAATATGCTGAAATTTTTACTCACTAATTAGCCCTTAACCCTGTCCCTGTTCTGTGTTTATTCCAAATTCCAATACCTACTGTGTACTCATTAACAAAATAGTTATAAAGAAAAATGGCAGGTGGAGCATTGTAGACATTTTAGAAAGCAAGGAAAAAGATCTATCAAATTCTATTGGCAAACAGAGCAGACCCTGATCAGATGGCTCCTCTAGACCCCGTCTGATCTGGGTCTACTCTGTTTGCAAATGCGTGAAAACACGTTTATATGATGGAAAGGGTTAACTCCATGAATAATCATGTAAGAGATAATGCTATCATGAATATTAATTAAATGGACTGTTATAATAGCACATAAACACAGGGCTTTTTGGCCATAGCAGAAACAGTAGAACCAGATCCAGATTATCCGATAAGAAAACGGAGCAGAATTTGGGTTTACTCTGTTTACAAACATGTCAAAAGGCATACTTATGGAGTACATAGTGCATTATATCCAGAGGCTGACATACAGACTAATTTTCTATTTTTCTGTTACAGAGGACACAGTCTGTCATGAGTTTTCTGCCCTTGCCATGTCAAACATGGCTACAGAGTTCAGCTCCAAGGCCGCCATATTTGAGAATAGTGGCATAGAACCTCTGGTGCGATGTCTTGCAAGTTTTGATCCAGATGTCCAGAAAAATTCCATCGAAGCTCTAGCTCTTCTCTTGATGGTAAGGAACCAATTATGTAGTAAACATGGTACTATATCCATTTACAATTCTGTTCCTGATGTGAAAAGGAATTAGGGAGATAAACAATGGTAAGCATTAGCAAATTGATATGATTCTCTCAAATTAAATATTGTAGTTGGGATTGATTGTTCGTTTTATTCTAATTTAGTATAGATATTGTGTTAGATTGTTTTTAACCCTATCCCTGTTCAATGTTTATTTCAAATTTCAATACCTATTGAATATGAATGGACAACATATTTATAATGAAATATGGAAGGTGGAACATTGTAGCCATTTTAGAAAGTAAAGAAACAGATCTATCAGATTCCATTAGCAAACAGAGTAGACCCTGATCAGACGACTCCTATAGGAGCCGTCTGATCTGGGTCTACTCTGTTTTCAAATGAATGAAAATACGTTTATATGAAGGAAAGGGTTAATTATAGTAATCATCAAATGATCCTGCAATAGCAATAACCCTGATGGAGCAGAGTCTATGCTATATGCTACCCCAATACTTTCATTTAGGTTTGTCAAAGGAGTTCTGAATTGAATTGACCTATTCAACTATAAAAAAAACAACTTTTGATGGCATAATATTGCAAATTTATGGCTAACCGATTAGAATTGGTACCTGCTTCCATTATTTTTGTTCCATATACAAAAGTGCATGCATTCCCTCATGTGTATTCATGCAAGAAATATTCACATCATTAAGAAGAACTTTTCATAACGGCATGTTTGGCCATGGCGGAAACTGTGCAATTAGGTCTATGTTATTCCATAAACAAACAGAGCAGACTCTGATCAGATGGCTCCTACAGGAGCCATCTCCTACAGGAGCCATCTGATCTTGGTCTACTCTTTGCGTAGGCGAAAAAAGTTACAGTTGTCTATATGAGGGAATGGGTTAACTCTTTACTCTATAGAAGAGTCATCTGATCAGATTCTTTTCTGTTTGCTTATGAAATAACATACATGTACATGTAGATCTAATTCTACAGTTTCTGCCATGGCAGAAAATTCCTTTACTCATATGCCATTATAAAAATAAATCTAATTGATAATTCATGATGTCATGACTTCCTGTATAAATATTCATAAAAGGAAGGATTTTTTAACTTTTACTTGGAATATAACTGATTTCTGTTTTTCATCACCAGGATTACCAGTCCCGTACAGCTATTAGGGAGGTTGAAGGATTGAATCCCATCCTGGAATTGCTGAAGTCTGAGTACTCTGTTGTACAGAAACTGGGCCTACTAGCCCTGGAAAGGGCATCACAAGATGGTGGGTTCCACAGTTATAATAAAACACATCCCTTTCCCTCATATAAACAGCTTTTCACACCTTTTCAAACAGATTAGACCCAAATCAGACAGATCCTTGTAGGAGCTATCTGACCAGAGTCTGCTATGTTTGCACATTAAACCCATTCTCTCATATTGATGCCTTTTGATGCCTATGTAAAAGTCACCTTTTTGAAACCATTGTGATAAATAGAGCATTTGTTCCATAGATACATTTATATATGAACATAATTGGACACGCTTACTTTATAAGAAGATTTTTATTAAGATGACGTAAAAATCGTATATAAAAACTACATGTTAACCTTATTCAGTTATCTTGTTCCATCATAACTTATTCAACTTCTTTGAATTTTTTTCTGTTGCTCATTCAGCTGAGAATAGGACAAGTTTGCGTGAGCTGGAGGCCATCACAAAGCTGATAGACTTTATTGCCCACCCTGAATGGAATGACCTCCACACAATGGCGGTCATGGTGCTGTCAAACCTCTTAGAGGATGTGGAAAGCCTTGAGGTAGGATCTGTGACATAGTATTGCATAGATTCCATGCTCTAAAGATACAACTTTCTAACATATGCATGCCATTTTGATCCAGATCACAAGATGAGTACATAAGTACCAAAATTAACCCTATCATATGAAAAAAAAATATGCTGAAATTTAGATCTGGTGCAATTTTAATCACTTCTGACTTTATTGAGCTGTTAATCTTTTCCTTCATATAAACACGTTTTCACCCATTTGCAAACAGAGTAGACCCAGATCAGACGGCTGCTATAGGAGCTCTTCAGGGTCTGTTATGTTTGTTTTGACATGATATATATCTAATTCTACAGTTTGTGCCAAAGCAAAACGATTCCTTGAAAAGTTTGTATTATAAAAATTTCAGCTAATAAATATTCATGATGTCATTATTTCTTACATGAATATGGCACAGGGAGTCAGGGAAAGTGTTATGGAAATATTGAACAAGTGTCAAAAATAACAAGCATTACAGGAACCGTCTGATCTGGATTTACTCTATTTGCAAAGGTGTGTAAAATTGTTTCTATAAAGGAAAGGATTTAAATGAAGAATGTCTGTTATTAGAAAGTTATATATTTATTTTTGTTATGCAAATTCAGTAGACAAGGTTGGGTAATTGTTACTAATTACATTATACCAAATCACTATGCTGAATGCTCATATTTCCATGAGACATGATTGATACTGATTTACCACTAGAGACCAACAAAGTCACGTGAATCTCTTTTAATGATGCAGCTGATTAAGGAGACTGGAGGACTCAAAAGGCTTGTAGCACTAATCACAGACCAGGTCCCACCAGATGAGGAGGCCAAGGGGGGCAAAGGAGGTGGTGACAAGGGTGGAAAGGGGTCAAGAGCTGCCAAGAAGAGTGCAAAGGACTGTAAGTACAACTATAATTTAGTGCAACCATTAAAAGGGGTCTACTTGTGGGTCTTTTAGACAGGTGTGTAGCTCAATTCGGGATGACAATTGTGTTGAAAATATTCCATAGACTTCTACATTCATTTTGTTCTGCATTAAGCAGCCCTCTGTGAGCACAGTAAAAGCTCTCACACAACCACTAAAAGGAGGTCTATTTCTTTGTTTTGAAGAAATGTGATAGCTTAATTCAGAACAAATGTCACATGTATACTGAAAAGCTCCCACAATACCTTTGTTCATTACTTTTGCTCTGCATTAAGCAGCCACCTGCCTTTAAAAAATCCATCAGAATTAATTAGTGGTTGCTACTGAAAGGTTCTACTGTATTTCAAACTTACACAATTTGTTATCTGAATCAGAGACATAGACGAGATGTGTAAATTATCCCTATCGCCGTTCCATGTTTATTCCAAATTTCAATACCTACTGAATATTCATAGACAAAGTAGTTGTAATGAAATATTGAAAATTGTAGCCATTTTAGCAAGTAAAGAAACAGATCTTTCAAATTACAGAGCAGACCCTGATCAGACGGCTCCTAATAGGAGCGTCTGATCTGGGTCTTCTCTGTTTGCAAATGCGTGAAAACACGTTTATATGAAGGAAAGGGTTAAACCCTCTTCAAAAATTGCTCCTCTACTTCTCCACTGAATCCTATTTTGTGACCACTCTTTAGAATCACCTCGAAGAGACGATTCTAAAGAGTGGTCACAGCATAGGATTTGGTAGAGATATGTCAACTTTAGTATTTGAGTACCCAACCTTATCTATGACACAATGATTTGTTAGATGCAGCTCTATTAAGTAAAGACAATATGAATTGTTCAATGAAGACAGGAGGTACCTTATAGGCTTCACCGTGTTTTCTTAACAGTGTAGACCTAGCCCGGCAGTGGTTTCAGACTCTTTTTGTCATTATCTGGGTCTAATTTGTTTGTCTTGTTTGGTAAATGTAATACACACAGATTTTTATTAGTGTAAAGCTGGTTAAATGCTGTTCTTTAATGCTGTAGCTAGTCCAGGTCTACACTGTTTGTAAATTGGTACCTTTTCTTATAGAATGGCTTGTATTGCCCATGTAACAACTCATTCTTGTGAAATATATTTAACCTTTAGCCTGCTGAGCAAATTATTTTTACATAATTTTTCACCTACTACATTTTCAAAATTCAAGTTATAATCAAGTTTTCTACCAAAATACAATCAGGGCACCAAACAGTTTGGATCCTGATGAAACGCCGAGTTACTCGGCGTCTCATCTGGATTCAAACTGTTTGCATGGGTATTTACTCATCCGCCCATAACAGGCTAAAGGTTAATATCAACCGAAAGAAGATGATTATCTTCTACATGTATATTACATTCAACAACATGTCATCAAGTTATCAACATTTGTGTCTTACTTACTGTATATTACCATATATAACCAAACATGACTCATTATTCAGTGGACACAAGCATGGGTAAACATATAGATATTGTTATTCTGTATTCTGTATGTTGTAAATCATTGAAGACATTCATTTTGTGACATGATGTTGTCAGTTACCTCTTCTATAATCAGAGCTGTAAATATGAGGAGTAATTAGGAAAGTTAACATTTTTTTTGTGAATCAATTTGTCAGTCAAACTCTTGTCTTGTCGGTAACTCTGTCTCCATGGTGATTCTAATAAGTACCAATCAGAAGGGGTTGGCTGAGAAATCATATCAGATACTCCAGAACCAGGACATATTTCAAATACCGTAAAAACTTGATACTACGAACACTCAGATACATACCATTATTGATCTTTAACACAAGTGGCAGCTTAATGCAGGACGAAAGCCATGCAGAAAGCTCCTCTAGGAGCTTTCTGCATGGCTTTCACCCTGCATTAAGCAGCCATCTGCCTACGAAGACATAAATTCTTCATTACTAAAATTTCGTAGTATCGAGTTTTTACTGTACTAAATTTGTCACTGCTCAACCAAACCCTATGTTGTGTGATCACTCTTTAACCCTTTCCCTGTTTCATATTTATTCAAAATTTCTTCACCTCATGAATATTCATACACAGAATCAATAAAATGGAACATGGAAAAAGGCCTTTTTTTACTGTTGTGGAAACTGCATAATCAGATCTATAAATTTCCATAAGCAAACAGAGCAGACCCTGATCAGATGGCTCCAACAGGAGCCATCTGATCTGGATCTCCTCTGTTTGCAAATGCATGAATATGCATTTATATGAGGGAAAGGGTTAACCATTTTCCTGTTGCATATTCATGTAAGAAATTATGACATCTTTATTTTTTTTTAATGTCATATGAACACTGAACATTTTGGCTGTAGACTCAGATCAATATTATACCATTAGCAAACAGAACAGACCCTGATTAGACAGCTCCAACAGGAACCATCTGATCTGGGTCTACAATGTTTGCAAATGTGTGAAAAAAAGACGTTTATATGAGGGAAATGGTTAAAATTGTGTCTTTGAGACAATTCTAAAGAATGGTCACAACATAGACTTTGGTGGAAAAATAAAAAAGCTGTTCCACAAATCTTATCTATATTTTTGTTGGTATTTCTCTTATTTAAGCTCTGTATAAACATATAAGTGACCTTGTTCATTGTTGTTATTGTCAGCATCCATGAGTCATGGCAGTAGTACTAGTAGTCTCAATGTCAGTAACGCTAGTAAGTTCATCTGCACTTGTATGAAAGACGTCTCACCTTATGAATATTAACCCATTACCTCATAGGCTATTTTTAGATCCAACCACTTTGAAACCACTTTGAATAAAGCTACCGAAAAAGAGCATTAACTAGAGAAAAGGAAAAGTTTAGAATTTTGTAGTTTGAAACCATTGTGATAAATAGAGCATTTGCTCCTATAAGAGCAAATGCTCTATTTATCACAATGGGTTTGACAGGTGATTTTTACAGAGGCGTAGAAAGAAGTATTTATGGAGAAAAGGGTTAATGGACATTGTATGGCCAAATTGTTATCTGTTTCTATTCTAAACATTTTCCTTTACTCCATGAATATTCATGTAGAAATAAAAATGACATCATGAATGTTAATAAGAATAATTCTTGTAATAGCACACTGACACAGAAAGTTTTTTTTGCAAAGGCAGAAACTGTAGAACCATATCCGTATTATATCATGAGCAAACAGAGCAGACCCTGATCAGATGGCTCCAACTGGAGCAGTCTGATCTGGGTCTACTGTGTTTGCAAAGGCATAAAAAGGTGTATTTATGGAGTAAAGGGTTACTCCTGTACTGCATGATATATTCATTATGTAAGAAATAATAACTTTATGAATATTATATTAATTTTCAAAATAGCGTTTGGACACAGGATATTTTGGCCATGACTAATGATAATGTAGAATTGGATCTATATAATTCCATAAGCAAACAGACCAGCCTTGAGGTGTATCTGTGGAGTAAAGGGTCAAAGCACAATCATAGTGTGAACAGTTTGTGTTCTGACGAGACACTAAGTTGCTTTGTTTTTCATCTTCTGAATCCAAACTGTTTGAAAAAGATATTGCGAAGTTTCCCATAGTGTGAACACTTAACCCTTTACTCCATAAATATGCCTTTCTATGCCTTTGCAATTGAGTAGACCCAATTCAGACAGCTCCTATAGGAGCCGTCTGATCAGGGTCTGCCCTGTTTGCTTATTATATAATATATGATTCTACAGTTTCAAAAATTCCTGTGTCCATGTGCTATTATAACAAATTCATGTAATTAATATTCACGACATCATTATTTCTTACATAAATATTCATGGAGGAAAGGGTTAAATGAGTGATCTTCGTAGATTATTTAGAACTGCACAAATTTGGAGATGGTTTATAAATGCAAAGAACTATTCATAATAATTTTTGTTCTTTAGGTAAGTTAATTGTACATGTACAGTAAAACCCGTCCAATGCGACATCCTAAAAGGGGCATAATTCTGGATGGTAGATGCCAGGTGGTAGCTTAACCCTTTCCTCCATAAATATGCCTTTCTACACCTCTGTAATAGTCACTTCTTGAAACCATTGTGATAAATAGAGAATTTGCTCCTATAGGAGCAAATGTTCTATTTATCACAATGGTTTCAAACTATAAAATTCTAAAGTTATACTTTTCTCTAGTAAATGCTCCTTTTGGGTAGATTTATTCAAAGAGGTTGGGTCTAAAATAGCCTATGGAGGGAAGGGTTATTGCAGGACAAAAGTTATGCAGAAAGCTCCTATTGGAGCTTTCTGCATTACTTTTTTTCCTGCACAAAGCAACCATCTGCTTATTTAGACAGCTGTAAGTATTCTTTAAATGGTCACATTAGAGGGATTCTAACTGTCTACCTCAAAGCTTTGGTCCATATTAGACACAAAAAACATAGCCTCATGAATATTTATGTAAGAAGTGATGACATCATTCATATTAATTATTGATAGGTCTTTATAGGAGCCTTCTGATATGGGTCTGCTCTGTTTGCTTTTGATATGATATAGATCTGATTCAGCAGTTTCTGTCAAAGCAAAAATATTCCTTAAAAAGTCTACATTATAAAAACTTTAGCTAAAAAATATTCAGGTTGTCATTATTTCTTACATGAATACTGAACAGGGAAAGTGTTAAATAAATATGCTTTTATCTACCACTCTGTAAAGGTTTAGGATCAGGACCAGGTTGAACAATGATTTACTGCAGTGGCAATAGCTTAGTTTGGATGTCTTCACTTCACATCACGTTTTTACCTAATGAATATTCATTTAGGAAATTTTGACTTTATGAATATTGATTAGCTGAATTTTAAGAATTGGAATAATTGTTTTGGCCAAGACAGAAACTATAAAGGTGCGTACTCAAATACTAAAATCGTCGTTCCTCCACCAAACACTATGGTATGACCACTTTTTAGAATTGTCTCTTCGAGACGATTCTAAAGAGTGGTCACAACATAGGGTTTGGTGGAGAAATAAAGAAGTTATTCTTGAAAATGTTTTTATATACACCTCTTATCTGGACCTCTGTCAACATCTGAACTTATGCATGTGTCTTGTATGGTTATGGTTTATGTCATGTGTATCTTTGGAATTGTTGTAGCTAGGGTGACTTTTCTGTTGTACAGTATTTTCACAAGAGTTGTTTATATGTAGTAAACCCCCTCCAAACTAGACTCTCAAATAAGAATAAATTCTGGTCTGTTAGACAGGTGGCGGCTTAATGTAGGATGCAAGTCATGCAGAAAGCTCCCAAAGGAGCTTTCTGCATAACTTTCATCCTGCATTAACCAGTAACCTGCCTAAAAAGATCAAAATTCTTCTTTACTAAAATTCCAGTTTAAAGGGTTTTACTGTATATCATATTATCAGTCTGTAATTTGACAAATTTCTAACTTTATTAATCACACTGTTCCAAGATCATTTGCATTACTCATGTGTAGGCATCATTCCACGCTTTAGCTGATTAATATTGATATAATAATAACATACATTTTGTATTGACATAGGAATATTTAACCAATACAGAAAGTGCAGAATCAGATCTATATTATATTAAAATCAGAGCAGACCTTGACTAGATGACTCCTATAGGAGCCATCTGATCTGGGTCTACTGTGTGTGCAAAGGTGTAGAAAGGCATATTTATGGGGTAAAGTGTTCCTTTACCTGGTGAATATTCATGTAAGAATTACTGATATCATGACTATAAATTTATAAATGGCAAATAAATACAGGAAATTTTGGACATGTTAGAAACTGTAAATTCAGTCCAATCTTATTTCACAAGCAAACATAGTAGATCCTGATCAGATGATCCCTACAGGAGACACCTGTTCTGGATCTACTGTTTTCTAAGGCATCAAATGATATTTACGCTAAATACTTTTAATGGAATCTGTGTTTAACCCATTCCCTCATAGGTTATTTTTAGACCCAATCTCTTTGAATAAATCTACCAAAAAGGAGCATTTACTGGAGAAAAGGAAACTTTTAGAATTTTGTAGTTTTAAAACCATTGTGATAAATAAAGCATTTGCTCCAAAAATGCTCCTTTGGAGCAAATGCTCTATTTATCACAATGGTTTCAAAAGGTAACTTTTACAAAGGCGTCAAAAGGCGTCAGTATGAGGGAATAGATTAAAAGTAGAGTCCATTTCGTATGAGAGAATGAAATGTTTGCTGAAGGAGCCATCTGATTGCAAAGGTGTTAAATGCATATTATGGAGTAAAGGGTTGAAAAATAAAAGTATACAATAATAGAAGAATTGTCATTTAAAATTTGCTTTCTATGGTTTAGTTAGACAATATGAACTATAATATAAAATTGTTTTATTTTCAGCAAAGAAGCAGGAATCTGCAGACAGTGCTGAGCCACCGTCAAGTGAAGCAATAATCCCCACCCTGCCAGACGTGAAAATGTGTGCGGCTAAGGCTATTGCTCGATCGGCAAGAAATGGTATACATGTATATACATTCTGTTACGTTAACCCTTTACCTGACAGAAACACCTTTTCATGCCTTTGCAATCAGAGTAGACCCAGATCAGATGGCTCCTGTAGGAGCCATCTGATCAGGGTCAGCTCTGTTTGCTTATGATATGATATAGGTCTGATGCCTAGGGGGCATATTGTTTTTGCTCTGTCTGTCTGTTGATTTGTTGGTTGGTTTGTTCCCAACTTTAATGTTGGCGATAATTTTTTAGCCATTTCACATACATACTTCAAACTTGGTGTGCATGTGCAATTTACAGAGGCGAACATTTTTAGGGGTGACTTTTTAAGGCCAAGGTCATACATGAAGGTCAACTTATGGATCAAATTTAGCTTGGCGATAATTTTGTCGCCATTCAACATACATAATTCAAACTTGGCATGCATGTGCAACTTATGGAGGTAAACATGTTTAGGGTTGACTTATTAAGGTCAAGGTCATACATCAAAGTCAAAGGTCATATCAGGGCATAGTGTTTCACAAACACATCTTGTTTACATGAATATTAATGAGGAAAAGGGAATTTTTCACCAAGGCAAAACCTACAGAAATAGATGTTTTGTAAGCAAACAGAGCAGACCTGTATCGGATTTCTCCTATAGGAGCCATCTGATATGGGTCTACTCTTGTTTGCAAAGGTGCCAAAAAGCGTCTCTATGGAGTGCAGGCTTCAAGTTATAAAAACTGATGCTGACTTTACCAATTGATTAAGAGAGAGAAAATGAAATGATGTCAGCTTTTTGCAACTATAGTGTGATGGCGTTGGTTGTTTATTTCAGGTGAGAACAGGAAGATTCTGCATGAACAGGAGACTGAGAAGATGTTGATCCATTTGTTGAGCCATGAGTCTCAGGATGTACAGATGTCAGCGGCTCAGGCCCTAGCCATCATGGCTGAAAACCTGGTCAGCCGGGACTCCATCAGAGAATGGGGTAGGTCTCTTTTGAAATGGTGGACACAGATAATTAGTCCTTAAATCTGGGCTTGGAAACTTGCAAATTCTAAAGAATTTTCAGCGGAATCAGGGCATCCATAACCAAGTCTGTCATGAAAATGGACAATCACAGAACTTTTAACCCTTAACCTGATGAATAATTAAAACTGGCTCCTCCATTTCTGAATATTAATTAAACAAATATTGTATCAAATTTTTATTGCAGAAAATAAATTTTATGACAAACAGTGCACACCTTGATCAAGGGACTTTTCCAGGAGCCCTCTGATCTAGGTCTACTGTTTGCAATGTATTTTAAGGGTTATGTATCAGGTTGCATACATATTGTAATTTCTGAGTACTTTAATAATGCAAAATTAATAAATGAAATAGAAAAGCCTGTCCTCAATCTGGAACAAGGCTTTACTTTATGAATTAATTAATTAAAAGTCAGACTCTCAAATTATGTATGAAGTTTAATGTGAGTTCATTAAAAGATACAACATGTGGTCGAAAATGCAATTTCGTAATTAATAAATTTCAATATTTGTCTATTCTATACAATCCAGAGGTTTGAATGATCAAGAAATATTCAGGTTCTGTACAGCAGAACCTCTGTATAACAACCATTTCATTAACCCATTACCTCATAGGCTATTTTTAGATCCAACCTCTTTGAATAAATCTACCGAAAAGGAGCATTTACTAGAGAAAAGGACATTTTTAGAATTGTGTAGTTTGGAAACCATTGTGATAAATAGAGCATTTGCTCCCAAAGAGCAAATGCTCTATTTATCACAATGGTTTCAAAAAGTGACTATTACAGAGGCGTAGAAAGGTGTGTTTATGGAGAAAAGGGTTAATAAACATAAATATGCCTTTATACACAGAGTAGACTCAAATCAGATGGCTCATGTAGGAGCTGTCTGATCAGGGTCTGCTCTGTTTTCTTATAGAATGTATCTAATTAATATTCATGATGTGATTATTTCTGACATGCATATTCATGGAGTAAAGGATTAAGCTACCAATACAGTTTCTAATCTGAACAATTTCTCAATTCACAGCTTAACCCTTTCCTCCATAAATATGCCTTTCTATGCCTCTGTAATAGTCACTTTATAAATAGTTACTTTATAAAACCATTGTGATAAATATTTGCTCCTATTTATCACAGTGGTTTCAAATCTACACAATTCTGAAATTTTCCTTTTTTCTAATTAATGCTCCTTTTCGGTAGATTTATTCAAAGAGGTAGGATCTAAAAATAGCCTATGAGGTAATGGGTTAAGGCAGGTCTGAAATAATGCTGTAGGAGCTTTTAGCATTACTTTCGACCTGCATTAAGCTGTCACATGTGCTTCTAGATATGAGTAGTCAATACATTTTAGAGCAATTCTGTATTGCAAATTTTTAAAGGACCAAACTTTTACTTCCACTTAACCCAAAGTTTGAGTTATCTGAGATATCAAAGTTCAGCTGTATGTCTGAAAAACTCCGGATCAGATAGCTTTTGAGAGGTAGTTGTAGAAAGGTTTTACTATATTTTGCTTCTAAAGTAGGAAATATTCAGTGTACATTTTTGCCATCCACAGATGGTTTTCCACCTCTGGTGAAGATGTTGGGATCAGATAATGGAGGTGTGAAGGAGGCGTCCACTCTGGCCCTGGCCAACCTGAGCACTGCCAACAGCACCAACTGCCAGTGAGTACAAAATATGCTGTCATAACTCTTTGTCTCATTTGAATAAAACCTTTTCACATTCCAAACTTAATTTTGAAGAAAATGAAGAAAAATATTATTGAAAATTTTGAAATGTACAAACAATTTAGAAATCAGACAATGAAATTGGCAAAAACATGATACAAAAATATCATAAGCTTTGATTTCTTTGATTTTCTTTGATTCTTATTCTATATCTGTTGGAAATGTTCCTTAAAGGTTTTCTTATTAACCCTTTCCCTGTTCTATATTTTGTCGAATTTTCGATACCTACTGAATATTCATGGACAAAATAGTTATAATGAACGGTGAACATTTTAGCCATTTTAGAAATAAACAAATAGATCTATCAAATTCCATAAGCAAACAGAGCAGACCCTGATCAGATGGCTGCTATAGGAGCCGTCTGAACTGGATCGGATCTACTCTGCTGCAAATGCATGAAAATGCATTTATATGAAGGACAGGTTGTTTTTTTCCAGGGAAGCAATGAAAAGTCAAATTCACATGTCCTATTGTTACAAGATAGTGAACATACCACTCCAAGAAGCCAGAACATGACTTCCTGAATTGTTACATATAATCTTATATAGTTTAGTCCAAACTAAACAGAATTAACATAAAGTTTTATGTTTATTACAGAGAAATCCAAAACTTGAATGGTGTTGAGCCACTGATCAACTGTTTGGTGGACCAGCGAGAGGAGGCAGTTGCCAATGCTGCTTGTGTTCTCACTAACCTCGCCCAAATAGAGAATCTCCGAGCTGATGCCCAAAATAAGGGTGTTGTGAGAGCCCTGATTGAGCCCCTGAATTCCAGGTAACAACCACTGACCTGAAGAAAATGTATTTAAGGCAAAATTAGGCTGCAGAAAAAACTACAGTTGCCTGTGAACCAGTATCAGCCAAAATATCTTTAGGCTTAAAAATTGAGACATGTGGTAGACGAGCTATCATAACCTGTTTGATCATATCAAATGTTTAACTCTTTTGCATGTTGAGAAATACTTTGTTGTAGAAAGTTTCATGTTTTGCATTTTTTCAAATTTGATATGTATAGCTTTATAAAGCCTGATCAATAGCATCAAATGAATCAGGGATAAAGAATTTAACCCTTTCCCTCATATAAACACATTTGCATGTATTTGTAAACAGAGTAGACCCAGATCAGATGGCTCCTGTAGGAGCCATCTGATCAGGGTCTGCTCTGTTTGCTTATGATATTATAAAAGACAGTTCTCTACAGTTTCTACCAATACCAAAACATCATGTGCACATATGGCATGCTAAAAATTAAGTAAATTAATGCTCATGATGTCATTATTTCTTACATGAATGTTCAACGGGGAAAGGGTTAACACTTTACCTCATATAAACGTGATTTAAGGCATTTGCAAACATAGTAGACCCAGATCAGACAGCTCCTGTAGGAGCCATCTGATCAGGGTCTGCTCTGTTTGCTTGAAGATTTTGATAGATCTGTTTCTATACTTTCTAAAATGACTACAATATCCAACCTTCCATATTTCATTATTTTGTCCATGAATATTCAGTAAGTATTGAAATTTTAAATAAACATAGAGCAGGGAAAGGGTTAAGACTTGTTTTGTGATTAAAATTAATGTTTTGAGAATATTTCAGTTACATGAAGAAAGTTTTACATGACGCCAAATATTAAATTTGACATCTTCGCAAACAGAATATACCCAGATAAAATGACTCTTTCGGAAGCTGTCTTATCAGGGTCTGCTCTGTTTGCTTATGGAATTGTATGTATTTGATTCTGCAGTTTCTGCTTTGGCCTAGATATCATGTGTTCATGTATCATTATTAAAATTCAGCTAATGAATATTGATGATATATGAATATTCGTGAGGTAAAGGGTTATTGGTTTTCTCTTATTTTGCAGAAACACTTCAGTGCAGAGTAAGACAGCTCTTGCTGTGGCAGCTTTTGTATGTGATGCAGATTCCAGAGAAAACGTAAGTCAGCTCACAACAGTTGTTGGAGAAATGTATTGTTATTGTGAATTTTCTAATTAAGATGAATCAACTGGAAATTTCTAGCTGGTGTCATCTTTAAAAAAAAAATTGAAATTTTTGTTTGAAATTTTTGTTTATAAATCGAGGGCTTGGTACAAAACTATTTTAACTCCTTTGAAGGAGTTACAATAGTTTTGCACCAAGCCCACGAAATATTATACCATGATGGTTTTGTGCTGAAGTGAATATGAGGATTTAGTAACCAACGACAAATTATATAGACTAATCCTAAAGTGAAATGGATCAATTCTTTTGACAGCTTTACAAAGTTAACCCAGATCAGATGGCTCCTGTAGGTGTCGTCTGAACAGGGTCTGCACTGTTTGCAAATGAAATAATAAAGATCTGATTCTACAATGTGTGCAATGATCAAAATCTAACTCCCCTTGTTTATAAACAATTATAAGAATTCAGCTAACTAATATTCATATTGACACAGGTGCCAGGTGTGTGACTATTTCATAAATACTGCTGTTTTGCTTCAGATGAAGAGTGAAATAATGATCTGAAAAATTGTATTTGGAGTGAAAAGAACTGTTGAACAATCAGTTATTGAAATTTTGTGACTTTGTCTTTGCTAGTTCCGTATGTCTGATGGGTTGGTGCCACTGATTGGATTGCTACGTTCTGGTAATGATGAGGTGCGTAGAAATGCCTCCTGGGCCATCACAGTATGTGCCGTAGATGAACCCACTGCCACAGAAATCTGTAAAGCAGGGTAAGCAAGAACATATTGAAAATTCTTAATAACTTTTGCTAATTTGGCAAATTTTATCTTGGCAAAGCTGGAGACAATAGCATAAAAGATATCAATTTTCATTAGTAACCCTGACAAAAGGTGCAGAGTTTTGCCAGTAAATTTGGTTTCTTTTAAAGTGATCAGTTGGCTGAGAAAAATCTGTATTTTCTAAAGATAAGTGCTTATATCAAAATCACATACAACTTTCTTGTCCATTCATCTGTTATGGGTTGTTGAAAACAAACTTGTACACTATACCACAAGGTGCAAACTAACAACTTAGTACATCTCTTTGACTGATCATATATTAACCCTTTACACCATGAATATTCATGTAAGAAATAATGACTTCATGAGTATTAATTAGATTAATTGTTATAAAAGCACATGACCACAGGACGTGTTGGCCATGGCTGAATTCCTTTGTGAGAATGTATGGCCGATATCCTAAGGAAAGAGTTACATGTACAATTTGCAAACAGTGTAAAGATAGATCAGCAGAAACACAGTGTCTAAATAAGGTCTTCATTATTTTGTAACTAGATATCTTACAAACTAAAGAAGCAGTTGATGAGTGACAAACAGGGAAGATATTTCATTCAAAATGTTCAGGTAAATGGTTAAATAACCCATATTTGTTACTCTTTTGCCTTGAGTGTACATTAACAGTTAACCCATTCCCTCATATTGACGACTTTTGACGACTCTGTAAGAGTCACTTTGTGAAACCATTGTAATAAATAGAGCATTTGCTCCTATAGGAGCAAATGCTCTATTTATCACAATGGTTTCAAACTACAAAAATCTAAAAGTTTCCTTTTCTCTAGTTAATGCTCCTTTTCGGCAGATTAATTCAAAGAGGTTGTATCTAAAAATAAGCTATGAGGTAATGGGTTAATGTGACTGACCTATTTATTTTTGCAGTGGTATGGAGCTGCTACAGGAGATCCAGATGTCCAGCACCAGGAAAAGTCCATTTGCTGAGGCCGCCCTCCAGAAACTACTGGACAGTAACCTCTCTGCCAAATATGCCCTCACAGGCAATCTGAGTAAGACAAAGATTTATAATGTGACATAAATTTATTCACAAATTCACTGGTTCACATGTTAAGCATATTTCTGAGATATAGTGGAACCTTAATATATAGGTCATAAAGGGACCATACAAATTACTTTGAGATAATGGGAGTTCAAGTTGGCCTATTCCTAACTTGGAAACTTTCTCGAAGTGAAAGCTTAATGCAGATTGAAAGTTAGGAGCTTTCAGCTTTAGTTGCGACCTACATCAAGCTGTCACATGTCCTTATAGATATGTGCAGCTCTGAATTAAGAAGCTTTGGAAGAAGCTGAATTTTTAACTTCAGCTATATCGAAGTTTGAGTTATCTGAGCTTGAGATATTGAGCTTCCACTCTATTCTCAGTTGTTCCCAACTTTTACCAGAATGGTAGTATTTGGAAACCAAGAAAACATGTTTTGAGAATGTTCATTAGTCTCAGCTATAAGAAAGTTTTGCATGATTCAACCTCTAATATGTCACATTCTTATTAATTCTTTACTCCATAAATAGCTTTTTAATGCCTTTGAAAACAGAGTAGACCAAATCGGACATCTTCTATAGGAGCCAGCTGATCAGGGTCCCCTCTGTTTGTTTATAGAATAATGCAGATTTCATTCTACAGTTTTTGCCATGGCCTATATGCTATGTGTTCATGTGCCTTTATAAAAACTAATCTAATACTGTTCATGATGTCATTATTTCTTACATGAATATTCATGGAGTAAAGAGTTAACCCTTTCCTTCATATAAATGCCTTTTCACACATTTTTCAAAAAGAGTAGATCTATATCAAATGGCTCCTATAGGAAACGTCTGATCAGGGCCTGCTCTGTTTGCTTATGGTATTATATAGACATGATTCTACAGTTTCTGCATTGACCAAATATTCCTGTGGTCATGTGTCATTGTAAAAAAATTCAGCTAATTAATATTAATGTTGTCATTATTTCTTGCATGAATATTCATGAAATAAAGGATTCAATGTCTAAGCATTTACATGTAATGCTTCAGGTAGCACAAATTTCATTGAGAACGGTTTCTATGATTTGGGTCAGCTGCGACCCAGTACCAAGTTCCTAACACTGGAGGAGTACGCCAAACAGGAGCTGAACGACAAACGACCCATAGTGCTGATTAACGCTAAACCAGAGTAAGTATATAGACGCACATCTTCATTCTATGATGGTGTTATATATCAGCAAAATATTTATTTAAAAGCCCCTCCCCATTTTTTTTTAAGAAAAGGATTCTTTACTCTTTAACCCTTTACTCCATAAGTATGCCTCTCTACGCTTCTGCAAACAGAGCAGACCCAGATCAGATGTCTCCAGTAGGAGCCATATGATCAGGTTCTGCTCTGTTTGCTTATGACATAGTATAGATATGACTCGACTGTTTCTGCCACAGCCAAAATTTCCTATTTTGTTCATATTCCATCATGAAAATGAATCTAAATTAATCTTCATTATATATTCATTTCTTACATGAATATGCATGGAGTAAAGGGTTGAAATGATATCTCACTAACCATCTGGCATTTGTACTCGGTAAGGATCTAAATTGAATGCTGAGTGACTTAGCATTTGATCAGGACCCAAGCTATTTGTTACTTAGAAGTTTCTAAAATGTCTAAGAGAATCAGATAATGCTACTAATGAAGAAGAGACAAAAATAATTAGACAAAAAAATAACATTAGAATAACTGTCAGAATTTTGCTGAAATATGTCACCATGATAATTCAATGCATTTGTGTTTGTGTAACCTTTGGTAAACAGCAAATGCACTGCATTGCACAGCAGTAAAAATGCTCTAAACCATAATTCTAATACAGAAGAATTTAGGTACTTTTGGCAGGTGGCTTCTTAATGCAAGGTGAAAGTCATGCAGAAAGCTCCTGGAGGAGCTTTTTGCATGACTTTCACCCTGCATTAAACAGCCACCTGTCTTTATACTAAATTTGATGTCCGGTTTAGAGGGGTTTTACTGTACATTGTATGTACATGTTGTACTTAATACGTTTTGAGCAGCTCCATGATAAAATAAAACAACAGAATCATGAACTGTTTGTATCAACTGTAGTAAGCAGGGTGATGCTTTGGGATCAGTTCTCCATTGTGTCTGTCCATGAGTCTGTCCATCACACTATTTTTGGTCACGCTTTCATCACCACAGGAGAAACGTGTGTCCGTCAAACACTGTTATTCACTGCAACAGATAAAAATGCGTAATCAAATTCTGAAATTGTCATTCTTCCACCAAACCCTATGTTGTGACCACTAGTGTCACAACATAGGATTTGTTGGAGAAATAAAGAAATTATTCTTGTAAATGTTTTAATTTGCGCATCTTATCTGGACCTCTGCTGTTGTTTATATAAAAGCACAACAGATTGTCACAGCTATAGTAGATGTTTTGGATAACACAATCGACATTTCTACTCCTTTGTCAGATAAAATGTACCTTCCAGGTGTGCAAACTTTGTAGACATAGACCTGTCACTACAGTCTCCTGATTAACCCTGATTTGAGTCCGAGTTCATTCTCGGGTATCTGAATTCGTTTCTCAGGTATCTGTTTATAAGTTATAATACTCCTGACTCAGAATCAGATGCTTGAGAATGAACTCAGACTCATGCAAAAAATTGTTTATGACCTTTGGTTCAGATATGTCATATCTAATGTAGCTACATATCTGTATCTTCACTGCTCACAAAGCACCTAAAGTAACTCTTTGTGATTTGGTTCATTGGGTTTGCTTTCCATTTTGTCATGACGCTGTTCAATATCAATCAAAGTCATGTGTTGTTATATATTTGGAGCACTTAAGCCACTCAAGTTTAAGTATTTTACCTCATATACATGTATGTGTCACTCTAAAATACATAAGTTGCATCGAAATTTATACATGCACTGACAATTTAGCAGACAATATTTATTTTTGCAATGGTATTCGGGTTCAAATGCTCATTTAATTGTTTTGGTATCTTTTGTTACAAGATACATATGGTTATATTTTTAACCCATTCCTCCATAGGCTATTTCTTGGCCAAACCTCTTTGTATAAATCTACAGAAAAGGAGCATTAACTATAGAAAAGGACAATTTTAGAATTGTGTAGTTTTGAAACCATTGTGATGAATAGAGCATTTGCTCCTCAGGAGCAAATGCTCTATTTATCACAATGGTTTCAAAAAATGACTTTTACAGAGGCGTAGAAAGGCGTATTTATGGAAGAAAGGGTTAAATCAGGAATTTTCACACGGTCAAATCCTTTATTAGATATTTTTTGTTGAATGCTAATAGAATGAGGAATCTTTATAAATTAGATCACACGGTCAAATCTTTTATTAAATATTATTAAATATTTTTGTTGAATGCTAATAGAATGAGGAATCTGTTTAAATTAGATCACACGGTCAAATCCGTTATTAAATATTTTTGTTAATGAGGAATCTGTATCAATTAGATCACACGGTCAAATCCTTTATTAAATATTTTTGTTGAATGCTAATAGAATGAGGAATCAGTATAAATTAGTTTAGATCTGTTGCTGTTTTATTTAACCCTTTACCTCATCGATACACCTTTTAATGCCTTTTCAAACAAAGTAGACTCAAATCAGATGGCTCCTGTAGGAGCTTTCTCATCAGGGTCTGCACTGTTTGCTTATGAAATAATTTAGATCTGGCTGTACAGTTTGTGCCTTGGTAAAAAATTTGCCTTGTTCATAATGCCAGTATATAAATTTATCTAATAACTTTTCATACTATCATTATTTTGCACACAAACATTCATCTGATAAAGTGTTAATATAATTGCATGGATGTCTAAATTTGTTTAACATCCCAGTTACGGGTACTTTTATGGCCTGGAATAATCTAGCATGTAACCTTTTCCATGGCAGCAAATACCGGTACTCTATTTATCACAATAGTTTCAAAACTACACAATTCTAAATGTTTCCTTTTTTGTAGTAAATGCTCCTTTACAGTAGATTTATTCAAAGAGATTGGATCTTAAAATAGCGTATGAGGTAATGGGCTAAACAATCAATGATTGAAACTTCATGATGTTAAAATTCCTGATTCTGGTTGTATGCCAAGCTTACTGTTGTGTCACCATGCATGCTAGCTATTGTGTGTGTATTATCACAGTCCCACAGTGTCACAGTCTCAGTCCCAGACAGACATGGACACCAAGCAGGAGGCTTCCAAAACTAGCTTGACAGGAAAGTCATCGCGCACTGGCAGAGACTCGAAAACGTATGTATTAACTCGCAATCAACACAATCCCTCTAACAGTCTTGTTTTATAAGCCACCTAACTAAAAAAAAGGGCACTCAGAACTTTTTGTAGACTTAACCCTTTACTCCATATTTGAGGCCTTTGTAAGCAGGGTACACCTATATCAGATGATTCCTTTAGGAGCCATTTGATCAGGGTCTGCTCTGTTTGCTTATAGAATAATACAAATCTGATTCTGCTGGTTCTGCAATGGCCTAGAAATTCTGTGTTCATATGCAAATAAAACAATTCAGCTAATCAATATTCATGATTTCATTATTTCTTACATGAATATTCATGGAGTGAAGGGTTGAATCCACTGTCTACAGTATTATGGTCTGATCAAGGACTGCACTGTTGAACTAGATGTTCTATTACTATTCTTGTTCAGTGTAGATAAGACTTTTAACCCATTGAATGCTGATTTGGAATGATCCGTCATTGTTTAACAGAAAAGTCCATTCATCATGAAAAGGTATGATTTTGCAAGAAGATATAGAATTACCAACAGTGCAGACCCAGATCAGAGGGCTCCACTAGAAGTCCTCTGATCTGGGTTTACACTGTTTGCAAATGCTAATACACTTATTTCCTACATTCAAAGGGTTAAATGTTTTTCATATTTTAGCCAAGATGATATGCTAAAATTAATGTTCTTTCATTCTTATGTTCTTCAGTCCTATATTCTTGAAAATATAACTTATGATTGCTTTTTGTAAAATAGAGTAAATATTTCAAGAGAAAAAAAGAATTGATCTGTTGCTTTATAAAGTTAATTTGTAGAGTCTGAAGAGAAAATGATTTACAATATTCTCTGTGTTTATGATACTCTTCAATAAGGGAGGGAGGAAGATCGTGAGTATCTGACTTGCCGTGGATACTATAACCCAGCAGTGTTAGGCAACGACTGATGGAAAATGACAGCCATGAAAATTGTGATCCATTTATGAAAAAAAATTATTCCCAGATTTATTTATAAGCATTTCAAAATTATTTCAAATATTTTCTCTTTCAAAGTCCATCAGTTTTGTCTAACTGATCATGCTGTCATTTTATTACAATTAATGTTTGCAAACATTTCGTATCAGTTGACATGAGTTTATGCTTGCCCGAATTTCAGAAAAAATATTTTAGAATAGAAGTCGGCCATTTTGTTTAAGCTAAAGCCGATGCAAAAATTATGTTGCAGAAACCCATTTCAGCTGATACGTTTGACTTTGAGGCTTTAATGATGATTTGCGACGTGTCTAGAAATGCTATTTTTTCTACAGTGTTATTCGGAAGGATCATTTTGTACATAAGAAATCCCCACGGGGGACCAGTGGGTCCAAGTAGGTTTTGCTGAAACATATTTTAACTCACACTTGACACTTTTTGTCTTTGAATAACACATGAGTCTTCAGCCACCCTAGTGCTGTCCTGATAGCCTGTTAGTAACAAGGGAGGTAATGCATTACAATAGGCTCAGGCTGTACTGATTGTCTGGATTTTTGTTATCTCCCTTTGTAAATGTAATGAAACTGGCTGCTAGACCACTAAAGAAAATGCCTAAAAGGGAAAGCATTTAAATAGATCAAATATATCTGAGACATCGGCTTTTATTTTTCATTATCAGGGCTCAATGTGGGGAAGGGGGATGTGTTCCACATTATTATTTCAAAATTTTATTTGAGTGCTCCCCTGAGAAAAGATACCTTTGGAGTTTGCAAACAGTGTAAACCCAGACTAGTCACCATGTCAGGGACACAGCATCTGATCAGGATCAGCACTGTTTGATAACAATAATTTGATTGTTAAATAGTATAGACCTATCAGATGTGGCTTCTTAAATATCTGCTTCTAAAATATTTTAACCCTTTCCCATTACGGATATTCATTTAAAATGTAATGACTATGAATATTTATTAATTAGCTGATGTTCTATATAGATGCCATTATGACCATTTCAGGACTTTAGAATCAGATAAATATATATATTATGTCTCATAAACAAACAAAGTAGACCCTGATCCAACAGTGCTACAAGAACTGTCTCATCTGGGTCTACTCTGTTTGAAAAAGAGAGATTGTCAGATAAAAGTTTAACCCTTTCCATGTTCTATGTTTATTTCAAATTTCAATACCCACTGAGTATTTATGGACAAAATAGTTATAATGAAATATGAAAGGTAGAAAATTGTAGTGATTTAAGAAAGTAAAGAAACAGATCATTAGCAAACAGGGCAGACCCTGATCAGATGCTTCCTATAGGAGCCATCTGATCTGCATCTACTCATGAAAATGTGTTTATATGAAGGAAAGGGTTAAAAGCTCTAAAGGTCTGTTTTCTCATTGCACGTTTCATACAACTTGTCACCCTTTTGAAAACTGTGCATCAGTCCTGCTAATCAGCCTATTGCATCATTTAGTGCCAAAATATTTCTTTTTGAAGAAAAAAACCCACCTCATGTTTGCAAAATGGAAACATAAGGAGAGATTGGCAGCTCAGTTTCAATATTCATGTCATCACTTTTTCACTGATATACTTAACATTTGTCTATATTCTCCTGAATGACCAGCCGTGTCTACTCCTGTTAGTCTGAGCTTGTGCACATCTCTGTGCCAAGCTCAGCAACCCTCTTGTCATCTAATTTAACCCTTTGAATGCTGGATTTACAAAATGGAATTGTCCATCCTTGTTTAACCCTTTACTC
This sequence comes from Azorinus chamasolen, assembly GCA_963576725.1. Classification (NCBI taxonomy): domain Eukaryota; kingdom Metazoa; phylum Mollusca; class Bivalvia; order Cardiida; family Solecurtidae; genus Azorinus; species Azorinus chamasolen. The sequence continues at coordinate 74,789,126 of OY755242.1, read as the reverse complement.
CATAAATATTTATGTGAGAAATAATGACATCATGAATATTTATTGGCTGATTTTTTATGATGGCATATGTACACAGGATTTTTTTGTATTAGTAGAAACTGAAGAATCAGATATATAACAATGTCATAAGCAAACAAAGCAGACCTTGATCATATGGCTTCTACATGATTGTCTGATCTGGGTCTAGTCTGATTGCAAAGGCTTGAAAAAGCATTTGAATTAGGGAAAGGGTTAAATGACTGCAGGCTGCGATCAGAGGTCTCCTTCAAGACCCCTCTGATCTGGGTCTACACTGTTTACAAATGTCAGCTATCCTGTTTTCCACATTCAAAGGGTTATTCTAACATAGTCTTAAGCTCATGATCTTCCAAACAATGGTAACAAATTAAAGGGATGTAACTCTAGGCAAAACAAATTAGATTATAGGTTCGTTAGATTTAAGTTTCATAATTTCTTGTATAAATGGTGTTCTTGGTTTTCTAAGTCCTTAAATAACACTGATAGTATATGTACAGTGAAACCTGCCTATAGTGGCCATATGATGAATAAACATGGGCATCCATAAGAGCAGATGGTTGTTTAATGCAGGATGAAAGTAATACAGAAAGATCCTAGAGGAGCTTTCTGCCTTACATTCATCCTGCATTAAGCTATCACCTATCTTAACCCTTGACTCAATAAATACACCTTTTAACACCTTTGAAAAACACAGTAGAATCAGATCAGACGACCCCTGTTGGGGGCCATCTGATCAGGGTCAGCTCTGTTTGCCAATCTAATTGTATTGATCTGATTCTACAGTTTTTACCTGGCCCAAAACTTTTCTTGTTTGTATGCCATGATAAATATTAAACTAATCAATATTTATACATGCATTATTTCTACCATAAATATTCCTGGAGAAAAGGGTTAAACCCCCACCCCCAATCCCACCCCCTTTTTCAGACTGATGGTCACTGTAGACATGTTTTTACTGTATATAATTGTTGATACATAAGACAACTAATCCTCTAGAAATGTTGTCATGATTAACGCTATAACAAATATTTCTTGCAACTGGACAGCTTCAAGGGTTTAGTGCAATACTACTGTGACTATATTTTCTGTGATGACCATTTCAAGTAGATTGGATCCAAATGAAAGTCTGAAGTATTAAACCAATCTCTGATATTGATGCTTCTGTAAAAATCACTTTTTAAAACTATTGTGATACATAGAGCATTTGCTCCTATGGAGCAAAATTTTTAATGCTCTGTTTATCACAATGGTTCAAAACTACAGAATTCTAAATACAGTAAAACCCCGCTAATGCGACCACCTAAAAGACATATAATTCTGGGTGCTAGAAGCAGGTGGCAGCTTAATGCAGGACAAAAGTAATGCAGAAAGCTCCTAGAGGAGCTTTCTGCATTACTTTTGTCCTGCATTAAGCAACCACCTGCTTATAAAGACAGGGATGTTGATTCATTAAGTGGTCGCATTAGAGGGGTTCTACTGTAGTTGTCTTTTTTGTTGTAAATACTCTTTTGAGGTTGGGTCTAAAATAGCCTATTAAATAATGACATTTAAAGAATAGATTTTTTTTATCATGGCACCAATTGTAAAATTAGACCTATGTTATTTCATAATCAAACAGAGCACATCCTTATCAGAGGTCTCCTTGTAGGAGCCATCTGATCTGGGTCTACTCTGTTTATAAAGGAAGTAACAGTCAGTGTTTTAAAAAGAAATGTAGGAAAATTATTTTTTAGAAGAAACTGCTAGTAAAATTTTATGTGTTGCCCAAAGCCCTTGATAAACCCTTTCCCTAATAAACAATTTTGCATGAATCGATTACATCGTATTTATTAACCTAATGTTTAATCGTTTACACCATGAATATTCATGTAAGAAATAACAATATCATGAATATTAATTAGACTAATTGGTAATAGCACATGGAGACAGGAATGTTTGGCCATTGCAGAAACTGCAGGATTAGATCTATATTATATCATAAGCAAACAGAGCAGACCCTGATCAGACGACTCCTGCAGGAGCTGTCTGATTAGGGTCTACTCTATTTGCAAAGGCGTAATTATGGAGTAAAAGGATACAATATTACATGTTCGATGTAAATTTTGATGTAGACGAAAACCGTAGTATCATATCTATGACAGCTCCTACAGGGGCTGACTGATCTGGATCTACCTTGTTTGCAAAGGCATTTAAAGGTTTATATGAGGGAAAGGGTTAAGATTTCAGTCACTTTTAAACTGATATTAGGCTACAATATTTATGTTGTCATTTTATTTTAACATCAGTACACATATGAAAAAGGCCAATGAAAATGTCTGTTACTAAATTGTTTATGTAATGATTGTTTTCATGTTACTTGATTGTCAGATATGTTTTCTATTACTGACAACAACTGATCTTGATTGTTAACCCAATTTTCCTGTCACAGCTTATGTCATTTTCACTTATGTTGGAATACATGTACTTATGTTTAGTATCATCTCAATTCAATTTTTCTGCCCCTGACATTTACATATACATAAAGAGTTGGTTATCTCTGTCCATCCATTTGTGCATATCCATACATTTCAAAAGTGATTTACTCTTCAGATATTTTGTTGGCATTGCTTTATACATGACACAAATAGTTTTGTACTAAATTTTTTTAATGATATTGGCCTTTTCTTCTTTCTGAATAAATAATCTTGCCATGTTTTGGTCATATTAACTTCAACATTTTTTAAAGCGAGACTGACCAAATTTCTAACACTTTATCAAAAGGATCACAGTTATGCCCCCAGTATACTAATTGACAAGAGTTATGTCCCTTTGAACAATTCTGTTACTGTGAATTATCATTGACAGGCTGCATCTGGTTGTGGTGCCCATGTATGCCCATGTATGATTAATGGAATCATTTTTACAGAAAAAACCGAGTCATAGATAAGAGCGAAATTCAGCAAATTTAAATAAATTATTTGCAATATTTTCCTGCAATTCCTTATATAGTTGGTACTCATTAGAACAAGTCTCTGAGGCAAAACAAAATGGGCTTTGAATAGGAATTAACCCTTTGCCCCATGAATATTCATGTAAGAAATAATAATATCACAAATATCTATTTGCTGATTTTTTTATAATGGCATATTTACACATAATTGTTTGGTATTGGTAGAAACTGTAGAGTCAAAGCTATTATAATTTCATTAGCAAACAGAGCAGGCCCTGATCTGACGGCTGCTACAGGAGCCATCTGATCTGGGTCTACTCTGTTTGCAAAGACATAAAAGGCATATTTATGGAGTGAAGGTTTAAGAGAGTAAGATGAATCAGTACTACTCTTAGCTACAGTACTTTTGTTTGAGTCTGCATTTATTCTGAAGCATTTGATTGGTCAGATATTAAGCAAGCTACAAACTGACCAATCAGGTACTTGAGAATGAGCTCAGAATCACATTCAGAATTTCTGTAACCACAGATCCTGAAAAAATCATACAGTGTGGCAACCATGGTCTGTGGACATTTTCTCATATTCTGATGATAGTAATTCGATATCACTATGTTTACAGCCATTCCCCAACGTAAGTAAAGAGCTGTGTTAACCATGTAGGTTTGTTGTATGTATGTGTATAATACAATATAAAAAAAACCCACATGTACCCTTTTTTTGAAGTTTGAAATACATGTATTGTATACAAATCTAACATCATCCAAGATACAGTGATGGGAAAGAACTGGCAGAAAGTTAGCAGAAAAAAATGACCGTTCTAGATAAAATTCCTAAAGGGACTTCAGATCTCTGGATAAGATATGTAAATTATAACATTTTCAAGAATAACTTCTCTATTTCCCAACCAAACTCTATGTTGTGATCACTGTTTTGAATCGTCTCGAAGAGATGATTCTAAAGAGTGGTCACAACATAGGGTTTGGTTGAGAAATGACGATTTTAGTATTTGAGTACACACCTTTATTGGTTGCTCTAAGACTACCTTGACATAGTTTTAACTTATAAATGTTAAACTTCAGAGCAAACAAATGTTAAATTCAAACATGTCCAAAATATATAAATTATTACTTAAGTAAGTAATAAGCCAAAGCAATACTGTTTGCCAGATGTACATGTAATAAAAATCAAGAAATTCATTTCATTATAGTTCGATTAAAAATGTCCACATTTAGCCAAGTTGATGTCCACATTTAGCCATATTGATAACACAACTCCTTTCTTCCAGTCAAAGATATCAAGTTCAAAACATTAATTTTTTTTGGAGTGAAATAGTGCTTGCTATTAGGATCAGTTGAAACGCTAGAACTGGAATTATAGTTCTGTGTGTTATACAAATGTAGTGGCAGGAGAGAATCCATATTTGGAACGGTCAGCATAATAAGGTAAGAGTGGAGATAGACCCATTCCAGAAAATAATTCAATGCAGTTTAGATATTAATCCTTTACTCCATGAATATTCATGTAAGAAATGATGTCATCATGAATTCTAATTAGCTGAAGTTTTATAATGACATATGAGCACAGGAAGTTTGGCCACAGCAGAAACTGTAGAATTGGATATACAGTAAAACCTCTCTATAAGGGCCACTAAATTACATCAAGTATTTTGTGTTAAAGGCAGGTGACTGCTTAAAGCAAGGTGAAAGTAAAACAGAATGCTCCTAAAGGAGCGTTCTGTTTTACTTTCACATTGTTTTAAGCAGTCACCTACACTAAATACCAACCAATTAACACAATTTTGTGGCCGTTATAGAGAGGTTTTACTGTATATATATACATGTATATATTGTTTCATAAGCAAACATTGTAGACCCTGATTAGACGGCACCTACAGGAACCATCTGATCTGGATCTGCTCAGTTTTCAAAGGTGTTAAAAGGTGCATCTATGGAGTAAAAGGTTAAAAGTCCTGAGAAACCTTCAAATTAATTTGGGCGACAAGGTTTTAGATCATTTTAATGTTATCCTTTTTTCAGAATTGTTCAGAGATTTATCTTGCTTTATTTTGTCTAGGGAAAGGCTTTATTATCTCTGCTTTTCTAGAAGAAATGTTCCACCTTGATATTATTATTTTAAGATAGATTTCATTTAGATGTAAAAACAAACTATCTGCAAGCTTTGTTTTTTGTGTTAACTTTGTGTAAAAACATAAAAGTGGTACAATACATTGTATCTAATTGTACCTGTTAACTAAATCAAACTGAATATTGAACAGTTGCTTTTATTCAAAGAAAGTTTTAGCAGGTGACAATTTTTAGAACATGGGAGAAAACATGTTTCTTCATTATTTTGCAGCTCTAGAAGATCTTCTATTATTCCGTAAGCTCGTCAAATTGCAAGCTGCATGGCAAACTCTAAAGCATTGACAAATTGCAAGCATATGAGTCGCTCCATAAGAAAAGGCACCAATGTCAAGCCCTGCATGTTAACCCTTCGCTTGCTATTCGTGTCAATATACCTACCTGTAAATAGTGAAGACCCAGATGAGACAGCTCCTGCAGGAGCTGTCTCATCAAGGTCTGCACTATTTACAAGTTGATTGTGCAACCAGTGCACTCCATAGCAGTGATTACGCAGCGAAATACGTGTACACAGTGAAGATATATGTTATTATACAACAGGGCATGGGTAAAGAAGGAGAAATGTATTTTAAGATTCAGTAAGCGAAGGGTTAACTGTTGTAACTGCAATCTATGGGACAAAATCATGATGACCCAGAGGTCCAGGAAGATGTGTAAATAAAAACATTTCCAAGAATGCTTTCTTTATTTCTCCACCAAATCTTATGTTGTGGCCACTCTTTAGAATTGTCTCGAAGAGACAGTTCTAAAGAGTGGCCACAACATAGGGTTTCTTTATTTCTCCACCAAACTCTTTGTTATGACCAGTGACTCTTTAGAATTGTCTTGAGACAATTCTAAATAGTGGTCACAACATAGAGTTTGATGGACAAATGACGATGGTAGTGTGTTTGAATACACACCTTTTATCTGTTGCTCTGATATTCAGTAAATATCATGAGTGCCAAACAGGGTAGACCCTGTTCAGATTAAAAATGTACGCAACAGCAGCTGGTCTGAGTTCCAAACATTATGGACAACTTTTCTTGTGGGGTGACTCATACATGTATGCTAAAAATACTGCATGCTAATATTAGATTAATGCCAATATAAGATGAGTTGAAAAGATTTCTGTTTCCAATTGAATTTGCTTGGATAGGCATACACTTGTCAGGAAATTTGCCATTGGGTTTTTGTTGGGTTCTTTATTTGCCTTTTTATGCCAGTATGCAACACATCATGCAGTGCTCATTGAAATGTTGAAAGATGTATTCCTTAACTCTTTACTTGATGGAGACACCTTTTGATGCCTCTGCAAACAGAGTAGATCCAGATTAGAGGGTTCCTGTAGGAGCCATCAGATCTGGGTCTACTTTCTTTGCAATGGCTTAGAAATATGTATTTATAGAGTAAAGGGTTAAAAGAATATTTTTTTTTACTACCCTTTTACTGTAAGAACTTAAGCAAATAGGGCAGATATAGACCAAATTGCTGCTGAAGGAGCAGTTTGATCAAAGTCTGCACTATTAGCTTCAACGTCAGTCTAATTTAAAGTTATCAAAATGGTGTCAGAATGACTTATTCAGCTTTAACCCTTTCCTCCATAAATACGCCTTTCTACACCTCTGTAAAAATCACCTATATGAAACCATTGTGACAAATAGAGCATTTGCTCCTATAGGAGCAAATGCTCTATTTATCACAATGGTTTCCAACTACCGGTACACAGTTCTAAATATTTTCCTTTTCTCTAGTTAATGCTCCTTTTCGGTAGATTTATTTAAAGTGGTTGGATCTAAAAATAGCCTATGAGAGAATGGGTTAAGAACCAGTGTAGAGGGGAGATTTGGTGTCAGAATACAGTTAGGGTAGCTAAATATAGGACAGGTACTAGAACCTAGTCATCCTTTCCCCCTAATGGTTTGTAATATGTCATGGACTATGCTATATATTTCGGGATGTCCTATAAATAGAATTCCTTTACTGACACTCAGTTATCTGTAAAAACCCCACCTCAGCCCTAGTATTATGCCATCTTGCCATAACCCTTTCCCAGTTGAATATTCAAGTAAGAAATAATGACATCATGAATATTAATTTGATTGTTTTAAAAATGGCCATATGAACTCAGGACGTTTTGTCGAGACAGAAACTGTAGATTTATTTAGATCTACATTATGATATTTAAAAGCAAACAGAGCAGACCCTTATCTGATGGCATCTTGAAGGAGCTGTCTGATCTGGGTCTTCTTTCTTTGTAAACGCATGAAAAGGTGCTTATATGAAGGAAAGGTTAATTGCTATAAACCACACTTTATCATTATACAGTGTATTAAAAGTGTAAATTTTGGAAATTTCTTCTCATAATAAACAGTAGAGAATCAGCCATGTAACATTTAACCCTTTACTCCATGAATAGTCATGCAGGAAAGAATGACACCTTGAATATTAATTATATTAATTGTTATAATAGCACATGGACAAAGGAACGTTTGGCCATGACAGAAACTGTAGAATCATATCTATATACATGTACATGTAATATCATTAGCAAACAGAGGAGATCCTGACCAGACAGGAGCTGTCTGATCTGGGTCTACTCTATTTGCAAAGTTATAGAAAGGTTATTTATGGAGTAAAGGGATAACCAAACAGCCAACCCATTTTTGACGGTTCCTGCAGGAAGATGTGTGATCTGGGTCTGCTCTGTTTGCCAAGGCGTAACATGGGAGTGTCAAGTAAGGGGATAAATGATCAATGTCAAGATAGCTGATTTTACAAAAAGCATAATGGTTCCCATACAAAAACTTTAATTAGGAAAGACAGTTTGTCATCAAGTATGGCATATAGATAGCTGGCATGGAGATTGCTGGCAAGCAAATATTATGGATCTTAATGTGACATAGATGATTGATGTCTCATCTGGATCAAGATAGCTAATGAAGATTATCAGAATTTAATTCATAAAGTGTAGTTACACCAGCTTTGGCACGTCCCCTCTATATATGACATGTACAATGAATCTATATATATCGACCATACAACAAAAAATATCTCTTCAAAAGCAGATGACTGCTTAACCCTTTCCTACATATTAACAGCTTTTCACACCTTTGCAAACAGCGCAGACCCAGATCAGATGGCCCCTTAAGGAGCTGTCTGATCAGTGTCTGTTCTGTTTGCTTTTGAAATTATACACATGTAGATTTGATCCTACAGTCTTTTTCTAAACAATTTCCTTTTAAATTTTTACCCTTCAAAAATTAACTTAATGAATATTCATGTGACCAGTTCATGCATAAATGTTCACTAGGGAAAAGTTTAACTCTTAGCATGCTAACGGTGAACCTGTGATTACTTATGCAAACAGTTTGGATCCAGTTAAGACACTTGAGTAACTGGGTGTCTTAACGCTTTGCACGCTAGCGGTGAACCTGTGATTACATATGCTAACAGTTTGGATCCAGATGAGATGCCGCATAATGCGGTGTCTCATCAGGATCCAAACTATTTGTCACTTTGACCACATTTTTGCAAAGAAATAAGAGAAAGTTTATCTTAAGAATTGAAGCAAACGACAATTGTTGCAGACAAAAAATTACTTAGTGTGTAATGTAGAATGACAGTCATGCAGAAAGTTCCTAGAAGAGTTCTCTGTTTGACTTTCATACTGAATTGACCCTTTCTGCCATGAATATTCATCTAAGAAATTATGATATAATTGATAATGATTAGAACATTTTTTATAATGGCACATGGACACACAAATGTTTGGCTATGGCAGAAACTTATGATAGACTTATATCTATATTGTGTCATAAGCAAACAGAGCAGACACTGATTAGACAACTCCTACTGGAGCCATCTGATCTAAGTCTCCTCAGTTTGCAAAGGCATAGAACATATTTATGGAGTAAAGATTTAACCCTTTCCTTCAAATAAATGCTTTCTCATGCATTTGCAAACATTGAAGACCCAAATTGGATGGCTCCTATGGGAGCCATCTGATCAGGGTATGCTTTGCTACAACGGCCCTCTCAACAACGATTCCCTCCTTACAACAATGCATGTCACTGTTTCCGAAACAACAAGGCCCCAGAAACAACATTTTTCCATCGTATTTTCTTAATGCTTCCATCAAACCCTATGTTGTGACCACTCTTTAGAATCGTCACTTTGTGACGATTCTAAAGAGTGGTCACAACATCGGGTTGATTGAGGCATAACAGTTTTAGTTCTAGACATACACCTTATCTGGGGATGTGCAAACCAGCTGATTATGTTTGATTTTCCCTCCCTATAACAATTCCCTCTGAACAACACGTACAATCTTCGTATCCCAAAGGGTGTCGTTGTAGAGAGGGAGCACTGTAGTACAATATAGATCTGAATTTACAGTTTCTGCCTCAGCCAAAATGTCTTTTGTTCATATGAAATTATAAAAAATAATCTAATAAATATTAATGATGTCATTACATGAATATTAAACAGGAAAAATGTTAAGCTATTACGATTGTGTCCTTATACCCAAAAATTAGGCTTATTTGAGTAGTCATTGTATGGCTGTATTAACTCCTTGAATGCAGAGCATGCATGCACTATCATTTGCAAACAGTGAAGACCCAGCATCCTAGAGGAGCCCTCTGATCAGTGTCTTCATTGTTTGTCATTCGAAATCCTCTAGCAAGTTTAAGCCTTAGTGATGAGCTATACAATAGAACCCCTCTAAACAGGACTTTCAATTTAGTATAAATATTGGTCTTGAAGACAGGACTGGTGGAAGCTAAATGCGGGGTAAAAGTCATGCAGAAAGCTCCTCTAGGAGCTTTCTGCTTGACTTTCACCCTGCATTAAGCAGCCACCTGCCTTAAAAAAATTGGCATGGATAGTAATAGGAATGTCCAGTTTAGAGGGGTTTTGCTGTACCAAGGGTTAAAATATTATATAAGCATGACATACTATTCATATCTAGTGTATTATTTCGTTGTCAGATCAGATATTGTGGCTGGAATGATGGGCCGATTGTCAGCAAAGTAAAGTTGTCAGCAATGGTGCACTGATTAACAAGCATTACCCTTTGAATATACTGAATTTGATTGAAAATATATATCTAGAGCACTTACAATTTGCAGATCACTCTTCACAGTTTATAAATTTTATACACATTTCCACTATCATATAAACTTCAATTCCAAAAGGAAATTTTCTTTACCCCTTAACCTGATATAAATGCCTTTTCATGCCTTTGCAAACAGAGTAGACCCAGATCAGATGGCTCCTTTAGAAGTTGTCTGGTCAGGATCTAGTTTGCTTCTGGAATAATATAGATCTGATTTTGCAGTTTCTGCCCAGGTGAATAAATTTTGTGTTCATGTACCATTACAAAAATTTACAGCTAATAAATATTCATGATTCATGATAAATATTGACAGGTAATTGGTTAAATCTTAACATTGCAGCCCCTGATGAGAGTGCTTCACTAGGAGCCCTCTGATCTGGGTCTACACTGTTTGCAAGGGAATTAGTAGCTTGTATCTCGCACTGTTGAAAAGGGTGTCGTTTTAACACCTTTGCAAACTGAGTAAACCCAGATCAGACAGCTCCAATAGGAGCTGTCTAATCAGGGTCAGCTCTGTTTGCTCATACAATACAGATATAGTGCTCTCTTTCCATGACAGTAAATTTCTTTAACCCTTCGCTTGCTATTCACGTCAATATACCTACCTGTAAATAGTGAAGACCCAGATGAGACAGCTCCTGCAGGAGCTGTCTCATCAGGGTCTGCACTATTTACAAGTTGATTGTGCAACCAATGCACTCCACAGCAGTGATTGTACAGCGAAATACTTGTACACAGTGAAGATATATGTAATTATACAACAGGGCATGGGTAAAGAAGGAGAAATGTATTTTAGAATTCAGCAAGCGAATGGTTAATTTACAATAATCAAATTCATTTGCATTCAATGAATATTCAGTTTGCTTTCAATGAATATCTCTCATGAATATTTATGACGAAAAGCAATTTGTAGCTGACTCTAATTAGTATTCAAAGGATAAAGTTTGCTTTTGTGAGGACAAGGTGCACCACTTTTTTGATTGCCAATAAAAGAGTGCTAATGTATGTTTTGCTGTAAAAAAAAAAGCACTTTTCTTATTGCCACAGACATTGTGATATTTAGTATCAACAGCATTGAGTGTAGAGGGGAAATATATTTCACACTTTTAAATTTTCAAACCATTTTGTAATGAACATTTATGCATTAATTGGTCACTCTATGAATATTCATTTACAGAATTTTTATAAGATAAATCTTTCTAGGGAATATTGACTTAGACAAAAATTGTAGGATGAAATCTGTATAATTTTATAAGCAAACAGAGCAAACCCTGATCAGACAGCTCCTACAGGAACCATCTGATCTGGGTCTACACTGCTTGTAAAGGTGTTAGCATTTCTATGAGGGAACAGTTAACCTGCTTTTATTAAGTGAACTTGTTTTAACCCCTACAGTGAGGGACACAAGTCACTAATGTCCTTTGCAAACAGTGTAGACCCGGATGAGAGGGCTCCTAGAGGTTGTGTCTAAAACTACACTTTTCTTTAGAAAAATCATGAAATATTCACCATAAGCTTGACCTGTTTGAAATTTGGAATAGTTCATTTGAAAATTCAGCATTGTAAGGGTTAATATTGAATCAATCTAATTTTCATTTTGTGGGTAGTTTAGTTTCGGCAAGAAATCTTTATTCTTGTGTGCAGTTTGGAAATTTGTTTGTAGGGCAAATAGTGCAGATCTGATCACAGCTCCTTTGGCAGCCTACTGGTCTGGATCTACACTATTTGTTTGTGTCCCTTTTATGGGACACTAGTGTAAGAACAGATTGAATATAAGATATACTTAGACCGGAATTCAAAATATTGAGAGAAAAAAAGGTACTGTGCACACATCTTAACCCTTTCCCTCATATAAACGCGTTTTCATGCATTTGCAAACAGAGTAGACACAGATCAAACGGCTCCTAGAGGAGCCATCTGATCAGGGTCTACTCTGTTCGATAACAGAATTTCAAAGATCTGTGTCTTTACTTTCTTAAATGGCTACAATGTTTCACCTTCCAAATTTCATTATAACTATTTTGTACATGAATATGCAGTAGGTATTGAAATTTGAAATAAACACAGAACAGGGAAAAGGTTAAACGAGAATTTCCATTGTTTACCATTAGAACAGTGGCATCTTGCTATAACAACCCCTTATTTGATACAAATAATGGTTTGTTAATGCAGGTGGTTGCTTAATTCTTTACTTCATGAAATATTTATATAAGAAATAATGACATCGTGAATATTAATTAGATTAATTGTTATAATAGCACATGGACACAGAAATGTTCGGCCATGGTAGAAACTGTAGAATGATATGTATATTATTTCATAAGCAAACAGCAGACCCTGATCAGACGGCTCCTACAGGAGCCACCTGATCTGGGTTTACTCTGTTTGCAAAGGCATAGAAAAGCACAGTTCTAAAATTAATATACTATTTTGAAATTTAAACAGGTCAAGCTTACCATGAATATTCAGAAAAAAGTCTAATATGACGAACAGAGCAGACCGTGATGCAAGGGCTTCTCTGGGAACCCTCTCATCTGGGTCTACTCTGTTTGCAAAAGGCGTAGAAAGGAGTATCCATGGAGTAAAAGGTTAAGACCCAGAATTAAACCTCTATTTGGTGGTTGCTTTAGAGAGGTTGTTTTTTTTTTGTAAAAATTGTCATAAAAATAATAAATTTTCTTTTTTTACTCAAATGATAAGCCATTGGATAAATCAGGTGATCAGATTATAAGATTCTCTCTGTTTCTTTCCCACTGGTGTATTTTGGGTGATGGAAAAATGGTCTATTTTATTTTTTAACTTTTCCAATTATTATCATTATACATTGTATATCTATAAGCATGCAACTATATTGTTCAGATAGTTTGGAAATTTCGTACGTTTCACTCAACAAGGATCTTTGTTACTGTAATGTATCTCAGTTGTTGACTGGAATTTTTGCTCAACCCTGTACTCCATTAACCCTTCTCTTGCTGAATTTGAAAAAAAACCCAGTTCTTCTTCTTTACCCATGCCCTGTTGTATAATTGCATATATCTTAACTGTGCACTAGTTGCACAATCAATTTGTAAATAGTGCAGACCCTGCTGAGACAGCTCCTGCAGGAGCTGTCTCATCAGGGTCTTCACTATTTACAGGTAGGAACATTGACGTGAACAGCAAGCGAAGGGTTAATATTCATGTAATCAATTCATGGTAAATAATTAGCTGAATTTTGACCATGGCAAAATCTTAAGCATGAGATCTTTATATATAATGCCATAAGCAAACAGAGCAGAACCTGATCAGATGGGTCCTACAGGAGCTATCTGATCTGGGCCTACCCTGTAATTGCATAGAAAGGTGTATTATATGGAGTAAAGGGTTAAAAAGTATTAACCCTTCGCTTGCTATTCACGTCAATATACCTACATGTAAATAGTGAAGACCCAGATAAGACAGCTCCTGCGGGAGCTGTCTCATCAGGGTCTGCACTATTTATAAGTTGATTGTGCAACCAGTGCACTCCACAGCAGTGATTGCACAGTGAACTACTTGTACACAGTGAAGATATATGTAATTATACAATAGGGCATGGGTAAAGAAGGAGAAATGTGTTTTAAAATTCAGCAAGCGAAGGCTTAATGGTATAAGTACGCTGCAGGTTTTCAAAGAATATAATAAAAGTGCAGGTCCTATTTTGACATCTAATCTGGATTTCAAACTATTTGCAAAGATAATACATACAAAAAACTTGGTTTACTTTACCTTTCTAGTAGTAAACTAGAAAGTAAATTTATGAAATATCTTCAAAACATCTGAACAAGTTAATGCATACTGGTACATGGTTAGGGTAGGAAGATACAAATGATTTAAGCTGCATGAACTATGTAATAATTGCTAATATTTTTAATTCTTATTTTCAGACGTTGGTTTTGACAAGCTAAAACAAATTTCATCTAATCTCCATGAGTAAAAGTTTTGTTAAAAATTAACAAATGAGATTTTTTTATTCTCATGTTCATCATTCTGTTTCATTACGTTTTCATTGTGTTTTGCTATTTTATGCATTTGCATACATAGTGTTTGCCTGATCATAGCGCCACTTTGTTGATCTGATGGTGTAATGTCACTCACTGCATGACAGTGTGATTGTATAGAGTTGCTTGAGTTTTGGTATATAGTAAAATGCCTCTAAACCGGACTTTAAACAATTATAGGCTCTTTTTAGACATTACACTAGAAAAAAAGAAAATTTTAGAATTGTGTAGTATTGAAACTATTGTGATAAATAGAGCATTTGTTCCTATGGAACAAATGCTCTATTTATCACAATGGTTTCAAAAAATGACTTTTAGAGAGGTGTCAAAAGGCACTAATATGAGGGAATGGGTTAATAAAGATTGATTAAAATAGTTTTAGGAGCTTTCTGCATGACTTCCATCTTGCATTAAGCTGCCATCTGTTTTAACCCTGCCTTCATATAAACATGTTTTCACACATCTGCAAACAGAGTAGACCCAGATCAAATGGCTCCTATAGGAGCCATCTGATCAGGTCTGCTCTGTTTGTTTATGGAATTTGATAGATCTGTTTCTTTTGTTTCTAAAATCGCTACAATGTCCCACCTTCTATATTTCATTAGAACTATTTTGTTCATGAATATTCAGTAGGTATTGAAATTTGAAATAAAAATAGAACAGGGTAAGGGTTAAAAACTGACATTGAGACCAATATGGATGTTCGGTTTAGAGGGATTTTGCTACATAGTTTTGTTGCATTCTGTTCTTTATCATAATTCAGCTTTAATTATTAGTTGTAACTTTTTCCGGCTATAGCAACAGCTTATGAATTCAACAGAAACTTTCAGGCTAATGGTTTAGTGCATAACTTTTGTTATGACTTACATTGTAAAAAAGAAAAAAAAATCATTTTCAATAACTTTTGTCCAAAACAAAACATGTATATACAATTACTTATAAAGGAATATGAGGCATAATTATATTTGTAAGAACTTGATTGAAAGTGCCTTTCTATATTTGTCTAATTTTATTTTTTTATGCCTCCCAGATCAGATCTGGGGGGCATATTGTTTTTGCCCTGTCTGTCTGTCTGTTTGTCACCAACTTTAACATTGGTCATATTGACATAACTTTTGAGCCAGTGCAGATAGAGACTTGATATTTGGCATGCATATGTATCTCATAAAGCCACAAATTTTGAGGGGTGACATGTCAAAGTTATTAAGGCCATCCTTCAAGGTCAGATGTCAAATATATAGGTCAAATTACCAACTTTAACATTGGCCATCACTTTTGAACCATTAGAGATAGAGACTTGATATTTGGCATGCATGTGTTTCTCATTAAGCTGCACATTTTGAGGGTGACATGTCAAGGTCAAGGTCATCCTTCAGGGTCAAAGGTCAAATTGGGTGGGGCATGGTGTTTCACAAACACATCTTGTTTAAATCGGTGATGAATATATAATAATACAAAAAAGCCAACATTCAGGTTTGAGGTTGTTTTTTTTAAAAAAGTCACCAGTATCGTAGAGGTATTGTCATACATTCTTTATTTAATCCCTTTGAATGCTGAATTTTCAGACTGAAATGTCCCATCAGTGTTAACCCATTCCCTCCTCCTTTTCGAATTTTGTAGTTTTGAAACCTATGAAGCAAATGCTCTATTTATCAAAATGGTTTCAAAAAATGGCTTTTACAGTGGTGTCAAAAGGCTTTGGTAGGAGGGGGTGGGTTAAAAGAGTTCTTTCAGTTTGAAAGGCTTAAACTTACTAAAGGATTTTGAATGAAAAACAGTGCAGATCCTGATCAGAGGACTCCTCTAGGAGTCCTCTGATCTGGGTCTTCACAGTTTGCAAATAAGTGTGTGTATCCCGCATTCAAAGGGTTAAATACAATGTTTTAATGTAAGAAATAAATAATAACTTCAATTAGTTGAAATTTCATAATGGCATATGAATACAGGAATTTTTCTCCATAGCAGAAACTGCATGATCAAATCTATGTTTTTCTAGAGGCAATCAGAGCAGACCTTTATCAGACAGCTCATAAAAGAGCTGTCTGATCTTAGTCTACAGTGTTTGCAAACGCATAAATAGTAGTCTTTATCAAGCAAGGGTTAAATCAGAAAAAAACAAATACCATGAAGTCTTAATATGCACATTTTAGTTTCTTTTCATGTTACATTGTATCTGGTATAGGTAAATATTTCAAACCAAATTTGTGTTTTAGTTTTCTACAAATTTATGATTTTTCAAGACAGCTTGCTTTCTTTACCTTAAATTGTCACAATACTAAATGCAATACTTTCTCTGTTCACAGAAAAACAAAGAAGCAACAGGAGCGGGAGGAGAAACAGAGGGAGGAGGAGTTACAGGCCCAGTTACAGCGCGAGGCTGAGGCCATCTCAGCGGCTGACAGTCGCCCATATGAGGCCCCTTGTGACCCTGTACTGCTGAAGTACATGGAGGAGGTGGTGGAGAAGATACAGCCACTGCCCACCACACGGGAACAGGTCAAGGCCCTTGCCATGTAAGTAATAACATTACATAAACCAGTGATGAGTCAGACTTAACACAGTTCTTGCAGTACTTTGATTTTGTCTCAAGAATTTGCAAATATTATCAACCTACTGATTGCTGATTTTTCAACATATAATTTTTTGAGATTTGATAGATTTTTAACAATGCATTATCAGAGGTAAAATTTCTTTAGAAAAAAATATGTAGTCCTTGTTTAGAGCATAAAGATCATGTATTGTAAAAAAAAATATTTTCTAAATGATAATATCAGCTTGAAATTAAGATCATTAACCCCTTAAATCTTAATCCCATCTTTTTATGCTTTTGCAAACAGAGTAGACCCAGATTGATCTACTCTGTTTGTTTTTATAACGTGATAGATCTGATTCAAGACTTCAATGGAGAACATTCATTTGTTTTTTGAATCATAATAAAATTTCACATAATTATTATAAAATCATGAGCATGAATATTGACACTTTAAATGTGGGAAACAAGTGCACTGTCATTTGTAAACAGTATAGACCTAGATCATAGGGCTTCTAGTGGAGCCCTCTGACCAGGGTCTGCACTGTTTGTCTTTTATAATCCTCCTGAAATTTTACCCTTTCATACTGTATGGATTCTACCAATAAACAATGATGGGCTGAACATTTCAGCATTGATAGGGTTAACATAAAGTCATAAACTCTGAAATAAATATTCATGAAGTAAAGGGTTAACCCTTTCGGCGCCAAATTTCTAATCGTCGTCTGCAATCCATTTTTTTTTTTAAAGCATTTGGTACAATAAGGAAATGAGATAAATAAATACAAATTTCAAAGGAATAAAGCACATATAATTATAGAAATAGAGAATGAGACAAATATTGAAGTCCCTGATCAGACACCGCCTTCAAAAGGCGGCGGCTGATCTGGGACTGCACTATTTGTTGTGGTGCATTTATGCGACATCGGCGGTGAAAGGGTTAAAGAGTATGATTTATTGTTATGAAAGTTTTTGTTTATGTTTATCATTCATCAACTTAAGGGTTATAATTCTAATGACATCTAATAAAAAATTATGTTCTTTGAATAAATGAAACTGCTTTGTATCTTTACGAAGGCTTTGGTATAGTATACATTACCTTTGATAGTAGATTTAGTGAAACTATGCTGAAAGGGACAGTTACTATATACATGTACTTACTGTATATGGTAAACCGAAATTCTAGTAGAGAAGAATTTAGATACTTTTAGACAGGTGGCTGATTAATGCAGGGTGAAAGTCATGCAGAAAGCTCCAATGGGAGCTTTCTGCATAACTTTCACCCTGCATTAATCTGCTTGCTGTCTCCAAGACCAATATTTATACTAAATTGAATGTCCGGTTTAGAGGAGTTTTACTGTACATATATTGTTTTATTTGCAGTTTTGTGGCTGAGAGAATGGGAGGCTGTATAGAGCGAGGTCAACTGAGCAATTTCGGCTGGGAGCTGCCACTAAGCCAGATCAAATTTGAGCTCAAGAATAATGTGATACCTCTTGGCAAAATAAAAATGGGAATACATGTACACAGAGCATTACTGTTTAAGGTAAGGTTCAGTACAGCTAGATATGAATTTTAACCCTTTCCTTGCTGAATAATCTTGTAAGAAATAATCCTGATTTCTATAAGAAATATTTTATTTTAGAACCATTACTCTATCAAATAGTATAAATCCTGTGCATGCTTGTTGTGTAAAATAAATCTGAATATTCCAACTGTTTTATTTTTTTCAGACACTAGCAGATAAAATAGCCGTAAGCTGTTCACTGATACGAGGAGAATATAACCGAGCTTGGAATGAAGTTTTATTACCAGACCAAGATTATACGGTAAGTTTTCTGCAAATCTTTATTACAAATCTAGCTGCACATTTTGTCAACCCTTTACTTCATAGATACACCTTTTAACGTCTTTGAAAAAGAGTAGACCCAGATCAGACAGCTCCGTAAGTAATTGTCTGTTCAGAGTGTGCACTGTTTGTTTGCTAATGGAATAATATAAATCTGATTCTACAGTTTCTGCAAGGGCAAAAAATTATTGTTGTAGAAAATCATCTAAGCAATATATGCCATTATTTCTTAACCCTTTCCCTGTTCTATGTTTATTACGAATTTTAATACCTACTGAATATTTATGGAAAAAATAGTTAAAATGAAACATGGAAAGTGGAATATTGTAGCCGTTTTAGAAAGTAAAGACACAGATCTTTGAAATTCTATAACCCTTTCCCTCATACAAACGTGTTTTCATGCATTTGCAAACAGAGTAGACCCAGATCAGATGGCTTCTAGAGGAGCTGTCTGATCAGGGTCTACTCTGTTTGCTAGTAGAATTTGATAGAATTGTTTCTTTGCTTTCTAAAATGTCTACAATGTTCCACCTTCCTTATTTCTTTATTACTATTTTGTTAATGAATATTCAGTAGGTATTGAAATTTGGCCTAAATACAGAACAGGGAAAGGGATAAGCAAACAGAGTAGACCCTGATCAGACGGCTCCTCTAGGAGCCGTCTGATCTGGGTCTACTCTGTTTGCAAATGCGTGGAAACATGTTTATATGAGGGAAAGGGTTAAGTGAATATTAATGAAGTAAAGGGTTACGGTCTTGCAGTATTAAACCATAAAAATTTAGTAATATATCAGAGAGATATAACATTTTGTCGAATTTCAAACAGAGACATGGCATCTATACAATGTATTTCATACAGTGTATGTACATAAACATTATTCAATGCATGTTACTTTCAAACTTTATTTAGGATCTAACAAAGAGTTTGTTTAACCCTTTCTCTGTTGAGTATTCTTGTAAGAAATAATGATGTAAGATGTTATAAATAATTAGAAGCTGTAGAGTCAGATGTATTATAATTTCATAAGCAAATAGAGCTGACCCTGATCAGACAGCCCCTACAGGAGCTGTCTGATCTGAGTCTACTCTGTCAGCAAAGGCTTAAAACATGATATATGAAATTTTAAATGAACCAATCTCCCAAATGTGTTTGCCAATAGGAATAATAGACCTGTGCCAACTGAGCGGTTATCCCCATTCATTTGAAAGCTGCATCAGACACAATGTTAACCCTTTACATAATAGAAAACATCTTTTCAAGCCTTTACAAACATAGTAGACCAAGATCAGATGGCTCCTATAGGAGCCATCTATTCAGAGTCTGCTCTGTTTGCTTATAAAATAATGTAGATGTGACTCTTCAGTTTCTGCCATGGCTAATACTACCTGTGTTCATATGCCATTATAATCTAATAAATATTCATGATGTCATTATTTCTTCATGACTATTCATGAGGTAAAGGGTAAATGCTAATTTTAAGACGAGGATAATATTAAACAAGAAATTTTAGTGTTGTCTGAAAAAATATCCTTTGCAATTCTCAGAACTTAGTTTTCTTACATTTTTCCTAAATAATATTGAGGGAGTATTAACCCTTTCCTCCATAAATATGCCTCTGTAAAAGTCACTTTATGAAACCATTGTGATAAATGGAGCATTTGCTCCTATAGGAGCAAATGCTCTATTTATCACAATGGTTTCAAACTAAAACATTCTAAAATTTTCCTTTTCTCTAGTTAATGCTCCTTTTCAGTAGATTTATTCAAAGTAGGTCTAAAAATAGCCTATGGAGGAAAGGGTTAAACTGTTTGCATGCTGATGTGACTCTGAGTTACTCAGCCATCTCATCTTGATCCAAACTGTTAACATGGGTTATCACAAAGTTGCTGCTAGTGTGCAAACACTTAACCCATTCCCTCCTACTTCCGCCTGTTGACGCCACTGTAAAAGTCATATTTTGAAACCATTGTGATGAATAGAGCAATTTGCTCCAGAGGAGCAAATGCTCTGTTAATCACATTGGTTTCAAAAGTATACAATTCTAAAAATTTCCTTTTTTCTAGTTAATGCTCCTATTCAGTACATTTGTTTGTATATTTGTTCAAAGAGGTCGAGTCTAAAAATAGTCTAGGAAGGAATGGGTTAAGTAATGTACAATGTATATGCCTTTTTCTAGGCAATGTATTGCTTTAAATGTGTGAACTCTCAAGTTAAAATATTGCTACATCACACAAACAAAATTGATGAAATAATTGTGTATAGGAACTCAAACTTAAATAAGCCATGCTATGAATGTTATGAGAAAATATATCTTCAGATTTGTAGAAAGTGTAGATCCAGACCATGATGAAAATATGTCTGATTAGGATCAACACTGTTTGACATTAGCTGCATCTTCAGTAAACTGCCCTTAACTGTTTACTCCATAAATACACCTTTATACACATTTGCAAACAGAGTAGACCCAGATCAGATGGCTCCAGTAGGAGTCTGGATTTATTTGATTAAGGTCTACTCTGTTTGCTTATGACATGATATAGATATGATTCTACAGTTTCTGCAATGACCAAAAATTCCTGTGTCCATGTGCTATCTTAACAATTAATCTAATTGATATTTATGATGTCATCATTTCTTACATGAATATTCATGGAGTAATAGTGTTAAACCTGACAAGCAGTTAAGAACCTGAATATATACTGCATCTCCAACATGCTGGCTGACCTTTGGATCTACACTGTTTGCATTATCGCCCTGAAGATACATTTTCTCATGGTAAAGTTCTTATGAAATGCTCTGGCTACAGTTACATGTTTTTATGAACATTGATTTTGCTGTATACAAAGCCCTACTGTGCATGTATTGTGATGGTTTGTAATTGTAATGATGTTGGGACTCTGCACTTTCAGATTGAGGATAGTTTGTTTGCTTTTAGTCCAACAGTAAGTGTTGCTGGAGCTATGGATGTTTTCAAGGGCTGTCTCGTCTACTGTTGTCCTAACTCTCTGTCCTCAAGTGTGATTAGCACCTCGTCCTGTTCATAAAAATACATATAATGTATAATACATTCTCTTTACATTTTGCCATTTACATTTACTGTATTCTCCCAGATAAATGTGCCCACTCTAATATATGCCCCCTTACTTCTGTTGGATATTAATGATCAATAAACATCTTAAACCCTATGTAATAACCATTAAATAAGAAGTATAGGTTTTCAAAAATATAGGTGATGGCTTAACCCAGAATGAAAGTAATGCAGAAAACTCCCATGGGAGCTTTAACCCTTTCCCTCTTATAATTGCCTTTTCACACCTTTGCAAACAGAGTAGACCTAGATCGTACAGCTGCTATTGGAGCCGTCTAATCAGGGTCTGCTCTGTTTGCTTATGGTATTAAATAGATCTGATTCTGCAGTTTTGCCTGGACAAAATGTCCTGTGTTTTTATGTCATTGTAATAATTAATCTAATTAATATTAATGATCTCATTACTGTTTTATGAATATTTAACAGCCAAAGGGTTAAGCAACCACCTGTGTACAAAATGCAAGAAGCTCCTTTAACCCTTTCCCTCATATAAAAGCCTTTTCATGCATTTGCAAACCGAGTAGACCCAGATCAGATGGCTCCTATAGGAGCCGTCTGATCAGGGTTTGCTGTTTGCTTATGGAATTTGATAGATCTGTTTCTTTACTTTCTAAAATGACTACAATGTTCCACCTTTCATATTTCATTATAACTATTTTGTTCATGAATATTCAGTAGGTACTGAAATTTGGAATACACATAGAATAGGGAAAGGGTTAGAAAAATTAGTGCCTCCGGAAGCATTTATTAGAGATTATACTGTATGAGAAGTTTCTGAGTCTTTAACTGTCATAAAGGTAACTTTTTATAGCACCTTTGCAAACAGAGTAGACCCTAATCATAAGCTCCTACAAGAGCTGTCTGATCAAGTTCTGCTCTGTTTACTGAGTCTAAAGTTTCTGTCTATAGCCAAAACTTTTCTTGTTAGTGTGAAATTCTGGATTCTAAGCAAACTCCAAGAAACGTGATGTTTGGTCATGAACCTGTCTTTTTTGCATATCCTGTGTCATTTATGCTAGTTATTCTAGAGAGGAATCCCTAACTGTCTATTTCTCTTGAAAAAAGAATACCACCCAGTTCTATAAAATAGTTCTTTGTCCATTCCACTCCCAAACAGAGGTCCAGATAAGCTGCGTAAATTAAAATATTTTCAAGAAAAACTTCTTTATTTCTCCATCAAACCGTATGTTGTGGCCACTCTTAGTGGACACAACAAAGGATTTGGTAGAGAAAGAATGATTTTAGTTTTTGAATATGCACCTTTATCTGTTGCTCTGCTCCAATGTAATCTTTTCATTTTTATACTGTTTTCTGTACATTTCTTCAGGCAAGACCTGCTTAAAGAGCTAGTATTAAGAGCTAGTATTATGTAATTTTACTAATTTATCTATGACAATGGAAGCGATAAATCAAAATGACTATTGTTTTAAAATCCAAAGTATTTTGGGAGTGTTTACGACCAGCAAGGATAGATGTAAGGAATACATAGTGTTTTAAATATTAGTAAATGTATTGTGAAGAAATCTTAACCCTTTACTCCACAAACATGTCTTTTCAAATAGAGTAGACCCTAATCAGACGGCTTCTGTAGGATCCGCCTGATTAGGGTCTGCTCTGTTTGCTTATGGAATAATACAGAAATGATTCTAGAGTTTTGGATATAGCAAAAATGTTAGCTTGTCATTTTTAAAATTCATCTAATTCATATTCATGATGTTATATAAATATTCATGATGTTATATAAATAGTCATGGACTAAAGGGTTAAGATGGAAAGGTCTCACTTATCCACCTTCTTAAATCTGGCACACATTGTTAGCAAGAAACTTTTTTGGGGGGACAGATATGTTTTTCATAAAAACTGTTAAAATGTATTTTCAGATCTGTATTATTGTTTAAGCAAACAGAGCAGACTATGATCAGGGTCTGCTCTGTTTACTAATGGAATTTGATAGCTCCGTTTCTAAAATGGCTACAGTGTTCCACCTTACATAGTTCATTAACCGTTTTATCCTTGAACTTCAAGTAGGTATTTACATTGTAAAAAATCCAGATCAGGGAATAGGTTAAATTAAACAGATACTGCTCCACATTTGAGATATGAGTTGCAAGTACCGGAATACACAAATGATAGAGCCTTCCTACCAGTCAAGACTACAGTCCTCTATTTCTTGCTTGCGGCTAACTTGCCTCTGAATTCTGAATGCCATCTTTAAAAGAGTGATTGCACAACTTGGGACATTGACAGAGATTTGATTGATCTATTTCAAGAATACCTTTCTACAAATATACAACTTGGTGGTGTAGTTCATATTCATGGTGTATGAATTTTTCATTGGTTTGATATATTCATGACTTTTAGTATCATCATTCTGTCAACACATATATTTTTGAGGAAATCCAAGAATTTTAGGACCCATAACAAAACCAACAAATATTTTATATCCTGATTTTGTCAATACACAATATATAAATACCACATGTACTTTTCTAAAAATAAGTAAATTCTGCATTAGTCTAGTTAATTGTAGCATGTTATTTGTTTTGATTGATATATGATTCCCTAAATATTCAGTTTAACCCTTTACTCCATGAATATTCATGTATAAATTTAATGACGTCATGAATGTTAATTAGCTGAAATGGCAGAAATTGTAGAATCTATACTACTTCATATGCAAAGACAGCAGACCCTGATCAGACGGCTCCTTCAGGAGCTGTATGATCTTGGTTTACTCTGTTTCAAATGTATTAAAATGTGTAACTATGAAGTAAAGGGTTAATATGCATGTTAGAAATCTTTAGTGAGTCCTTGCAGCCCATTCCACAAATCATATCAGCATTACATGTACAGTAAAACCCCATTAAACCAGAATTCTAGGAGAGGAGACTTTAGATATTTTTAGACAGATGGCTGCTTAATGCAGGATGAAAGTCACGCAGAAAGCTCCTAGGGGAGAATTCTGTATGACATTCACCCTACATTAAGCTGCCACCTGTCTCCAAGACTAATATTTATACTAAATTGAATATCAGGTTTAGAGGGGTTTCACTGTATTTATTTGTAGTTGTTACTTTGTTACCTATGTTATGACTAATCATAAGGATTACCATTATGCGAACCCATTTGAATGCATCAGGCATTTTAAAAAGTGAAGACCTAGATCAGGATTTATCATCGAATATCCCGATTTTTTTTACATGTAATGTTGAATCAGAACTGCTGTGCAATTGTGAATTATTCCAATACGAAAATTCAGTATTCAAAGGATTAACCCTTTCCTTCATATAAACGCCTTTTCACACCTTTACAAACAGAGTAGACCCCAATCAGATGGCTCCTATAGGAGCCATCTGATCAGGGTCTGCTCTGTTTGCTCATGGAATTCTACAATTTCTGACATGGCCAAAAACTAATGTGTTCATGTACCATTATAAAAATGAATATTTATTTAAATATTCATGATGTAATTATTTCTTACATGAATAGGGAATGGTTAAGCGCTAGTTTATCCCACCTCAAGACTACTCAGCTATGTTAAGGAGTAAGGGCATTTAGACATTGCATTGACCCTTTACTCAGTAATCCTGTCGTTTTATGACATTGCAAACAGAGTAGACCCAGATCAGGCAGCTCCTGTAGGAACTGTCTGACCAGGGTCTGATGTGTACAGGGTTTGTCTGAATTTCCTTGTTCTATATTTTAAATGTGTAAGAATCAGATTATAATCAAAATTCAAATAGGAGGAGTCTGATATGAATATATGTATTCATGAGGTAAAAGGTGAATAGCTGACCTGCTTTTAAAAAGAAGTAGATCTGGGTCTGCATTGTTTACAATAACAAATTGCTCTTCATCCTGTCATAGCTCTCATAATTATCAAGCATAACGAACATCTGAATCAGCATAAATAATATGGAATTTATTATATGTTTTAAAGTCATATTTAATGTTGTTTTGATGAAACATGCTATTAAAAACCACCCAGTAAGCTAGCTCTGCCAATTGTTAACTAGATGTCAACTTGCATTGCTCCCATTTCAACCATGAATTTCTCACAGCTATGTAAGTTGCATACATGTTGTTTAACCAAATAACAAGTAATGTATAATCTTAGAATATTAACCTTTTACTCCAGGAATTTTCATGTTAGAAATAATTACATCATGAATAAAACCCTTTACTTTATAAATACACTTTTCTACGTCTTTGCAAACAGAGTAGACCAGTATCAGATGGCTCCTATAGGAGCCGTCTGATCAGGGTCTGCTCTATATGTTTATGACATGATGTAGATATGACTACACTTTCTGTCTTGGTCAAATATTTGTGTGTTCATGTGTTATTTTAAAAACACAACTACATTGTAATTGATATTCATGATGTTATTACTTCTTACATGAATATTCATGGAGTAAAGAGTTAATTATAATTTTTATTATGGCACATGGCCACGGGAATTTTTGGCCATAATAGAAACTGTAGAATTGTATCTAAAGTATTTGATAAACAAACAGTGCACACCATGACCATGAGCAGACGTGATGTTCAGATGGCTCACACAGGAGCTGTCTGATCTGGGTCAACCTGTTTTCAAAGGTGTTGAAAGGTGTATTTATGGAGTAAAGGATTAATACCATTGTGTAACAACAGGATAAAATTTTATCAGTATAAAGTAATTTTGGTTTATACAAAAACTGTAGGACCAGATCTATACAATTTCTTGAGCATTCAGGGCGGATCCTGATCAGACAGCTCCTACTGGACCCATATAATCTAGGTCTACTCTGTTAGCAAAGGCATGAAAAAGTGTATGTATGAGGGAAAGAGTTAAGATCTGGGGCAGCTTAATGAAGAGTGAATGTCGTGCAGAAAACTCTTAAAAGAGTTTTCTGCATAACTTTCGCCCTGCTTTAAGCAAGCCACCCGCCTGAAATGATCTAAATTCAATTTTACTAAACATTTGGTTTAGAGGTATTTTACTGTACAAAGGTAATAAGTAACAATTAATTGTGATTAACCCTTTTTCTTCATATATAATTATAATACATGTGTTCTTGCATTTGCAAACAGAGTAGACCCAGATCAGGGTCTGCTCTGTTTGCGAATGGAGTTCTTTACCTTCTAAAATGGCTCCATCGGTCTACTTTCCATATTTCATTATTACTGTTTTGAATATTTAGTAGGTATTGAAATTTGGAATAAACATAGAACAGGGAAAGGGTTAATTATGTTTTTCAATATCAAAGACTATCAGGTAGTCAGTCAATGGAAACTCAGGAAAAAAATAACTTCGAATAGTTTGAGGCAATTTGTTACATAGTTTCTAAGACAAATAAACAAAAATATGTGATCTTATATTTTTGCAAGCCTTGTTTTTATTGTTATTTGCGCACTTCTAGCTGTCTCTGCTAAGTATACTCACAAAGCTGGGCACCGATTGCTATAAATACAAGAGGCACCAATGTTGGGAACCAGAATCTAGAATTTAAGGAATTTGAAAATCATATTTATCACTTTGTTATTCAACCAGAAAAAGCACAAGATGCAAAGTATTTATCAGAATCAAATATGCATCATTGTCATAAGCAAACAGAGCAGACCCTGATCAGATGCTCTGTGTCTACTCTGTTTGCAAAGGGGTAGAAAAGCATATTGTTGAGTAAAGGGATAATTGCAAATCTGCCCATGGCATGTAGTTGTATCAGTTTTTTCATAAAAACAGTCTCTTTATGTTATAAGCAAAACAGAACAGACCCTGATCAGACAGTCTAATCTGTGTCTGTCCTGTTTGCAAAGGCATAAAAAGGAATACATTTATGGAGTAAAAGGTTAAGTAAAAAGAATAATATACATGTAGCAGATTAAAGAACACAAACCTTTGGCAAATCACAATTACCGTACTTATCAAGTCTTGTAAACTTTAGCACGAATGGCTGAAAAAAAAAAAGTTTGTTTTTTATAATTGCCAAATTATTATTGAACTAATAAACTATTTCAGTGAGATCTTCTGTTGCAAAAAATTCTCAGGCGCATTGTGTACATGACTTGAAGATGCATTGTGCGACAAGTTTTTCTTATATTTCGTGAGAGGTTAATTAATAGGTCACAAAATTAATAAAATGTGTAAATCTTACCTTTTTTTTTTTTTTTTAAAGAATAGCTTCTTTGTTTCTCCATCAAACCCAATGTTATGACCCATTCCTTAGAATCATCTCTTCAAAACAACTCTAAAAAAAGTGGTCACAAAATAAGGTTTAGTGGAGAAATGATGGTCTTAGTATATTTAAAATGGTTAAGATAAGGAAATTTAGATAAGGTTCCAGAATAACTTCTTTATTTCTCCACCAAACCCTATGCTGTGACCACTCTTTAGAATCGTCTCTTCGAGACGATTCTAAAGGATGGTCACATCATAGGGTTTGGTGGAAAAGGGACGATTTTAGTATTCGAGTACACACCTTTATCTGTTTCTCTGTATGACTATTTATTAATTTTCTCTTTATTTTTCTCTTTTGCAGCCTGGTGCACCAAAGTTCCCACCAAAAACGTTTATAGTTGATTTGATACACGAACCCGGAAACCTGATGAGATACGACACACCTGAAGCCCAAACTTATAAGAAAATCTGATCACCGCTGCATATTTACATAGAACTGTTCTTGTTAAAATTCTCACGCTCATTTATCTGTCAGTGTTTATGTAAAAATAATAAAAATGTGTGTTTATTTGTAGCTCTGCTTCTTCTTTATATTGAAGATTCCTGCACAATATAAAACAGACAAAAAATAGTTGTTAACATTATAAAATTACTTATACTTGACTTTGAAAGTGGTTTGTGTGAAAATTTGATAGAAAATACAAATTTGTAGAAGCAGTACCAGAATTTCAGAAAGCTTTCTCGGACAAAGTTGATGTTAACAGCTTCAAGGGTACATTTAGACTTTGATGAATCAACTGGTTATAACAAAATGTCTATCTTTTCATATTCAGCTCATGCATAAGTCAGTTAACACTTTACTCCATGAATATTTATTAATGAATATATGAATAATAATTAGCTGAACATTCATAATGGCATTAACAACAAGAGAATTTTTAAATATGGCAGAAACTGTAGAACCAGATCTACGGTATATTATTTCATAAGCAAACAGAGCAGACCCTGATCAGACAGCTCCTACAGGAGCTGTCTGATGTGGGTCGACTCTTTTTTACAAAGGTGTTAAAAGGTGCATCTATGGAGTAAAGGGTTAACCTTTTCCCTCATATAACATGCTTTCATGCATTTGGAAACAGAGTAGACCCAGATCAGACCACTCCTATAGGAGCCGTCAGATCAGGGTCTGCTCTGTTTGCTAATGGAATTTGAAAGATTTGTTTCTTTACTTTCTAAAGTGGCAACAATATTCCACCTTCCATATTGCATTATAACTTTTTTGTTCATGAATATTCAGTAGGTATTAATATTTGAAATAAACATGGAACAGGGAAAGGGTTAAGTTAATGTATGTTAAAGTATGTGAAATACTAATCCCTTTCTACCAGTAACGGTTCGAATGTCAAAAGTAGTTAACCCTTTCCTTCATATAAACATGTTTTCAACCAGAGTAGACCCAGATCAGAGCTAGCTGTCAGGATCTGCTCTGTTTGCCAATGGAATTTGATAGATCTGTTTTTTTAGTTTCTAAAATGGCTACAATGCTTCACCTTCCTAACTATTTTGTCAATGAATATTCAGTATTCAGAGTTATTACGGTAAAACAATTTACAACCCATTCTACTCTTGTTTGTATTGAACTATGTGTGCAGTAAAACCTTTAACAGCCACTACAAAGAAGTGTGTCTTCAAGACTGGTTGTAGCTTAATGCAGGATAAAATGATCCCAAAGTAGCTTTCTGCATTTGTTTCTATTGATTATATCTGTTTATTGGCTGTTTGGTCTTTTGTTTACGTTAAGCATTTGTCTGCTGTAGATGTCCTAATGTTTATGTTTATTCATGAAGAATGTTTAACCCTATGCATTTAGGAACTGACATTGCAAACAGTGTTGACCCAGATCACAGTGCCCCAGGATGAGCCTCTGATCAAGGTCAGCACTGTTTGTCATTTGAAACCCTCTTTTAAAATTCCACTGTGAATATTCAGCATTCAAAATGTAAATGACTACCACATTTGTTCATCAAGTGGTTGCTTTAACCCATTATATATACCTCATGGGCTATTTTTAGAACCAATCTCTTTCAATAAATCTACTGAAAAAGGAGCATTTACTAGAGAAAAAAGGGAACTTTTAGAATTGTGTACTTTGAAACCATTGTGATAAATAGAGCATTTGCTCCATTGGAGCAAATGCTCTATTTATCACAATGGTTTCAAAAAATGGCTTTTACAGAGACGTCAATATGAGGGAATGGGTTAATCCTTTCCTCCAAAAATATGCCTTTCTACATCTCTGTAATAGTCACTTCTTGAAACCATTGTGATAAATAGAGCATTTGCTCCATAGGAGCAAATGCTCTATTTATCACAATGGTTTCGAAGCTACAAAATTCTAAAAAAATTCTTTCTCTAGTTAATGCTCCTTTTCGGTAGATTTTTTCAAAGAGGTTGGGTCTAAAAATAGCCTATGAGGGAATGGGTTAAAAAGGTTCTATTGTACAGCCATTTCATTATTACAACAATGAAGATGAGTGCGAGATGTGTAAATGGTACAAAGTATGAATGAATATATTTGAAATACACATGAAGAGTTTTCATTCTGTTATCATATCTCTTGTTATATTTATAAATGGCCTGTTGTATAGGTACAGGAACTCTTGGACATTGAAAATAGTTTACACACCTGTGGAGTGGAGCAGTTAGGTTGACTCGTGTTCATCCATCTGTACTTTCTAAAAATCTTGTGGCACACTAAGCTGATACTAATAGATCTAGAGTCATCAATATTGGGGTGGAAAGCTATGCTTCTAGATTTTAGTTTTCATATGGGGTGAGCAATACTAGAGATATGGTCCTTTGATTTAGGCAATATTAAGGCATTCTGTATGACAAGTTTGAGAAATTTGCAGTAGTTGGGACATCCATGATCTATGGATACCATTCTAGATTAACTCTTCTCATACAGAAAAGAGTCAGCTGTTTAATTGCATCAGACTCATTCCATCATAACTATCAACCGGGTGTCAAATAGCTTAGATCCTGACAAGATGCCAAGTTACTTGGCATCTTATCTCAATCCAAGCTGTATGCAAATGCTAGTCAGATTGCTCTAAATTAGTATGAGAATGGCAGACTGAAAGACTGGACAAAAATCAGACTTGAGGTCTAACAGCATTCATCTGTACATGTATCTGTGTCCATAGACTGTTTCTTACTGTTGATGAACTGTTACATTGCACCGAACGCAAGAAACGTGGATAAAATACTTTCTAGCTATTGCCAAGTGATACATTAAAATGTCCAAGAGCCCTGTTCTTGTAACACAGCTCAATGTAATTTGTACCAGAACTGTGATAGATATTATTTTCATGAATAAATAATCAAATACCAGCTGGCAATGTGTTGCTTTAATGTTCTCATTTAACCCTTTCCCAGGGTTCCCACGGACAGGGAAACGTCAGGGAAAAAAGATTTTTTTTCAAGGTCAGGGAAAAGTCAGGGAATTTATTAATTGGTCAGGGAAATTTGAAATTTGGCAAAAAGTCAGGGAAATTTGGAACCAAAGGATGAGGGCTGAGGAAATATGTCAAAAAAGGAGAAAGAATGAAAATAAAAGGCTAAGGCAGTTTCTTCAATTTTGACTAAACCAAGCATCTTTATACATCTTTGATTAGCGTTGTATATTTCACATCCAAATTTTATAGTAAATTTGTCATGAAGTCTGTTAAAACATATTCATTGGAGAATTCTGGCACCTCTGTAAGATTCCAGCATCCGTTTTGATAGCAGTGCTAGAATAGGGCAGCAGTGCTAGATATTGGACATTCTGCTGTAGTGTCTTCACCTGTTAGGACAGTGTGGGCAGCAGTGCTAGATATTGGACATTCTGTTGTACTGTCTTCACTTGTAAGGGCAGCAATATTTGGTCTGCTATTATGAAAACAGTGAAAATGCAGACTCTTTCTTGGGTCTACAGAGACCCGCTACAAGGACCAATTTTTCCCAATTTGGGAAAAACATCCCAAGTGCTGCAAAATTTTGATTAAATTGCAAAACAAGAGGGCCTAAAAGGCCCTGATATCGCTCACTAGACAATCAGAGGAGAAGATTTTCAAAGTTTTCACTATGTGTTTCTATAGAAAACTAGCCTGCCCTGGGGCGGGGCCAATTTTGACCCCATTTTAATAGCATGCTATATCAGTGTCTTACACACTGTATGTTCTATTTTAAAATTCAGTTACACAGAAAAACTGAAAGATTAACCCTTTCCACCATAGATACACATTTTATCACCTTTGCAAACAGAATAGATCCAGATAAGGCAGCTCCTGTAGGAGCTGCCTGATCTGGGTCTACTCTGTTTGCTTAGAAAAATGTCATAAATCTGAGTTTATACTTTAGTCTACTGCCAAAATATTTCTTAACTTTGCTTAAAAATAAAATTTTACTTAATTATATATACATAGTAGATGGAGTCTCTAATAGAAATTCATGGAGGAAAGGTAGAAAAGTAAGAGAGGTAGAAAAGATTCAAGAGACTTTATACTTAGGGTGCATATTAGGACATGTTTGGCGTCATGCATGTTACATTCAATATTGAGCAATTAAAAATGAAAAAGTCAAAAAACATGTTTTTAAAATGATCGAAACACTACTGCTGTATATATAGTTGTCGTAAAGAGAGAGGTGGTAAGGATTGGCTGATGGGGAGGACGGAGGCCAACATTTATTGATCATGCTCATAGATGACCAATTAACTTCTGTTAACATGAGGTCAGGGAAAATTGAAATTCTGTCAGGGAAAAGTCAGGGATTTTTATTTTTTCTGTTTTGTGGGAACCCTGTTTCCTCCATGAATATTCATGTATGAATTAATTAGGACACAAATACTAATTGGATAAATTTGTTATACAGTAAAACCTTTCTATAACGGCCACTAAATCACACCAAGTATTTTGTGTTAAAGGCATGTGGCTGCTTAAAGTAAGGTGAAAGTAAAACAGAACGCTCCTATAGGAGCGTTCTGTTTTACTTTCACCTTGCTTTTAGCAGCCACCTGCCCTAAATACCAACTAATTAACACAATTTAGTGGCCGTTATAGAGAGGTTTTACTGTATACCAAAACTGAATTTTTGGCACTGGCATATTGATCTGGGTCTATTCTGTTTGCAAATGCGTGAAAACAAGTTTATATGAGGGAAAGGGTTAAACAGGTAGCGAGATTCTAAGGGAGCCTCCTTGGCTTTATTATGTAAAATATCATAAGTGACATCATATGCATGTGATAATTCCATAGGTTAAATATACCTTATAGGATTTTACTGCTGTGTTTTATATGATAAGATATATATTTGATTCTGCTCCATAAATACACATTTTTACGCCTTTGCATATAGACTAGACCAAGATCAGATGGCTCCTGTAGGAGCCTTCTGATCTGGGTCTGCTCCGTTTGCTTATGATTAGCCAGTCTTACCAAGTCTGGTCCTTGACTTGTAAACCATTTGGCGGGCACGATTAGTGGTGAACTTAACTCATTCCCTCATTGACGCCTCTCAAAAAAAACCTTTTTGAAACCATTTTGATAAATAAAGCTATTGCTCCACAGGAACAAATTCTCTATCACAACGGTTTCCAAACAACACAATTCTAAAACTTTCCTTTTCTCTAGTACATGCTCCTTTTCAGTAGATTCATTCAAAGAGTTTGGATCTAAAAATAGCCTATGAGGTAATGGGTTAACCTTGGTCTTTTGTCCGATTTCTCAGGATCACCAATGCAATGTGATCTGTCCATATTGTGAAGAGTGATGGGGAGGTCAAGATCGCTGCACATCTTCATTACATAATCATCTGTGGATGATGCTTCACTATCCGGAACACAAGAAATGCGGATACTATTTCTCCTGCTATACTGTTCCTGGTCTTTGTGGCCCCTCTTTTCATGATGTGGATTGTGGACCCTTGACCATAGCTCCATGTTTTCAGCAAGTAGAGCAGCGTTCTGCTCCTCTAGTGATACAATGCATTCACCGAGACCATGAAGGACACCGTCCATGATCCCCTTGACGGACCCGGACAAAGTGTCCCTTATCATAGAATGCAGTATACAGTAGAACCTGTTTTAACCCGTTACCTCATAGGCTACTTTTAGATACAATCTCTTTGAATAAATCTACCCAAAAGGAGCATTAACTAGAGAAAAGGAATTTTTTTTTTAGTTTTGAAACCATTGTGATAAATAGAGCATTTGCTCCTCAGGAGCAAATGCTCTATTTATCACAATGGTTTCAAAAAGTGACTTTTACAGGGGCGTAGAAAGGCGTATTTATGGAGCAATGGGTTTAGTGGCTATCAAAAAGAAGTCTAACTGTGGGTCTATATATCAGGTGATAGCTTAAAGCAGGATATATGTTCACACAGTTTTATTTCCAAAATTTATGTCGGTATAATGAATAATCCACATCATGTATATGGAATATTTTAATAACCAGAGTTCACTGTAATAGACCTTATTACCACCATTGAATGCATTATGGAAAAAACTTCAATGGTTTCAGGGAAATATTGATCAACAACAACAAAAGAATGCATATCTGTAAAATTTATTATAACCTACCTTACAGTCAAGAACAAACATTATTTGAATCGTTTTACAGTTAACCCACTATTGTATTTAACCGTTTACTCCATGAATAAGTAATAACATCATGAATATTAATCAGCTATTGCTTTTTTTTATATAATAACAAATGAACACAGCAATTTTTTACCATGGCAGATAGTATAGACTATTAACCCTTTCCCAGTTTTATGTTTATTACAAATTGGATTACCTACTTAATATTCATTAGCAAAATAGTTATAATGTGGAAATATGGAAGGTGGTACATTGTAGCCATTTTAAAGACTAAAGAAACGCATCTATCAAGTTTCATTAGCAAACAGAGCAGACCCTGATCAGACGGCTCCTCTAGGAGCCGTCTGATCTGGGCCTACTCTGTTTGTAGATGCATGAAAACACGTTTATATGAGGGAAAGGGTTAAAGATCTTATTATTATTTCATAAGCAAACAGAGAAGACCCTGAACAGACAGTTGATCTTGGTCTACTCCGTTTGCAAAGGTGTAAAAAAGCGTTTTTACGGAGTAAAGGATTAACAACAAACTGGATTATTTATTACGTAGGAATGGCCACAAATACAATATTTATTCATATAATGGTGACTTGGACCTTTTACTCCATGAATATTCATGTTAGAAATCATGAACCCTTTTCTTGGTCAATGTTTATTCCAAATTTCAATACCTACTGAATATTCATAGGCAAAATATGGAAGGTGGAACATTGTAACCATTTAAGAAAGTAAAGAAACAGCTCTATCAAATTCCAAAATTAGACCGATCTTATATCATAAGCAAATAGAGCAGACCCTGATCAGACTCTGTTTGCAAATGCGTGAAAAAACGTTTATATGAGAGAAAGGGGTTATAGATGAATTTTGATAAAAGCATATGAACACAGGAAAATCTGGCCATGGCCAAAGCTGTAGAATCAGATCTATATTTTCCCATAAGTTAATAGAGACGATTCTGATCAGACAGCTCCTACAAGGGCCATTTCATATGCGTCTTCTCAGTTTGAAAAGGCATATTTATGGAGTAAAGGGTTAAAAAATTATCTGAAAACACCATCTCAAGTTCTTGACATTTGTATATGTAGTCTATCAAGACTGTGAAGCTGGTCTCATGCTGTGACTTTTATAATTATGAACAATTAAAACACAAGCCTACAGAGATTCATTCTGATGGTCTCTGGATTTGAATATGAACAAAATACAACTTAATGCTTCTCAGTTCTTTACAGATCTTGTGCGGAAGTTTTTGTCATCAATATGTACAAATGTTCATGAAGATTAATGATTGTGATGATCATGACTAGTTGCCCTCTCTCATGTTCCACCAGAACCGTCTGGGTTGCCAGAGCTGTCATCGTCTTTGTCTCTCTTTGACCGCTTGGACTTCTTGTGTTTGGATGATGAGGATTTATAATAGTCAGAGTCATCAGGCTCATCTTTAACTTTTCTGTAACAGAGAGCAGGAACATTAACCTTTTCCCACATAGCCTTTTCCCACCTTTACAAACAGATTAGACCCAGATCAGATGGCTATTATAGGAGCGGTCTGATCAGAGTCTGCTCTGTTTGCTTACAAAATTATAATAGATTAGACTATAATAGATAGTTTCTACCAGTACCAAAAACCCCTATGCCATCATAAAAAATAGTTTAATTAACCCTTTCCTCCATAAATATGCCTTTCTATGCCTCTGTAAAAGTCACTTTTTGAAACCATTGAGATAAATAGAGCATTTGCTCCTAAGGAGCAAATGCTCTATTTATCATAATGGTTTCAGAACTACAAAATTCTAAAATTTTCCTTTTCTCTAGTTAATGCTCCTTTTTGGTAGATTTATTCAAAGAGGTTGGACCTAAAAAAAGCCTATGAGGAAATGGGTTAATATTCATCATGTCATTATTTCTTTCATGAATACAGAACAGGGAAAGGATTAACCCTTAGCCTGATAAAAAAAATGATGTCTGCTCAAACTCAAACTCTGACCAGGTACATTTTTTTTTTTAAGAAATTGATCGAGTGTCATCAGCTACTCCTCTTGATCCTAGCTGTTTGCTAATGCCAGTTGATATGGTTTCGTGTGATCCGGTCTGAATTGTTATCAAATGCAAATTTCAAAGTATTTCTTCTGTACTTAACTCAAAAACCAAATTTATATCTAAACCCATTATCTGAAAGAAATGAATTTTAATGTGTTTCAAACAGTGCAGACACAGATCTTGTCATTTCGTGAAACTGCATTTTGAATTTTCCTGACTTGACAGTACATAAGATGCACCACAAGATAAAGATCTTTACATACTGTGTAGAACCAAATCATATGGAAAGTCCAAGACAGGCAATTTGGTCACAAGCATTTGCATGATTTAAATTTAAATATAAATATTGACAAGCCAGTAAGATTCAAACACCATTCTATTTCTCTAGCGACATGACTGGATTTGCAGTTTATAAGACCCAAATGGAAGTTTTCCTTCTGGATCCAAACTACAAAAAATGTACATGTTTCTCTTACATACCTTTTAGATTTTTTATCATCCCTGTCTCTATCTCTATGGCGCCTGTCTCTCTCTCTTGACCTTGACCTGTCTCTGTCACTCCGTGACCTATCACTGTCACGACCACGGTAATAATCACGGCTGAAAACAAGAATTACTATTGGTATAAGCAATGAATACTCTTACAAAGTTGTTGCTGTGACACATGGATGGACAGAAGGACGGACGGACAGACATACATGTTCAAAACAATGATCCCTATCGTCAACGAGGGCATAAAAACTGGACGTATTACTGAACAACGGAAATATGTTGCCTAGCTGTTCGGTAATAGGTACACCCACTCTAGTTTTGAAACCATTGTGATAAATAGAGCATTTGCTCCTGTGGAGCAAATGCTCCATTTATCACTATGGTTTCAATAAGTGACTTTTACACAGACATCAAAATGAGAGAATGGGTTAAAGCATAGAACTTGAAGGTATCTTTGTCTTAGGTTACTTGTAGTTCCACTATAAACCTTTATCCTGCCAGTTGTGACCTAATTGTCATTTGCAAACAGCTTGGATCCAGATGAGATGCTGAATAGCATCAATCCTCAGCATCTCTCAGACAATAATTTCCATATTTGAACAAATTCGCTGTTAGTATTCACGATACATGCATATGATAAAATTGTACAAGATAACATTAGTTTACCTTTCATAGTCCCTGGTACTGCTGCTGTAGTCTCGCGATCTGTATCGATAATCATCACTGCCTTCACTGAAATATATAATAAACATCACAGTTAACCCTAATAATATGCAAGGCTCTGCCCATGATGAATATTAATTATTGTATTAACCCATTCCCTCATAGGTCTATTTTTAGAGCCAACCACTTTGAATAAATCTACCTAAAAGGAGCATTAACAAGAGAAAAGTTTGTTTTTTTAGAATTTTATCGTTTGAAACCATTGTGATAAATAGAGCATTTGCTCCTATAGGAGCAAATGCTCTATTTATCACAATGGTTTCAACAGGTGATTTTTACTGAGGCGTAGAAAGGCGTATTTATGGAGGAAAGGGTTAACCCTTTCTCTGTTCGATATTCATGTGAATAATAATGACATCATGACTATTTATCAACGCTGCCACAAACCAGAGAAAACATAAGTCCCTGAAATTTCCATTACACATTACATTGCCATATTTGGTCTTTCTATCATAATTTATGTAACATTAATTTTTGAGGAAGTTTTAATTTATATGGCTTTGAATCTCATTTTTTTCAAATTCCCTGACACTTGCCTATATTTTTCAAATTTCCCTGACAATTCTCTGAGTGGTAACCCTGTTACTAGCTGAATTTTGATTATGGCTCATGTACGTAAACATGCATTTTTGGTATTGATACAAACTGTTAGGTTATATCTATTACTATTTCATAAGCAAACAGCACATCTTGATCAGACAGCTCCTACAGGAGCCACCTGACCTGGGTCTACTTTGTTTGCAAAGGCATGAGAAGGCATTTATATAAGGAAAGGGTTAAAAACATTGTAACATGGAATATATTAAAGGTAATTCATTGCCCAGGCAAGCAGTACAGAATCAGATTAGTAACAAGTATCAAGTGAACAGAGCAGACCCTGATCAGACATCTACAGGAGCAGTCTGATCTGGGTCTACCATGTATGCAAATGCTGAAGTATCCAGTAAAAGTTTAAAACATGACTGCACCCTTCAACTCCACATCAGTGATAAACGTAAATGCCACTTTCAGCACGAGAAACTATCTGTAAGGTTTGAGGTTCACAACTGTGTACACTGTTATTTTTTAATCCTTTCCTCCATAAATACACCTTTCTACACCTCTGTAAAAAGACTTTTTGAAACCACAATTTATCACAATGGTTTCAGAACTACCAAATTCTAAATTTCCTTTTCTCTAGTTAATGCTCCTTTTCGGTAAATTTATTTAAAGACGTTGGATCTAAAAATATCCTATGTGGGAATGGGTTAACCTCTTTACTCCATGAATGGGGAATGAACACAGGAATGTTAAGCTAAGGCAGAAATTGTACAATTAGAAAATATATAAATCGATAAGCAAACTGAGCAGATCCTGATCAGATGGCTCCAACAGGAGCCATCTGATCAGGGTCTACTCTGTTTGCAAAGGCATTAAAAGGTGCCTGATGATTTATTAATATGTTGTCATGTTAACACTTCAAAACACTTATCTCTAATTACCTATATTTGTAATTGACACAATTTGTAAGTTTCAATGAAAAAAACTTTTGAATTCTGAAACATTTATGAGTTTAGTTCAGCAGAATCATATGTCTACACTGCATCCTAAGATTCGTCTTTAATTAATGATAAATCTTTACTCCATATACATGCCTTACAGACAGAGCAGATCCAGAAAATAAGACTTCTGTAAGAGTCAACTGATCAGGGTCTGCTGTTTGCCACAACTGTTCATGGTTTCAACTGTAGGGAATTTTTCTCCAAAACTTAATTAGTGTTTAAAAGTTTGGATCCTAATGCAATGCAAATTTATCCTGTGTTTTATCTGATTTCATACCTTTTGCCTACGTTATCACAGACCAAAGAGTTAACCCTTTACCTGATAGCAATGCTTTTAACCCTTTCCTACATGAATATTTATGTAAGAAATCATGACGACATGAATATTAATTAGATCAATTTGTTACAATAGCACATGGACACAGGTATTTTTGGCCTTGGCAGATACTATAGAATCATATCTATATCATATCATAAGCAAACAGAGCAGATCCTGATCAGACGGCTCCTACAGGAGCCGTCTGATCTGGGTCTACTCTGTTTGCAAAAGCATAACTGTTTGCAAAGGCACAGAATGGAGCAAAATGCCCTTCACCAGATTGAGATGCCTTTAAATGCCTTTGCAAACAAATTAGACCCTGATCAAATAGCTCTTGTAGGAGCCCCCTGATCAAGGTCTGCTCTATTTGCTTATGGAATTATATAAATTTGATTCTACAGTTTCTGCCATGGCAAAAGCACTGTGTTCATATGCCATTATAGAATATAAGCTACTTAATATTCATGAAGTCATTATCTCTAACATGAATATTTATAAGGTAAAGGGGTACACTTTTGAAATGTACATCAAGTAAAATAACATTACTATCAACTAAGTAGACAACCAGAATGTGTCTATAGAACATGATATGGATGCATATATTAAGCTATTTACATCAGAACAATGACAATTAAGACTTCAACCAGGCTCAGAAACAAATGAAAATGAAACTGTACAACTTAAAAAGCAAATAACAGTGAACTAAAATATTAAAACCGAACACAACTAAAAGCTTAGCACAAAACAAAATTCAGCTCAATATCTGCCAGCACTGCAGAAAAAAAGGAAAACTAAACTCTATTGAAAATAAGTCAAACTCATTGTAATTAGTCTAGTCACAAATTCAGCTAGATACCTGCAAACGCTGTCGCAAAAAACCCCAAAAACTAAACTATTAAGATAGAAGGACAATGTTGCTCAGGGCTGGAGAATATAAAACTAGAAAGTTGTGTCCATAGGACACGAATGTTCCCATAACAATATAAAATTACTAAAGAATACTAGTTATCTGTCCAGCAAAATAAATCTCTTCAAACTAGAACTGGCATTTACACGCTCTGTATACCCAGACGACTCCTATCAGGGTCTGCACTGTTTGACATTTAATAATTCGAGGGCTTGGTGCAAAACTATTGTAACTCCTTAACTTTGTTTAACAAGAGTACCGCATACGGTACATAATACGCCCACTTGCAAACTTTCTCCGATTCAACATGCCTTATAAGTGTTGACATTTTCTAATCTGTGCTTCAGATCTTGATTTCCATATTAAGGTGATACTATTTTTTTAAAAAATGAAGTGAATATCTTATTAAATAAAAAAGTTACAGCTAATCCTCATTTTTGCAGATTTTTGTAAAGTGCAACGGCCATAACTCTGTAAAGACAAACTGAATGAACCTCAAAATACTATTTGCATATTTTTTAAGGACAAGGGCCATAACTCCGAAACGACAAATCAAATGAACCTCAGAATCAACTCAGCTTCAGATCTTGATGCATTAAACATTTTTGTGAAGTTTCATTAATATCTGTCAAATAGTTTTCCCAGAAAACAGCGGACAAACTATTTGCATGTATTTGCATTATTTTTTAAGTAAAAGGGCCATAACTCCGAAACGACAAATCAAATGAACCTCAGAATCAACTCAGCTTCAGATCTTGATGCATTAAACATTTGTGTGAAGTTTCATTGATATCTGTCAAATAGTTTTCCCAGAAAACAGCGGACAAACTATTTGCATATTTTTTAAGGACAAGGGCCATAACTCTGAAATGAAAAATCAAATGAACCTCAGAATCAACTCAGCTTCAGATCTTGATGCATTTAACATTTGTGTGAAGTTTCATTAATATCTGTCAAATAGTTTTCCCAGAAAACAGCGGACAAACAAAATGTTGACGGACGAACGAACGAACGAACGAACGAACGAACGAACGGACGGACGGACGGACAGGGCCACGACAATATACGACCACCTTTATTAGGTGGGCGTATAAAAACTATTGTGACTCCTTCACTTTGTGAAGGAGTTACAATAGTTTTGCACCAAACCCTCGATATCCTCTAACAAATTCAATCCTTTCAAACTGATCCTCTAACAAATTCAATACTTTCAAAATGAATCAGACGCAATCGCAAAATATTGACAGACATGCTGCTTAACATTAAATATCCCCTAGCAAAACTGAATGGACTTTACCATTATAACAGACATGCCACTTTGGGTGTCACTGTTCAATACAAGGTCTGCACTGTTTAACATTTAATATCCCCTAGCAAAACTGAATGGACTTTACCATTAACCAATGACAGACATGCCACTTTGGAACTTCAGCATGCAACGGGTTACTCCTACCTGCTATAGCCTGAGCCTGGGCTCCTCTCCCTTTTATAGTCCCACCTATCCCTTCTGTGAGGGTCCCTAAGAAATCACACAACAGACTGTAACCATTAGAACCGGCTGGTATCAACTAACAAAGATATAACTCAATCTGTAGCACTACTTAAACAACCTTCACTGCAACCAAACCTTTACAATGCTGTAAGCAAACTGGTAATGATATATATATATATACACGTACATAAGAAATCACACATTAGCAGAGGTCCAAATAAGATGCGTAAATTAAAACATTTTCAAGAATCACTTCTTTATTTCTCCACCAAACCCTATGTTGTTACCACTCTTTATATGTAACATAGGGTTTGGTGGAGAAATGATGATTTTAGAACCTGTAGGTATCAACAAAGAAGATATAACTCAATCTGTAGCACTACTTAAACAACCTTCCTTGCAATC
Organism: Azorinus chamasolen; assembly: GCA_963576725.1. Lineage (NCBI taxonomy): Eukaryota > Metazoa > Mollusca > Bivalvia > Cardiida > Solecurtidae > Azorinus > Azorinus chamasolen. The sequence continues at coordinate 74,746,737 of OY755242.1, read as the reverse complement.
AAACCTTATATTCTGACTGAAACGGCAAGTAGTTTATTTGGAGTCTGCTTCATAGATTGCTGATCATCAAAAGGTGAAATTACTGATCATCAAAAGGTGAGGGACTTCAACCCTGTCTCTTATATAAATGCTTTTCACACCTTTGCAAACAGAGAAGGCCAAGATCAGATGGCACCTATAGGAGCCATCTGATTAGGGTCTTCTCTGTTTGCTTATGACATGATATAGATCTGATTCTACAGCATTTGTCAGTGCAAAACAAAATCCCTTGAAAAATTTAAATTGTAAAAATTAAGTTAACCCTTTATTCTATGAATATTCATGTAAGAAAAATTAAATCATGATTAATTGTATTGTTATAATAGCACATGGACTCAGGAGAACACAAAATCCCCCAAGTGCACAACTTCACATGCTTATAAACATTCCTGTAAAGTTTCATTCAAATACTTTCTAAGATATGCCCGACAAGAATTTCCCCACCTCCTTTATGCTAATTCTAACTATTAACCCATTACCTCATAAGCTAGTTTTAGATCCTACCTCTTTGAATAAATCTACCAAAAAGGAGCATTTACTAGAGAAAATGAAAACTTCAGAATTGTGTAGTTCTGAAACCATTGTGATAAATAGAGCATTTGCTCTTATGGAGCAAATGCTCTATTTATCACAATGGTTTCAAAAAGTGACTTAACATAGGCTTCAAAAGGCGTCAATTTGCAGGAAAGGGTTTAACTCAAGGTTCATATCTCTACTGTAACAAGGCTTCAGAAGAAAACAAAACAGGGCAACAACTAAACCCTGGATTAAGCATCAGAACTATGCAATTTCCCCCTACTTATTATCAGCATAAGGCAGCATACAGATTGAACCGTTTACCTGGTATCCCAGTTAGAGTTTGGGTGATGGTCTGTGTAGCTTGGGTGTGGCTGTGCATTGCCATAACTGAAGGGTGGCCTTTCTCCAAAGTTTCTGTTGTCTGGGGGTGGACCAACATTGGGAGGAAAGAAGGCTGAAATAACAAAACTTGGCTCAATCTTAACACAATCTTAAGTGCAGGGAGCAACTCAACAGACAATTGTAAACAGTGCAAAGCTAGTCAACATTTAGAATAAAGGTAACTTACATATACAAACAGAGGTTCAGATAAGATAAAGTAAATTAAAACATTCCCTCATAGGCTATTTTAGACCCAACTTCTTTGAATAAATCTACCGAAAAGGAGCATTAACTAAAGAAAAGGAAAATTTCAGAATTGTGCAGTTTTGAAACCATTGTGATAAATAGAGCATTTGCTCCTATGGAGCAAATGCTCTATTTATCACAATGGTTTCATAAATGACTTTTACAGAGGCGTATTTATGGAGGAAAGGGTTAAAACATTTTCAAGAATAACTCCTTTATTTCTCCACCAAACCCTGTGTTGTGACCACTCTTTAGAATAATCTCTTTGAGACAATTCTAAAGAGTGGTCACAACATAGGGTTTGGTGGAGAAATAACGATTTTTGTAGTTGAGTACACACATTTATCTGTCAAACAATGAAGACCTAGATCAGATAGCAACTGCAAGATCTGGATTTTCACTATTTTCCAATCAATTGTTCCGAGTTCTAGCATGTGTCTACCCCATGAGAATGATTACATCATACTATAAAGGATGAATTAACCCTTTACTCCATAAATATTCATGTTAGAAATAATGACATCATGAATATTGATTAACTGAATTTTTATAATTGCGCTACAAAAAAAGGACATTTTCATCGTGACAGCATCTATAGAATTAGACCCATCTTATATCATAAGCAAACAGAGCAGACCCTAAAGGAGCTGTCTGATCTGGGTCTACTCTGTTTGCAAGGGCGTATTTATGGAATAAAGGGTTAACCTTCCCTTTTTGAATATTAATTAAACTAGAAAGTCAATCCAAATTTATAACTACAGAAAGTGATTTCTATGACTCCAAGAGGAGGAGCCCTCAATTGCAATTTTAACCATTTCATACTGAATGGACTCTATATCATATATATATATATATATATATATATATCATATCGACTCTATCATTAAACACTTTGAAAATTCAGCATTCAAAAGGTTAAAGATAATGCTATTCTTAACCCTTTACTCCATAAATATACCTTTATACACCTTTATCTAAATGGATGAAGATTGGTTAATAGTTGTAAAAAAGTTTCTTTTATTGTTTTTTTGCGATTTTGGATGGATGCCTTCAAATTTCTTTAAAGACTTTCATGATCAATTCTCCCAGCTTACTAAATATAAATCTAAAACAAAGTTGCATATAATAACCACTTACGAGGTACTGATGGTGGAGGAGTGAACATGTTTGGAGGCGGCACCATTCCTGGGGGCGGGACACCTGAAAACAAACAAACAGGATACAGATATAGTACAACCCTTAGCCCTTGTCAAATTCACCTTAACCTGCTTTACATTTGCAAACTGCTTGGGTGTAGATGAGATGCAGGCTATATTGGTGACTCAAGAGGATCCAAGCTGTTTAACCCTTCTCTTGCTGAATTTTAAAATATATTTCTCATTCTTTACCCATGCCCTGACGTATAATTACATATATCTTCACTGTGTACAAGTATTTCGCTGTGCAATCACTGCTGTGGAGTGCACAGGTTGCACAATCAACTTGTAAATACTAAATAGTGCAGACCCTGATGAGACAGCTCCTGCAGGAGCTGTCTCATCTGGGTCTTCACTATTTACAGGTAGGTATATTGACGTGAATAGCAAGCAAAGGGTTAACCCTATAGGAGCCGTCTGATCAAGGTCTGCTCTGTTTGCTTATGGTGTAATATAGATCTGATTCTACAGCTTCTACCTGAACCAAAATATCCTGTGTTCATATGGCATTATAAAAAATAATCTAATTAATATTCATGACGTCATTATTTCTTACATGAATATGCAACAGGGAAAGGGTTAATGCTCTGTTAGTAGTTTCTTAACCCTTTACTCCATGAATACTCATGTGAAAAGTAATGACATCATAAATATTAATTGGATAATTGTTGTTATGCCATATGAACACATGCATCTTTAGCCATGGCAGAAACTGCAGTCATAATCTATATTATCTCAAAAGCAACCAGACCAGACCCTAAACCGACGGCTCCTATAGGAGCTGTCTGATTGGATCTACTCTGTTTGCAAAAACATAGAAAGGGGTATTTATGGAGTAAAGGGTTAAAAGCTTGAACAAACTAAAACTATAATCAAAGGTAATGAATATCTCTGAACAGCAGCCTTGATCACATATCCAAGGGCTGATAACTCCTGTATGTTAGACAATGAAAAATATTATGTGACACACATCTACACTTCACAGAGGTCATGTGTTTCAACATAAATCAAATTGTGTTAATAAAGTTTGTACCACAAGTTCAGTCACCTCATATACGACAGTAAGTTCAAGGGCAATTTACTCCATATTACCTGGAGATAGGCAAACAAAAAGTATTTAGAGCACAAAAACAGTTCATAGAGGTCATATAAAATGTTTGTTTATGTGTTGAAATTTTTTGAAGTAGGTGTAGACCAACTACAAGTGTTAAAGGCCTAAATGACAAAAAACAAGAGATGTCACAGTCACGTGACAAATGCCCCCAAAAATTGTACCCTGTGACCTTTGACCCATGGACCAGGGAGTTGACACATCGTCTTTGTGTGGTGAACATTTGTGCCAGGTTCCTTTGAAATCCATTCACAGATAAACAAGTAATTGTACCCTGTGACCTTGACCTTTGAGATATGGACCAGGGAGCTGAACGCGACACATCGTCTTTGTCTGGTGAATATCTGTGCCAAGTTATATTGAAATCCATTGATAGATAAAGATGTTACAGACCGGACACAAAATTTGTCACAAAGTAATTGTATTCTGTGACCTTGACCTTTGATCCATGGACCTGGGAGTTGAACGCGACACATCGTCTTTGTGTGGTGAACATTTGTGCCAAGTTATATTGAAATCCATTGATAGATAAAGAAGTTACAGACCGGACACGAAATTTGTTACAAAGTAATTGTACCCTGTGACCTTGACCTTTGACCCATGGACCTGGGAGTTGAACGTGACACATCGTCTTTGTGTGGTGAACATTTGTGGCAAGTTATATTGAAATCCATTGATAGATGAAGAAGTTACAGACCGGACACGAAATTTGTTACAAAGTAATTGTACCCTGTGACCTTGACCTTTGACCCATGGACCTGGGAGTTGAACGCGACACGTCGTCTTTGTGTGGTGAACATTTGTGGCAAGTTATATTGAAATCCATTGATAGATGAAGAAGTTACAGACCGGACACGAAATTTGTGACAAAGTAATTGAACCTGTGACCTTGACCTTTGACCCATGGACCAGGGAGTTGAACACGACACATCGTCTCTGTGTGGTGAACAATTGTGGCAAGTTATATTGAAATCCATTCATAGATGAAGAAGTTACAGACCGGACACGAATTTGGGACGGATGGAAGGACAGACGGACGGACAGACGGAAGGACGGACAGACGGAAGGACGGACAATGCAATCACTATATGCCCGCCTTTGGGGGCATAAAAATGTTCAAGGGGAGATAATTCTGCAATACCTGCTAAATTTATCATACTGAACTAAATGTTATAGGCAGAAATGTTTGTCTACTTCAATTATTCATATAGCGCTTTAAACATATAGCAATTTTTTCCCCATTTTCTACCCTTTCCCCTTAATGAAAGAATTTATTACTGCATGAATATTCATGGACTAAATGTTTTTTAATAGCACAATAACAAAGAAAGTTTTGGATGTTGCAGAATCAGATCTATATTATTCCATAAGCAAAGAGAGCAGACCCAGATCAGACAGGACATAGAGGAGCTGTATAATCTGATTCTATTTTGTTTGCAAAAAGTGCCTAAAGTCATGTATAATGGGGGGGGGGGGGGGGGGGGGATAGGCTTTAACATACAATCTGAGTGTCCCACAGATTGAATTCTAATAAAAACTCCAGTTACTCCACCTCTCATCTAGATCATGATTATTTACAAAACTTCATCATAAGTTTTTACACCGCATGCTAAAGGTTGAAATTTAACCCTTTCCGTCACATAAAAGCCTTTTCACATGTTTCCAAACAGAGTAACCCCAGATCAGACGGTTTCTACAGGATCAGGGTCAGCTCTTTTTGCTTTGACATGATGTAGATATGATTCTACAATTTTCACAAAGCAAAGAATATTTTTGAGCAGATTATTCTAAAAATTCAGCTAATAATTCATGATGCCATTATTTCTTACATGAATATTGAAAAGGGAAAGGGTTAACACGAAAAACAATGACTCATACAATGTACCTGGAGGAAATCCTGGCATCGGTGGTGGCATGCCTGGAGGAGGCATGCTGTAGTCTGGAGGGGGCATTCCCATTGGGGGCATTCCTGGTGGGGGGACACCTGCTGGAGGTTTCCTGCAAATTTCAATGAATCCACTATCTAGTCATTGACAAACAAATGAGCATTTAACCCTTTACCTTATACGCGCGAGAAAGCGCGAGTTTGCTTATCACCTGATAGAAGCGAGATAACGCGACTTTGCTTATTCCCTGATAGAAGCGGCTAAGCGCGGGTCTATCCATTACCGTGTATAAGCGGGTTTGAGCGAGTCCAATGTTTACCTGCTAATATCTCAATTTTCTTGTTAAATTTCTTTATCTGGATGTCTACACATTTAAAGTGTGTTAATATATCTTCTGAAATCACAAATCTAATAATAGTGTTACTACAGAAAAATATTGCAAAAAACGAGGCTGAAGTCGAGTGGTATATTCTTTTTATATGTTCGGTGATCATCGTAAGACATGGGTATAATACTATTCGTCATAATTCGGAAAGTACGAACTTTGCCGATAAATGATTACACGAAAATTTTCCACTGTCGCCAAGGTCAAATTCTAAATATAAATATGTTAAATATAATTGACCAATGACTTTTCGGAACTCCATAAATCACGCGCGACTTGCCTTGGGGCTAAAATAACACATGGGGAACCCGTTGTCAACCTCAAAACACACCGGCGGAAATTGGGCAATAAAACTTTCGTAAGTATAATCCGATTAGAGGGTAGATAGCAATATCAATCAAACAAGGGCATGTTGTATTGCTATGCAAGACATAAGTCCCCCACCGGACTGAAAAAAACCTCCACTCTCCCCACCCCACCCACCCATGGTGTGGTTGACCATGGTATATACATGACCACCTGAATGGTATTAGTACCTACTTTCATACATTGAATCAGTAAATAAAAAGTTATTGTCCCGACAAGAAAATATGAAAAAGGGGAGTAACTCCAAAAATATTGATGCTAGAGTTATGGCCCTTGTGCATGACACTACCCCTCATCATGCGTGTTCCATATGTGAAGTTTCAAATCAATTGAACCAGTAGAGAAAGAGTTATTGTCCGGACAAAAAAATATGAAAAAGGGGAATAACTCCAAAAATATTGATGCTATAATTATGGCCCTTGTGCATGACACTACTCCTGATCATGCTTCTTCAATGTGTGAAGTTATAATGAATTTGGCCTAACTTTGTAGGAGATATTGCCCGGACACGAAGTGTGACAGACGGACTGACAAGAAAATGTGAAAAAGGGGAATAACTCCAAAAATATTGATGCTAGAGTTATGGCCCTTGTGTATGACACTACCCCTTATCATGATTGTTCCATATGTGAAGTTTCAAATCAATTGAACCAGTAGATAAAGAGTTATTGTCCGGACAAAAAAATATGTAAAAGGGGAATAACTCCAAAAATATTGATGCTAGAGTTATGACCCTTGTGCATGACACTAGCCCTCATCATGCTTCTTCAATGTGTGAAGTTATAATGAATTTGGCCTAACTTTGTAGGAGATATTGCCCGGACACGAAGTGTGACAGACGGACTGACAAGAAAATATGAAAAAGGGGAATAACTCCAAAAATATTGATGCTAGAGTTATGGCCCTTGTGTATGACACTACCCCTTATCATGATTGTTCCATATGTGAAGTTTCAAATCAATTGAACCAGTAGATAAAGAGTTATTGTCCGGACAAAAAAATATGTAAAAGGGGAATAACTCCAAAAATATTGATGCTAGAGTTATGACCCTTGTGCATGACACTAGCCCTCATCATGCTTCTTCAATGTGTGAAGTTATAATGAATTTGGCATAACTTTGTAGGAGATATGGCCCGGACAAGAAGCGTGACAGACGGACAGACGGACGGACGGACAGACGGACAGACGGACAGACAGACAGACAGACAGACAGACAGACAGACGGAATCGAGCAAACCTATAGTCCCCCAACCGGTAACCGGTGGGGGACTAACAAGGGCATGTTGTATTGCTATGCAAGACATGAGTCCCCCACCGGACTGAAAAAAAACCTCCACTCTCCCCACCCCACCCACCCATGGTGTGGTTGACCATAGTATATACATGACCACCTGAATGGTATTAGTACCTACTTTCATACATTGGATCAGTAAATAAAAAGTTATTGTCCCGACAAGAAAATATGAAAAAGAGAAAATATGAAAAAGGGGAGTAACTCCAAAAATATTGATGCTAGAGTTATTGCCCTTGTGCATGACACTACACCTCATCATGCTTGTTCCATATGAGAAGTTTCAAATCAATTGAACCAGTACATAAAGAGTTATTAACTGGACAAGAAAATATGAAAAGGGGAATAACTCCAAAAATATTGATGCTAGAGTTATGGCCCTTGTGCATGACACTACTCCTGATCATGCTTCTTCAATGTGTGAAGTTATAATGAATTTGGTCTAACTTTGTAGGAGATATGGCCCGGACACGAAGCGTGACAGACGGACTGTCAAGAAAATATGAAAAATGGGAAGAACTCCAAACATATCGATGCTAGAGTTATGACCCTTGTGTATGACACTACCCCTCATCATGATTGTTCCATATGTGAAGTTTCAAATTAATTGAACCAGTAGATAAAGAGTTATTGTCCGGACAAAAAAATATGTAAAAGGGGAATAACTCCAAAAATATTGATGCTAGAGTTATGGCCCTTGTGCATGACACTAGCCCTCATCATGCTTCTTCAATGTGTGAAGTTATAATGAATTTGGCATAACTTTGTAGGAGATATGGCCCGGAAACGAAGCGTGACAGACGGACTGACAAGAAAATATGAAAAAGGGGAATAACTCCAAAAATATTGATGCTAGAGTTATGGCCCTTATGTATGACACTGCCCCTCATCATGACTGTTCCATATGTGAAGTTTCAAATCAATTGAACCAGTAGATAAAGAGTTATTGTCCGGACAAAAAAATATGTAAAAGGGGAATAACTCCAAAAATATTGATGCTAGAGTTATGGCCCTTGTGCATGACACTAGCCCTCATCATGCTTCTTCAATGTGTGAAGTTATAATGAATTTGGCATAACTTTGTAGGAGATATGGCCCGGACACGAATCGTGACAGACGGACGGACGGACGGACAGACGGACAGACGGACGGACGGACGGACGGAATCGAGCAAACCTATAGTCCCCCAACCGGTAACCGGTGGGGGACTAATAACTTAGCTAATCAACCAATTTAACCATTCAAACGAATCCTGTCTGGGAATTCATTCATAAATGTCAAACAGTTAGGATCTCGTGTGGACGCCGATATTTTTTATCGAGATCCAAACTGTCTGAATTGATATAAAACGAATAATTCGTTCATAAGCGCCATTCAGTTTAGATCTGGATGAAATGACAAGCTATGTGGCGTCTCATCTACATCAAAATTAATTTAATAAATATAGATACCATAATGCAAAAAAACTGAATTTGTGTAGACTCAGATCAGGAACTATTCTAAATCTCGATTAATGCATAGTGAATGCAAATAAGACAGATATCAGGAAAAGTGGGTTGGGAGATTGTAAACAGTGTAGTCCCAGATCAGCAGCCGCTTTTCCCATGCGGCATCTGATCAGGATCTACACTGTTTGCTGGGCCACATGAATAAATAATGCATATATTCTGGTGATTTTCAAACAGTGTGAAGCAGATGCTGCGTGTGAGATGCAGCTGATCTGAGTCTACACTGTTTGAAATGCAACGCATTCTCCATTTTCCTTGTGCCCGACTCAAATGCATTATAAAAACTATTTACATGAAAAACTCCATGATAATGAATATTCTTTAATTCATGTATTAAAAATATATGTATTATAATGCATTATAAAAACGGAAAATGTTTCAAAGAACAATAAATAGCATAATTTATATGTGTCGGAATTTCATGATTTCATTTAGTTCAGTGAACATGCAGATGAAATTTGTCTTCCGATTATTATTTTTTCAGGTGGCGGCATTCGTTTTGGAGCCAGGCTCTAACCTGGACGGGTTCAATACTTAAGATCCAGATCAGGCACCGGATAACTCAACATCTAATCTGGATCTACAATTGGATTCAGATCAGACACACAGTTACCCAGAATCTAATTTAGATAAATTTTGGACCCAGGTCCGGAGCCGAGTTACTCAGTATCTGATCTAAATCAATGTTTGGATCTAGATCCAGATCAGACATCATACTCAACTACTGATCTGGATCTAACCTTAATGGCTGAAATGAGTCTCTCGGCGTCTGATATCGATCCAAGCGTGGATCCCGAACCGGCGCTGAGTTACTCGCTGTATGATCTGGGTCCGCGCTGAATGAATATAGGAATTATTTACTCAGCTCTGATCTGGATCAAGCCTGTTTGGAAATGATATTTTATTTTGAATAGCAGGCGATAGGTTACTGTTCCGAACATATTTAGCTGAGATTTAAAGGTCAATTATAATAAAGTTCTGAAAATATATTGACTTGCCTCGTTTTATCCCCGTGTATTATGCTTATACATACTTCAAATTGCATGAAAAATACACCATCAAAAAGAGAATTTAATTCCCTAAAAACTTTTTATTTACACTATAATGATAATGGTAAACACAAATGCATTTATATGGGATTGAAAAGAACAGGTGTCAGATTCAAACTAATTTTCCAATATTTCCAATAAACTGTATTGGTGAGAGTGTGTTACGCTTACCACATGGATATTGGTTATTGATTATCGGATAAGGCTTACCTATATCGGTGTAAGATAAGGGTTTGGAGGTTTGGCTATTGGGTAAAGGGTTTTGCAAACAGAGTAGACCCAGATCAGATGGCTCCTATAGTCTGCCATCTAAATGCATTACAATTGTGTCACATGGAAAATTTCAGTCATCATTTAAACCTTTACTCTGTGAATTTTCATGAATATTTATGCAAGAAATAATTACTTATGATGTGAACAAAGGAAGTTTAAGCAATGGCAAAAACTGTAGAATCAGATATACAGTAAAATCTCGATTATTCGAACACTAAAATACGTATTAATATAGATCTTTAAGACAGGTGGCAGCTTAATGCATGGTGAAAGTCATGCTCCTCTAGGAGTTTTCTGCATGACTTTCACCATGTATTAAGCAGCCACCTGCCTAAAAAGGTCTATTAATAAAATTATTCTACAGTGATGTCTCGTTAATCCGGAAACGTTCGTTCCTGACGAAATTTCCGGATTAACGAATTTTCCGGATTAACGAATCACCGTCGTATGCTGCAAAATATCGACTCAATCATAAACATTGTATATGTATATGTACACATTTACTTTCGCATCAAGAAATTTTTTCTTGTAACGTTCATGTGTGCATATGCCCATAATAATCGCAAGTCATATCAAAATAATTGCCTTGTTTGTCGTTCTAAATGCTTTTTGCACCCTATCCATAAGTGTCAGTTCTCTCATTTGAGTAATACAATGTGGATTATCGAATATGCCTGCGGGCAAATTTTGTAAAATCGACGTAGGTCTCCATGTTTGACATGACCGGTTTCCCGAATATTCCATCCGCGTACATGTACTTGTAAGTCGGGAACCAGCCAGCTCACGCGTGAGTTAGAATCTTAGGGAATCCCTAAATAGCGGGAATCCCCGATAAATACTGAATTAGCAAATTATTTAAGGTGATTAACAGTTTAACGATGGCGGCGCGGTTTTAACGTAACAAATTAATTGGGCGAGTGTGCATCTCATTAAGGAACATTAATGAATATCAAACATCACTACCCGTGTGCCATATGCTTTGATAAATAGCCAGTTTGCACACAGTCGGGGGTTGTTTTACCCATGCCCGTGATTGTAAACACAAGTATTCGCACCTCCGCGGTGCACTATTGTTAAGTGTCAGGGGTGGGCAATTAAGCCCCGGGGCTACTGACCCGGCCGGATTAACGAGTCACAAATACAGGTAAATACATAGATTGGTTACCGGAAATCTATGTCCGGTTCCGGAACGCGAATTTCCGGATGTAACGAGTTAATTTACTGCACAAAAAATCCGTTCCCCACGACTTTCGTCCGGATCGCGAGTTTTCCGGATTAACGAATTCCGGATTAACGAGACATCACTGTATACAGAAAATTCGAATAATCAAGATTTTACTGTATATTATTTAATAAAACAAACAGCAGACCCTGATCCGATGACTTCTACAGGAGCAGTTAGATCCGAGTTTATTCTGTCTGCAAAGGCGTAAAAGGCAATTTTATGAAATACAGATTTAATAAGTAATGGGAGCATTGAAAGCAATGCCACAGTCCCCTACCAGCCGAATTCTATGTCCAACTGCTGTAATTCTGTGAAAATCAATGTAACGTAACAAAATTCAAGTTCTGTAACTCATTATGATAAAGCTGCATACCAAATATAACACAATATCTGCAAGGGTTTCGGACAAAAAAGTCTGGAAAACCTAAACTTTCCTAAACTGTTCAACTGCTGTAATTCTGTGAAAAATCAACAAAACTCAGAGTTGGTCTGTAACTCATTATAAAATAATAATAAAGCTACATACCAAATATCACTTCAATATCTTCTGGTCTTTAGAAAAGAGTCCAGAGGATTGAAGTGTGACTGACGGACGGAGTGCAAACCTATAGTCCCCTTAGGTGTTGCCGGTAGGGGACTAATAACATGTCCATTACTTACTGGTCAGTGCTGGAGACAGTGCCAATTGTCTGTATCTCGTTCACTTGCTCCTCTACAGGCCTGCGTGAGGCAGCCGTAGATCCCAACACTGCAATGGTGCCTGTATGTTGTGGTGGGGGCTTTGTTAGCACCCTCACATTAGTCATTGGTTTACTTGGTCCTGCAGAATAAAACAATAATATGAACTCATTCTCTCCTATGCTATGTTTAGACCCAACCGCTTTGAATAAATCTACCGAAAAAGAGCATGAACTATAGAAACGGAGAGTTTTAGAATTGTGTAGTCTTGAAACCATTGTGACAAATAGAGCATTTATCACAATGGTTTCAAATGTGAATTTTATAGAAGCGCAAAAATGCATCACTAGGGGGTAATGTGTTGACCATTTACTCCATAAATACTGCTTTCTACGCCTCTGCAAACAGATTAGACCTAGAATACAAGGCACCTACGGGAGGTCTTTGATCAGGGACTGCTCTGTTTGCATATGAAATAATACAGACATGATTCTACAGTTTCTACCACGGCCAAAATTTCATGTGTCCATGTGCCATTAAAAAACAAGGGCATGTTGTATTGCTATGCAAGACATGAGTCCCCCACCGGACTGAAAAAAAAAACCCTCCGCTCTCCCCACCCCACCCACCCATGGTGTGGTTGACCATGGTATATACATGACCACCTGAATGGTATTAGTACCTACTTTCATACATTAAATCAGTAAAAAAAAGTTATTGTCCCGACAAGAAAATATGAAAAAGGGGAGTAACTCCAAAAATATTGATGCTAGAGTTATTGCCCTTGTGCATGACACTACACCTCATCATGCTTGTTCCATATGAGAAGTTTCAAATCAATTGAACCAGTACATAAAGAGTTATTAACTGGACAAGAAAATATGAAAATGGGAATAACTCCAAAAATATAGATGCTAGAGTTATGGCCCTTGTGCATGACATTACCCCTCATCATGCTTGTTCCATATGTGAAGTTTCAAATCAATTGAACCAGTAGATAAATAGTTATTGTCCGGACAAAAAATATGAAAAAGGGGAATAACTCCAAAAATATTGATGCTAGAGTTATGGCCCTTGTGCATGACACTACTCCTGATCATGCTTCTTCAATGTGTGAAGTTATAATGAATTTGGCCTAACTTTGTAGGAGATATTGCCCGGACACGAAGCGTGACAGACAGACTGACAAGAAAATATGAAAAAGGGAAATAACTCCAAAAATATCGATGCTAGAGTTATGGCCCTTGTGTATGACACTACCCCTCATCATGATTGTTTCATATGTGAAGTTTCAAATCAATTGAACCAGTAGATAAAGAGTTATTGTCCGGACAAAAAAATATGTAAAAGGGGAATAACTCCAAAAATATTGATGCTAGAGTTATGGCCCTTGTGCATGACACTAGCCCTTATCATGCTCCTTTAATGTTTGAAGTTATAATGAATTTGGCCTAACTTTGTAGGAGATATGGCCCGGACACGAAGCGTGACAGATGGACTGACAAGAAAATATGAAAAAGGGGAATAACTCAAAAAATATTGATGCTAGAGTTATGGCCCTTGTGTATGACACTACCCCTCATCATGATTGTTCCATATGTGAAGTTTCAAATCAATTGAACCAGTAGATAAAGAGTTATTGTCCGGACAAAAAAATATGTAAAAGGGGAATAACTCCAAAAATATTGATGCTAGAGTTATGGCCCTTGTGCATGACACTAGCCCTCATCATGCTTCTTCAATGTGTGAAGTTATAATGAATTTGGCCTAACTTTGTAGGAGATATGGCCCGGACACGAAGCGTGACAGACGGACGGACGGACGGACATACTAACGGATGGGTAGTTGTGTGACTTTTTCCTTTGATCTTTTCTTGTGTGACTAGTCCCACAAGAAAAACTATTTTTGGCTCTAACTTTGGAAAAAAATGATCTGGAAGCTAACCCTAACCCTAACCCTATGTCCCACAACTGGCCAGGTTAATGTCACAAGAAATGGCCAGGTTAATGTCACAAGAGATGGCCAGGTTAATGATTTTACTTGTGGGACTAGTTAAAAAAAGTCACACAACTACCCTTTCGTGAGTGCGGACGGACGGACAGACGGACGGACGGACGGACGGAATCGAGCAAACCTATAGTCCCCCAACCGGTAACCGGTGGGGGACTAATAATAGCCTGTTCAATATTCATGTCATTATTTTTAACCTTTCCCTTATATAAACGCCTTTTCATGCATTTGCAAACAGTAGATAGGAGTCGTCTGATCAGGGTCTGCTCTGTTTGCTTTTGACTGTTACATGAATACTGAACAAGGAAAAGGTTAAATGGATATGTATGGAGTAAAGAGTTAACACTAGAGTCCATTCAGTATGTAAGGGAATAATTTGCCAGAGAAGTTTGGATGCAAACCCCTTATCAGACGGTTCTTATAGGAGCCATTGCTGTAGACAAGACGCATACTGATCTATAAATATCTGTTACTTCTCAGCTAAACACTATATTGCTTATGTTTGCATATTAAATTTTTTTCTTTTCACCTTTTCTTTATCCGACAGGGACACATTAGTATGTATTTGGAAATTGCAAACAGAGTAGATCCATGCATTTGCAACAGAGCAGACTCCTGTAGGAGCTGTCTGATCAGGGTCTGCTCTATGTGCTCAATATGACAATAGTATAAATATGATTCTACAGTTGAAGCCATAATACAAAATCCCTTGTTCATTATGAATTATATAGATCTGATTTTAACCAGGGCAAACAATTTTATTGTACATATGCCATTCTTAATATTGAGTACATACATTATTTCTTGAGTAAATATTCATGGAGTAAAGAAGATTCCTTCTAACTTCATATAATCACCATTCTATGCATATGTAAACAGAGTAAACCCAGATAAGATGGCTTGCATAGGAGCTGTCTGATCAGGTCTGCTGCATTATTTGACAGATCTGGTTCTTTACTTTCCAACATGACTTCAATGTTCTATTTTCCATATTTCATTATAACTATTTTGTCCATGAATATTTAATAGGAAGCGAAATATTGAAGAAACATAGAACAGGGAATTAGTTAATAGCCCCGCACTGACCTGAATGGATTGTATCGGAAGTCTCTACACGTACAACATTGGCTGAAGATACTCCTCCCATGTTGGCCTGCTACAATAACAAAAAGTGGGTTAGTTGGTATCTCATCAGAAACCAAATTGTCTAACAAATCAGGAAAGGTTTTGAAAAGAATTTGAAATGAGAATATTGAAAATTCAGAAAGAAGCAATTCTATGAACAACAGGGACTGATTTCAGCATATTGGTGGGTTGTTAGCACCATAACTTCATGATGAGTTGTTACCTCATAACTGCATAATGATGGGTTGTTAGCTCATAATTGTATAATGATGGGTTGTTAGCTCATAACTGAATAATGATGGACTGATTGTTAGCTCATAACTGTATAACAATGGATTGTTAGCTCATAACCACATAACAATGGGTTGTTAGCTCATAACTGCATAATTATTGGTTGTAAGCTCATAACTGCATACTGATGGATTGTTAGCCCATAAGTACACAATGATGGGCTGTTAGCTCATAACTGTACAAAGATGGGTTGTTAGCCCATAACTGTATAATGATGGGTTGATAGCCCATAACTGTATAATGATTGGTTGTTAGCTCATAACTGCATAATGATGCATTGTTAGCTCATAACTGCATCATGATGGGTTTTTAATTCATGACTGTATAACGATGGGTTGTTAGCTCATTACTGCATAATGATGGGTTATTAGCCCGTAACTGAATAATGATGGGTTGTTAGCTCATAGCTGTATAATGGTGGGTTGTTAGCTCATAATTGCATAATGATGGGTTGTTAGCTTATAACTGCATAATGATGTTAGCTCATAACTGTATAATGATGGATTGTTCCTCATAACTGTATAACGGTGGGTTGTTAGCTCATAACTGCATTATGATGGGTTGTTACCTAATATCTGCATGATGGATTGTTAGCCCGTAACTGAATAATGATGGGCTGTTTACTCATAACTGTATAACGATGGGTTGTCAGCTCATAACTGTACGATGATGGGTTGTTAGCTTATAACTGTATAATGATGGGTTGTTAGCTCATAACTGTATAATGATAGGTTGTTAGCTCATAACTAACAAAAATAATTCATTTAAATGACTTAGAATCCAATCTTAAGTTTTATGGCAACAGCCATAAATTTGAACATCCATCTTTAAATTAATGTCTGACTTTACCATTAAAGCAGGAACATTTTATCCAGCAAGCTAGCAATTTCTTGATATCAAATGTGTACTATATCCTGCACATTATACAAAAGACAGTATCATGTTGGTACTAATTAACAGTACCTCTCTGAGAAGTTATACTGTAGTGTGTAAATGGCTGTAACTCCTCTATTTCTTCGCCGAGAGACAAGTTCTAAACAATAAGATTTCCATCTGTAGTTGAGTTAACCCTTTTCTTCATATAAATGCCTTTCCATGCATTTGCAAACAGAGAAGACCCAGATTAGACAGCTCCTATAGGAGCTGTCTGATCAGGGTCTGCTCCGTTTGCTTATGGAATTTAAACAGACCTGACTACAGTGTCCACCAATACCATAATATCTTTATATGTATACATGCCATTATAAAAAATCAGCTTCTCAATATTCATGATGTCATTATTTATTATGAACATTGATCAGGGAAATGGTTAATGAACACAAGACTGCAGGAATCAAGTTTTTTCCTGATGTGAAACTCACAAACGCTCTGGGCACAGGTACTCCGTTTTCAGCCCTCAGTCTGTTTTGTTTCTGGCAGTATTTGCGCCATGTGTCTTCATTAAAGCCATAGTTGAAGTAGTCTGTGATATCGGCACCTGTAAAATTAATCATTATTACATGAGTGAGAGTGTATTTGTTGTCATGATAAACATATTGATAAACATTCAATTGACATACGACATACGAACACACTAAATATGTTCCATATAAGAAACACACCTCACACGCTTGATATGACACACAATATAAGTTTATGCCTTAACCCTTTACTTGATGAACATTTAGTAAGAAATAATGGCATCATGAATATTCGTGAATATCCAAATTCATTTTCTTGGCAGTGTAGAAATACTTAACCCTTTCCCTCATATAAACGTGTTTTCACGCATTTGCAAACAGAGTAGACCCAGATCAGATGGCTCCTAGAGGAGCCATCTGATCAGGGTCTGCTCTGTTTGCTAATGTAATTTGATAGTTCCATTTCTTTACTTCTAAAATAGATACAATGTTCCACCTTCCATATTTCTTTATAACTATTTTGTCCATAAATATTCAGTAGGTATTGAAGTTTGGAAAAAACATAGAACAGGGAAAGGGTTAAGCAACCAGAGCAGACTCTGATCTGATGGCTCCTTCTGATCTGGGTGTTCTCTGTTTGCAAAGGCGCTCATATGAAGTAAAGGGTTACACAGTAAAACCTCTCTATAACGGCCACTAAATTGTGTTAGTTGGTATTTAGGGCAGGTGGCTGCTTAAAGCAAGGTGAAAGTAAAACAGAACGCTCCTATAGGAGCTTTCTGTTTTACTTTCACCTTGCTTTTAGCAACCACCTGCATTTAACACAAAATAATTGATGTAATTTACTAATTTAGTGGCTGTTATAGAGGTTTTACTTTACTATTTATACTTGCGTTATTCAATATTTTTGACAGATATTTACACATTTTATACAGACAAAAGGTGGAGATATTGTCGCATACAGTAGATGTAGTAGTCATTGACAATTTTATTGTGCGAAATCCGGCCTCGGGTACAACTGTCTTGATTGTGTATTTCAAAGGTTTACAGTAAGACCTTTCTACATTGACCACTCAAAAGAAGTCTTAACCCTTTCCATCATATAAATGTGTTTTCACGCATCTGCAAACAGAGTAGACCCAGATCAGATGGCTCCTATAGGAGCAGTCTGATCAGGGTCTGCTGTTTGCTAATGGAATTTGATAGATCTGTTTCTATACCTTCTTAAATGGCTACAATGCTCCACCTTCCATATTTCATTATAACTAATATGTCCATGAATATTCAGTAGGTAATGAAACTTGTAACTAGAGGTTTTTGTCAAAAAAACGGATGTCTCCCCTCTAATAAAAACAATATGTAAAGGGAAATCACTAAAAATGTTATGGTCTTGATGAATGATACTTCCCCTCATTTTGCGTTTTTCACACTACATTTTTCAAGAAGAAAATGATAACAGCTAATAACTCCAAAAATACTGATACCAGATTTATGGCCCTTGTGCATGACACTTACTTTCATCATGCTCTTTCCAGAAATAAAATGTCATTCCAATAGCATCAGTCGAACAGGAGTTATTGATCGGCCAAAAAATGTAACAAAGGGCAATAACTCCAAAAGTATTGAAGCCAGAATTATGGCCCTTGTTCATGACACTTTCTCTCATCATGCTCTTTCCATGTATGAAGTTTCAATACGATGGCAAGAGCCATGTAGGAGTTATCGTCCGAACAAGAAAGAATTAAACAATGTACAAGGGGCAATAACTCTAAATTTATTGAAGCTCGAGTTAAGGATCTTATGCATGGCACTTTCTCTTATCATGATCGTTCCATGTATGAAGTTTCACTCCAATGGCATGTGTCACATAGGAGTAATCATCCGGACAAAAAATTGTGATTTTTTTTTACAAAGGGCAATAACTCCAATATTAGTGAAGCCAGAGTTATGGACCTTGTGCATGACACTTCCTCTCGTTATGATCTTTCCATATATGAAGTTTCAATCCAATGGCATGAGCCATATAGAAGTTATCGTCCGGACAAAAAAGTAGTATTTTTTTTTTACAAAGGGCAATAACTCCAATATTAGTGAAGCCAGAGTTATGTGACAGAGTTATGCATGACACTTCCTCTCATTATGCTCTTTCCATATATGAAGTTTCAATCAACTGGCACCAGGCATATTGAAGTTATTGTCCGGACAAAAAATTATGATATTTTTTACAAAGGGCAATAACTCCAATATTAGTGAAGCCAGAGTTATGGACCTTGTGCATGACACTTCCTATCGTCATGATCTTTCCATATATGAAGTTTCAATCCAATGGCATGAGCCATATAGGAGTTATCGTCCGGACAAAAAAGTGTGATTTTTTTTACAAAGGGCAATAACTCCAATATTAGTGAAGCCAGAGTTATGGACCTTGTGCATGACACTTCCTCTCATTATGCTCTTTCCATATATGAAGTTTCAATCAACTGGCATCAGGCATATTGAAGTTATCGTCCGGACAAAAAGTGTGACAGACAGACGGACAGACGGACAGACAGACAACTCTCACGAAAACAATATGTCTCCCCCATATAAATATGGGGGGAGACATAATAAACATAGAACAGGGAAAGGGTTAATAAAATATATTTCAAACAGAAGGTAAGTCATTACTTTCATTTTGCATCAAGCAGGCACTTGCTGTTATAGACTCCCATGTTTATTTCTTATGTGATTACTATGGAAAGGTTTTAACCAATTCCCTGTTCTATATTTAGTCCAAATTTCAATGCCTACTGGATATTCATGGACAAAATGGTTATAATGAAATATGGAAGATGGAACATTGTAGCTATTTTAGAAAGTAAAGAAAGAGATCTATCAAGTTCCATTAGTAAACAGCAAACCCAGATCAGAAGGCTCTTATAGGAGCCGTCTGATCTGGTTCTACTATGCTTGCAAATTTGTGAAAAGAACAAGGAAAAAAGAAAAAGGTTGTAATTTTATTCTATACAATTTGGTGTAATATCCTACCAGGCTTTCTCCAGGGCTTCTCCTCATCTCTCAGCGAGTCCAGGCTAAACTCATACACATTCACTCCATTTATGAGACCTTCACCGTCAATATCAACACCCTTCACTCCCGGCGTAGTTGTCGAGATTTTCTGACCAACTGTGGATGGAAAAGAATATTCAAATTATTGTATTCTAGCTCTGTGTACTAACTTCCTCAACCCTTTATCTGATGAATATTATGTGAGGAAAATTGACATCATGAATAATAATTAGATGAAATTTCATACGGGCATATGAAGTCTTGAACACAATATGGCAACGACTGTAGAATTATGTCTATATTATTCCTTAACCCTTTCCTCCATAAATACATCTTTCTACGCCTCTTTAAAGGTCACTTTTTAAAACTACTCTGTTTGCAAAGGTGTAGAAAGGTATATTTATCAAGTATTTAAAAGGGTTAAACACATACAGACTTTCAGTTTAGTAATCATGAATTGCTGCATCTGTGTGGGTCAGGGTTTGCTCTGTCTGCTTATGATATAATACTGACCCGATTCTACAGCTTCTGTCATGAGAAAAAATTCTTTTGTTCAGAGTGCCATCAAAATGATTCAGTTAATTTATGATGTCATCATTTCTTACATGTATATTCATGGAGTAAAGGGTTAAAAACTTTGAATACCAAAATTACCACTCTCTGCCCGTTTGTCAATTCTGCACAATTCTGATAACTTTTATGAAACCAACAAATAGTGTAGACCATGATCTATATGTGCCCCTTCAGGAGCAGTTTGATCTGGGCCTGATCTACTTGCCTAGATATTTTTTTAAGAGTAATATTGGCTCCAAGTAATTATGACCAATACACCATGTCTTGTACCCTGTGAGAAAACAAAGGCCAATACTCTTGTACAGTAAAACCCCGCTAATGTGACCACCTAAAAGAGGTATAATTCTGGGTGCTTGATGCAGGTAGTAGCATAATGCAGGACAAAAGTAATGCAGAAAGCTCCTGGGATCTTTCTGCATTACTTTTTTCCTGCATTAAGCAACCACCTGCTTATAAAACACATCCATGTTTATTCATTAAGTGGTCGCATTAGAGGGGTTCTACTATATAGATCCGATTCTACGTTTTTTATGACCAAAATATCCAGTCTTCCTATACTGGAACCATTATAAAGATTCAACTTAAAAACATTCATGATGTCATTAATTGGGATGAACCAGTAACCTCATGAATATTTACATGAGAATTCATGTATATTCATTAACTGAAATTTAATACTGGCCAATGTCTAGAGCAAGTTTTGGCCATGTAAGAAATTGTAGAATCATATCTTTATTATTCCATAAGTAAACAGAGTAGACCCAGATCAGACAGCTCTTGTAGGAGAAGTCTGATCTGGGTCTATTCTATTTGCACAGGCATAAAAAGGCATCTATATAAGGGACAGGATTAATAGCTGATACAGATGAGCTTAAAGATTTGAGTCTGTACAACGCTTTCCATTTCCTATTAACCCATTCCCTCATATTGACAACTCTGTAAAAGTCACTTTGTGAAACCATTGTGATAAATAGAGCATTTGCTCCTATAGGAGCAAATGCTCTATTTATCACAATGGTTTCAAACTACAAAATTCTAAAACATTTCCTATTCTATAATTAATACTCCTTTTCAGTAGATTAATTCAAAGTGGTCGTATCTAAAAATAGCCTATTAGGTAATGGGTTAATAAATCTTAATATTCAGTTACCTGGAGCCACTGGCTGTTTCTGATAAGTACCACTCCCCTTGAACAAGTTTGTACCAGCCCTGCAATGATAAAATACATGCTACAATAGAACATTAGTCCATACTGCCTATATACATGAACCCTCTCCCTGTTCTACGTTTATTCCAATTTTCAATACCTATTGAATATTCATGCACAAAATAGTTATAATGAAGTATGGAAGATGGAACATTGTAGACATTTTAGAAACTAAAGAAACAGATATACATCAAATTCCATTAGAAAACAGAGCAGACCCTGATCAAACGGCTCCTATAGGAGCAATCTGATCTGGGTCTACTGTTTGCAAATGTGTGAAAAGGCATTTATATGAAGGAATTGTACTTCACATTATATGATCATTTAAAAATGTAACAATGAACATACATGTACTTTTATCTCAAATTTCAAAAGAATACCAGGACATTAAATTTCAAGAACTTGAACATATCTATGTCATATACAGTAATTACTCTAAATATAATTCGTAATAATTCAATTCAGTCCCCATTTTTACAACTTTAGCCCATTCCCTCATAGGCTATTTTTGGATCCAACCACTGTAAATAAATCTGCCGAAAAGGAGCATTAACTAGAGAAAAGGAAACAAATAGAATTTTGTAGTTTGAAACCAAATGCTCCATTTATCACAATGGTTTCAACAGGTGATTTTTACAGAGGCGTAGAAAGGCGTATTTATGGAGGAAAGGGTTAACCCATTCCTCCAAACGCTATTTTCAGACCAAACCTCTTTGAATAAATCTACTGATGAAAAGGATACTTTAGAATCTACTAAAAACACGGAAAAGTTTTACAATTGTGTAATTTTGAAACCGGTCTGATAAGTAGAGCAATTTCTCCCATGGAGCAAATGTGCTATTTACTACAACAGTTTACAAAAGTGACTTTAACAGAGGTGTCAATATGAGGGAATGGGTTAAAGGAACAAAAAATGGATTAATACATAGTGCAGCCCTGATACAACTGCTGTCTGCACCACACTATTTGCTGAAGTTTGTCTGAATATTTAAGGTATTATGGTAGTCTTTCCAATCATTTCTCAGGACTCTGCAATGACATACCCGCTAACAGGAAATGCTTTGATATCGCCTATAGTGACCTGTACATCATCATCGTCATCTGAATCGTCGTCATCATCAAATTTCTGGTTCTGAGAGTGTTCATCCCCGCTCTAGGCAAATATAAGTAAATATACAAATAGCATGAAAATAACAGGCTAAAACTTCCAGTTTGAAGCAATATGTAAATACAGGTAATCTAACTATTTTAATATCCAGATGAGACACATGGTAAGTCAAGCTGTTTGACACTTGATTATTGATTAACCCATTACCTCATAGGCTATTTTTGGGTCCAACCACTATGAATAAATCTACCAAAAAGGAGCATTAACTAGAGAAAGGGAATTTTTTTTAGAATTTCGTAGTTTGAAACCCATAGGAGCAAATGCTCTATTTACCACAATGGTTTCAACAGGTGACTTTTACAGAGCAAAGAAAGGTGCATTTATGAATTAAATCTTTTTTACACTAACCACTTAATGAATATATATTGTCCTTTTAGCTGCTTAATCCATAACTTGATGAATATTCATATAATGACATCAGAAATATTAATTGTATCAGCCCTATGTTATGTCATAAGCAATCAGACAAAAGTAATGCAGAAAGCACTTATATGAGCATAACTTCTGTCCTGAATCAAACTACCACCTGTCTTCAGACTCAGAATAAGACTTAGCAGTCAAAACTAGAGGTTTTTGTAAAAAAAACCGGATGTCTCCCCTCTAATAAAAACAATATGTAAAGGGAAATCACTAAAAATGTTATGGTCTTGATGAATGATACTTCCCCTCATTATGCGTTTTCCACACTACATTTTTCAAGAAGAAAATGATAACAGCTAATAACTCCAAAAATACTGATACCAGATTTATGGCCCTTGTGCATGACACTTACTTTCATCATGCTCTTTCCAAAAATAAAATGTCATTCCAATAGCATCAGTCGAACAGGAGTTATTGATCGGCCAAAAAATGTAACAAAGGGCAATAACTCCAAAAGTATTGAAGCCAGAATTATGGCCCTTGTTCATGACACTTTCTCTCATCATGCTCTTTCCATGTATGAAGTTTCAATACGATGGCAAGAGCCATGTAGGAGTTATCGTCCGGACAAGAAAGAATTAAACAAATGTACAAGGGGCAATAACTCTAAATTTATTGAAGCTCGAGTTAAGGATCTTATGCATGACACTTTCTCTTATTATGATCTTCCATGTATGAAGTTTCACTCCAATGGCATGTGTCACATAGGAGTAATCATCTGGACAAAAAATTGTGATTGTTTTTACAAAGGGCAATAACTCCAATATTAGTGAAGCCAGAGTTATGGACCTTGTGCATGACACTTCCTCTCGTTATGATCTTTCCATATATGAAGTTTCAATCCAATGGCATGAGCCATATAGAAGTTATCGTCCGGACAAAAAAGTGTGATTTTTTTTTACAAAGGGCAATAACTCCAATATTAGTGAAGCCAGAGTTATGGACCTTGTGCATGACACTTCCTCTCGTTATGATCTTTCCATATATGAAGTTTCAATCCAATGGCATGAGCCATATAGAAGTTATCGTCCGGACAAAAAAGTGTGATTTTTTACAAAGGGCAATAACTCCTATATTAGTGAAGCCAGAGTTATGTACCTTCTGCATGACACTTCCTCTCGTTATGATCTTTCCATATATGAAGTTTCAATCCAATGGCATCAGGCATATTGAAGTTATTGTCCGGACAAAAAATTATGATATTTTTTACAAAGGGCAATAACTCCAATATTAGTGAAGCCAGAGTTATGGACCTTGTGCATGACACTTCCTCTCATTATGCTCTTTCCATATATGAAGTTTCAATCAACTGGCATCAGGCATATTGAAGTTATTGTCCGGACAAAAAATTATGATATTTTTTACAAAGGGCAATAACTCCAATATTAGTGAAGCCAGAGTTATGGACCTTGTGCATGACACTTCCTCTCGTCATGATCTTTCCATATATGAAGTTTCAATCCAATGGCATGAGCCATATAGGAGTTGTCGTCCGGACAAAAAAGTGTGATTTTTTTTTACAAAGGGCAATAACTCCAATATTAGTGAAACCAGAGTTATGGACCTTGTGCATGACACTTCCTCTCATTATGCTCTTTCCATATATGAAGTTTCAATCAACTGGCATCAGGCATATTGAAGTTATCGTCCGGACAAAAAGTGTGACAGACAGACGGACAGACGGACGGACAGACAGACAACTCTCACGAAAACAATATGTCTCCCCCATATAAATATGGGGGGAGACATAATGATACAGTGAATCCTGGTAGTCAATTCCACACAATATGCATTCTTACCATTTCCCCTTCTTCCCTGTCTTTTGTGGGAGGTACGGATCCTGGTGGACTGGAAAAGAAAGGTATGGTATCACTGCCATGTCAAATAAAAATACTATTTAGTTAGTGAATACATATATCACCATTTAGATATATAACATGTATGCACTTTAGACTACTGAAAGCTAACACATAACCCTTTACCTAGAATAGAGATAAAAAGAGTAGACCCAGATCTTTATATGGCTCCTGTAGGTGTCATCTGAACATGGTATATTCCATGCTGATGAAATAATATAGACCAGTATCCATGCTTATAAAGCATTTTAGTTGAGTCTGAGTTCGTTCTCAAGTTTTTGATTGGTCAGATTTGAGCCTTTGGCTGTGCATTTGAACAGGTTCAGACCAGTTTGACTGAGTTTGTGACTTCCATTAAGATATGGCAAATTAATCCTTTCCTCCATGATTATTTCATGTAAGAAACTAGGATATTATGGAAATCATGAATTTAAATTATTTTTTATAACAGCACAAGAACTCAGGAAATATTGGCCACGGCAAAAGTTGTAGAATCACATCTATATTACATTATTTTATAGGAAAACAGAGAAGACCCTGATCAGATGACTCCTACAGGAGCTATCCGACCTGGGTCTAATTTGTTACAAAGGTCTTTAAACCAAAGGCGTATTTATGAAATAACGGGTAACTTATCAGATAACTTATATATCATATACAGTGAAACCTGTGAAAACCGGACCCCCTCGGGGACAGATCGATCGGCCGGTTTTCAGAGGTGTCCGGTTTTTTTCAGGTTCGAAAGTCTGTTGAGAAAATCAGCAAAGTGTGTGCACTGTTCAGTTTTAATTCACCCATCCTTATGAGTTTCCTAATGTGCAACTAGATGTAACAAATATTTGACTGATCTGAATTACCACAAAAGTAAGAGGAGACATTTTTTACAAAGAAAAAAGAAAGAATGAACTGCATAAATATTCTACTGACATTTTGTGTTACGTATGTATTCCTCAATTCCGTGGACATAATAATGATACATGAGCGTGTGTGTGTGTTTAATTCACATCCAGCATCACATACACATCTGTAAACCTGTAACCTATCTTGTTTGATTTTTTTCACTCATGTTACAAATGGGTGTGGTATTTCTTGCCAGGGCTAAATTACACTTTTAACCCTTAATCTGCTGATCGCGAGAGTATGCAAACAAACTGAATCCAGATGAGACGCTGAGTAACTCGGAGCCTGATCTGGATCCAAGATGTTTGATACTCGGTCAACATTTCTACAGGAAATAAAAGCAAATTTGTGAAGTTTTAATAAAGAAGCATGTGCAAACTTTCGTAACAGGCAAAGGGTTACAGGATGTTGCAAATTTAAACTCGAGGTCACTCCCTTATCACTCCAAGTGCGACTGTGATTCTATATGCAGATTCACTAGGATTAAGGGAAATTTTGACAAGATTTCAAAATCTGTGAGCAGATGATTTTTTTGTGTGTGTCAGCATCATAAGGGTTAGGACAGCGAAATAAAATCATTAATGGATTTTCAATTGTTGATTAACAACAAAAGTTGCGGTATGTCGTAATTTGTTCCAAGATTAGTGCAGGTAAGGTTTGATGTAGCCCCGATCATTAATGTTATTTGTTATCACAGTTTATCATTTGGTCCCTTTCTCATTAAATGGTTGAGATTTCACACCTAGTCATACCGTTAAACTAGACTATTGATAATTGTACTGTATAAACAAAGGCGCGAGGTGACATGTTGCACACAAGCGTGTCGAGAGGCCTGTCAGCAAATTATGTTCCACTCGGCTGGTTTTGGCATCCAGTTTACAGAGGTGAATTTGTATTGAAATAAAACAAATATTTGGCGATACCTGTCCGGTATCAGGTTTTCACAGGGTCCGGTTTTTACAGGGATTTTCATAATAAGAAAAGAAGGGAAAAACTCGGAACCGAACAAATCATCCGGTATTGAGAGCATTCCGGTTTACACAGGTTTCACTGTATATAAGGTTAAGACTTTAAAGCATATTTATGAAGTAAGGAGGTTAGACAAAGTGGCAGTTTTAGGAGACAGAAGTATTTGTGCAGAACTTGGGTTCTGGTTTGGAGAGACTGGTTTTGTCCGAAAATTTGTGACATTATGATGATTCATAGCTACAACGGTTTCAGTACCTTAGCAATTCATAATCCTTTCAACAAGTCTGTAAAATATCACAAAGGAACAAATACAAAAACACAACAGTAACAACCATTGACATTTAGTTGATATTGTTTGTTCATGTGATGTTTTGTTATAACTGCATATAATTACACACTTTTACCAATTATAATAATAGCCAAAACACTTTCGTCTGAAAGAATTAGATACATCATGTTTATATCTATTACTGAGCGTCTCAATATTGATGTGACAAAGAATTATATGAATAATCTTGGCTACGGATTCAAGATTCAAGGGCTGAGTGCATAACTCAAGAAACTGATTATTCTATTATTCTCAGAAAGGACAGCCACAAATGATTCTCAGTTTGCACAGTCTTGACATGATGGAAATAATGGTATCACACAGGGACTTGTATATAGTGATTGTATTTCACACCAATGGTATAGGTATGGTTAACATGACAGAGCTATAAAGAAAGTTTGTAACACGATTAAATTGTTAGAACTGTGGTATTGTTTTCCAGATCAAGATGACCAAGATTGATCGATTAGTGTAGCCCGTGATCACTACATAGAATATGACAGACGATAATTATATATAGGGAGCGGTAATTATACCACCAATAGTCATGCAGAAAGTAAGAATGTCATACGCATTGAACAAGTTATATTCAAATATTTATGGGATCCAGATAATCTAACAAGAAAGACTCATATTATAACTGTTTCGTACATATGACATTTTCACTTTCTGCAAATATTCGGTACATAATTACCAACCCCTGTAAAAATATGGGGGGGGGGGGGGGGGGTATTGGCTGTCAAATTCCAGGTGGTGATCAGGGGCTGCACTGTCCAATCTTGGTCATATTGATCAAGAAAACAACACAACATGACAATTTATTCTTGTTACAAACATTCTTTTTAGTTCTGTCATGTTATCTTTACCTGTACCATAGGTGTGAAATACAATCGCTATATAATTGCTTTCTAGGCGAAATCTCCAATTGGTTTACTATATATCTAAATTGTAGGCGATTTCATCATTAGGCGATTTCTCCAGCACCCGTAATATTATATGTGTATCACGGTAATAGAAACAAGAGATATACTTACCCTGTACCAGGTGCTGCTGGCTGTTTGTTATCTGCAGCATTGCCAGAATCTATAAAAAAAACAATACCATCAAAAATAGAACAAGAGCACTGCAAGAAGCGGGTGCAACGCTCATCTGCCGTCATTGTCAAAATGAACATGCATACCAAAAATGAAGGTTGTAAATGGAAAATTGAAGAAGTTATGGTCAATGTTAAGATTTCGGCCGCCGCCGATGCCAGGGTTACAATAGTTCGTGATTTCTTCGAAACAGACGAGCTAAAAATCTGTGGGTGGTTAAAGTCTCTTGATTAAACTAATATAGCTGTACATATTAACAATACATGGAGTGAAAAGAGACAAAACATCTGTCTTTTAATTTGCAGAGTATTGCAATTCTGTCCTGGGACCCAGCTGTAAGGGATTATTTCCAACGTACATAATTATGTGAAGTATCACTACAGTGGTAAATAACTGATGCTGCATGATCTTCTATCATTATTAGATTATTTGTTTGCATGTAAAAGTCGCGAAATAACATGACATAAAATCTAAACTACCACGAAAACTAACTGCAACAATAACAATACATATTATTCACATTAATGGCTGAAGTGTGATATAAAGCATTCTTATTTTATAATGATTTACAGTTTTTACCTCCATATAGCCATTCTTCGTCATCTTCTGTGTTTCCACTCGCCTTCAATGTTTCAACGGCAGCCATTTTTCATTTTTGATAACAAGCGGCTCGTACAAGTTTCGTACTCAGGTGCTTCGAATAAGGCGCGGACTAAAACGGGATCGGTGAAGGGGATATACTAATGTCAACGCCTGTACGGTAAAACAGAAGAATATGAATGGAAATTGTCACAAATGTAGTTATTTGTTAAAGAAGTTTTATATTTGATAAAACAAATGTATTTCATTAGAACTAATTAGATTTTTATAAGTCTACATTAAAAATCTTATATTTGATAAAAAATATATTTCATAAAAACTAATTAGATTTTTATAATTTAACATTTTTAATGCATAGATCTGCTCAAACTTCTTTAACAAATAACTACATTAGTGACAATTTCCATTCATAATCTTCTGTTTTACCGTACAGGTGTTTACGTTAGTATATAATCCCCCTCTACCCACCTCAATTTCAATGGATCAGTCATCTGATCTGGGTCTAGTCTGTTTGTTGAGGCGTCAAAAAGCGTTTATATGAGGAAAAGGGTTAAGATACATTCCCTTAAACCATTTCCAAGAAAAGCTATTTTATTTTTCCTCCAAAGTGAGTCCAAACCCTATGCTCTAGCCAATCTTAACCCGTTACTCCATAAATACACCTTTCTATGCCTTTGCAAACAGGGTAGACCCAGATCAGATGGCTCCTATAGGAGCCGTCTGATCAGAGTCTGCTCTGTTTGCTTATGATATAATATAGATATGATTTTGCAGTTTCTGTCACAGACAAAAAAATCTGTGCCCATGTGCTATAAAATAAATTAATCTAATTAATATTCATGATATAATTTTTTCTTACATGAATATTCATGGAGGAAAGAGTTCAGTCTTTACTCCATGAATATTTTTGAAGAAATTCATGATATGATGAATAGTACATGTAACTAGCTGAGATTCTATGACGGCAAACGCAAACATTTTTGGCCATGACAGAAACTGTAGAATCAGATCTATTATGATTTCGTAAGCAAACAGAGCAGATCCTGATAATATGGCTCCTACAGGAGCTGTCTGATCAGGCAGTTCTCTGTTTGTAAAAGTGTAAAAAGTCTTATTTATGGAGTAAAGCCTAAATGGGTTAAAATAACATAAAACAGAAAATTCTAAAGATTGGTCTTCAGAAAGGGTTTGGTGGAGAAATGATGATCCTTTCCTTCATATAAACGCCTTTTCAGGCATTTGCAAACAGAGAAGACCCAGATCAGATGTCTTTTAGAGGAGCTGTCTGATCAAAGTCTGCTCTGTTTGCTAATGGAATTTAATAGAGCTGTTTCTTTACTTTCTAAAATGGCTACAATGTTCCACCTTCCATATTTCATTATAACCGTTTTGTCCATGAATATTTACTGTAGTAGTTATTGAAATTTGGTCTTAAGATGAATATCAAGGAACAGAAACAAAGGTATAAGTAGACCTGATAGCAGTAGCAATTTGCTCTAATCATGTGCACATAGCCCTTTCCTTGTTCTATGTTAATTCCAAATTTCAATACCTACTGAATATTCATGGACAAAATAGTTACAATGAAATAGAGAAGATGGAATTTTAGAAAGTAAAGAAACAGTTAAGAAACAGATCTATTAAATTCCCATAAGCAAACAGAGCAGGCCCTGATCAGACGGCTTCTATAGAAGCCATCTGATCTGGGTCTACTCTGTTTGCAGAAGCATGAAAACACATTCATATGGAGGAAAGGGATAGCAAGAAAAGTTGTCACCATAATTGAATGGAATTCTTCTTGACCCTTTACTCCATGAATATTCATATTAAAAATAATATCATGAATATTGATAAGTTTAATTTTTATAATAACCAGGCCTTCCAGCAGCCATTCACAAAAAAGTAGGAAAAAAGTAGGAGGTTTTCTGACATAAAAGTAGGAAATCGTAGGAATATTTTTTACAAACAAGAGGGCCATGATGGCCCTTAATCGCTCACCTGTTCGTAACAGATTTATGATTTCAATGACAGATTGCATGTAATCTTGCGCGGGACACTTTTTGTTAAGGTGTCATAATTTGAACAATCTTGGAAAAGAACAACTAAAGGATGTTACATACAAAATGTCTAGGCTTTACAATTTCAGAGAAGATTTTTAAACTTTTGGTCATAACTTGAACAATTTTTGTAGAGGACCATGATCATGGTACATACCAAATATCAAAATTGTAGGTTTTGTGGTTTCAGAAAAGATTATGTTTAAATGTTAAGGCCTGCATGATGCATGTCAAGGGACGAGAGACAGAGGATTGTAAGAAAAGGATTTTTTAAAACTTTCCTATGAAAAACTGATATGCCCCGGGGCGGGGCCATTTTCAACCCAGGAGACATAATTTGAACAATCTTGGTAGAAAACTATTAGATAACGCTACATACCAAA
The DNA here is from genome assembly GCA_963576725.1 of Azorinus chamasolen. Taxonomy (NCBI): domain Eukaryota; kingdom Metazoa; phylum Mollusca; class Bivalvia; order Cardiida; family Solecurtidae; genus Azorinus; species Azorinus chamasolen. Next base: position 74,715,154 of record OY755242.1, on the reverse strand, counting down.
TATTAAAGGTCTCGGCCTTACAGTTTTGGAGCAGAAGATTCTTAAAGATTTTCATATGAAAAACTGATAAGCCCCAGGGCGGGGCCATTTTTTGGTCCAGGGGTAATAATTTGAACAATCTTGGTAGAAAACCATTAGATGATGCTACATACCAAATATCAAGGGTCTAGACCTTACAATTTTGGAGAAGAAGATTTTTAAAGATTTTCCTATGAAAAATTGATAAGCCCCAGGGCGGGGCCATTTTTTGTCTTTTAACCCTTTCCCTCATATAAAGGCGTTTTCCCGCATTTGCAAACAGAGTAGACCCAGGTCCTTGAGGAGCCGTCTGATCAGGGTCTACCCTGCTTGCTATTGGAATTTGATAGATCTGTTCCTTTGCTTTCTAAAATGGCTACAATATTCCACCTTCCATATTTCTTTATAACTTTTTTGTTAATGAATATTCAGAAGGTATTGAAATTTGGCCTTAACAATGGGGGAAACGAGTCACTAATGTCCTTTGCAAACAGTGCAGACCCAGATGAGAGGGCTCCTAGAGGAGCCCTCTCATCAGGGTCTGCACTGTTTGTCAAGTTACTTTTATTTACAAAAATCCCTAAATATTCACAATAAGCTTTACCTGTTTGAAATTTGGAAGATTCCATTTGAAAATTCAGCGTAGTAAGGGTTAATACAGAACAGGGAAAGGGTTAAACTCTTAACTATACCCCCCCCCCCCCTTCCCACCCTAAGTCAATAAAGCAGAATGATATTGTAATGCCAAGTCATACATAGTTACATACATGTATGTTTATTCCAATTTCATTATATAAGCTCTAACCACAAATGTTTAATAACATATACAATGTACATCATTTTAATAAGAAATCTATAGATATGTCACTAAACAAACTGTCATATACATGTAATTAAAACTCTTCCATCAGAGAGACTATTAAGTCAAAAATTTATTGCATGGTACATTCAGGTACAATCATATCATTGTTTTTGGTAAATCAGTATACATGTAGTCCTATTTAACCCTTTTCCTGTTGAATATACAGTAAAACCTCTCTATAACGGCCACTAAATTGTGTTAATTAGGTGGTATTTAGAGCAGGTGGCTGCTTAAAGCAAGATGGAAGTAAAACAGAATGCTCCTATAAGAGCGTTCTGTTTTACTTTCACCTTGCTTTAAACAGCCACCTGCCTTTAACACAAAATACTTGGTATGATTTAGTGGTCGTTATAGAGAGGTTTTACTGTATCTTGAAAACAAGAGGGCTATGAGGCACTGAAGCACTCACCTGAGATCAACTCCGTAATGGGGCCATTTTTGATCTACAAGTCATCATTTGTACAACCTTGGTAGAGAATCGTAAGGCAAAGCTGCATGCCATTAATTAAAGGTCTAAGCCTTAAGGTTTCAGAGAAAAAATTATATTTTATATTTTCCCCATGAAAAACTGATAAGCCCCAGTTACGCCCAGGGTCGTTAGTTGAACATTCTTGGCAGAAGACCACAAGGCAAAGCTACATACCAAATATGGAAGGTATGGGCCTTATGGTTTCTGGGACGAAGATTTTTTAAGGTTTTTCTTCAGTAAGTCTATGAAAAATTAATATGCCACAGGGACGGGCCATTTTTTTACCAATGGGTAATAATTTGTACAATCTTGGTAGAGGACTATATGGTTAAGATGCATGTCAAATATTAAAGGTATTGGCCTCATGAAGTTTAAGAAAAGAAGATTTCTAAAGGTTTTCCTATATATAAGTCTATCTAAAACTTATAAGCCCCGGGTGGGCCCATTTTGGCCAGGGGTCATAATTTGAACAATCTTGGTAAAGGACTATTAAATAATGATACATATCAAATATCAAAGGCATTTTAGTTTCAGAAAAGAAGATTTTTAAAGATTTTTAAAGATTTTCCTGACATTAAAACTGACAAGCCCCTTGGCGGGGCCATTTTTGGCCTGGGGGTCATATTTTGAAAAATCCTTGTAGAGGACCATTAGCTAATGTTACATACCAAATATCAAATGTCTGGGAATTTTAGTTTCAGAGAAGAATGATAAAGATTTTCATATGAAAAACTGATAAGCCCCATGGGGGCCATTTTTGGCCCTAGGGTCATAATTTGAACAATCTTGGTAGAGGACCAGTAGATAATGATACAATATCAAAGGTCTGGGAATTTTAGTTTCAGTGAAGAAAATTTTAAAAGATTTTCCTATGTGAAACTTATCTGATAAGCACCTGGGCGGGGCCATGTTTGGAACAGGAGTCATAATTTGAACAAACTTGGTTGAGGACCATTTATCTAAGATAATGATACATACCAAATATCAAAGGTCCGGGCATTTTAGTATCAGAGAAGAAGATTTTTTTTTAAAGATTTTGCAATATAAAAGCACCTGGGCTGGGCCAGCCTGGGGTCATAATTTGAAAATCTTGATAGAGGACCATTAGATAATGATACATACTGGTCAAATAACATAGGTCTGGGCATTTAGCTTCAGAGAAGAAGATTTTTAAAGATTTCCTTATGAATTAAAAGTTATCTATACGGTCATGTCAGAAAAACTAGTCCCACAGCAAGGGGAGTAACTCTAGTCAAAAACATTGAACAATTTTTTGTTCCCCCTAGCCACTGATGCTTCTGACAAAGTTTGGTTAAAATCGGGTCAGCGATTTCAGAGAAGTTGTTTGAAAATGTGGCCGGACGGTGGACGGACAGCAATCACAATAGCTCACCCTGTGCCAAGTGAGCTAAAAAAACAGCAAGTAATTTAGGAGGAGATGTCATTTTCAGAAAAAAGTTGATGACGGATGATGCACGACAGACGATGGACACAGGGCAATCACAATAGCTCACCTTGGCACTTTGTGCTAGGTGAGCTGAATACATAATATGCCATTTCATTATAAAAATTCAGCAACTAAATGTTCATGCCGTCATAATTTCTTACATGGATATTAAGCGTTAATTGCCATTGCAATGACTTTGTTGAGCTGACTGCAAACTGGCTTAACGAAAATGTCCAAAAGTTGCCATTCCCTCTTTCTCCTAATGTCAAACAGTCTTGGATTTAACCCTTTTCCTAATATAAATGCGTTTTCACGCATTTACAAACAGAGTAGACCCAGATCAGACGGCTCCTATAGGAGCCGTCTGATCAGGGTCTGCTCTGTTTGTTAATAGAATTTGATAGATCTGGTTCTTTACTTTCTAAAATGTCTACACTGTTTCACCATCCATATTTCTTTATATCTATTTTTAATGAATATTCAGTAGGTATTCAAATTTGGCCTAAATACAGAACAGGGAAATGGGCTAAATGAGACAACTAGAAACCATAAACCAAAGATCTATGGGCATTCATTTCATTTTGATTCAAACTGTTTGCAAGTAACACCAACAACAAATCTGTGGAAATATAAAACGTGCCAATGTAGTGCTCATTTACAAACAGAAAAAATTATTTGGCTTCTTCTTTAGTGTTCTTAAGCAGCTCTTTCATTTGATTCAAGTAGGTAGAGTCTCTGACAGTGAATTCTGTGAAGATTTGCTTGAAGTGTGTACTATCAATAGTCTCTGGCATGGAAATCCTCAGTAAAATCCTCCTCTCTTCCTCCTGCACAGAATTAATAGTGCACACTTTACAGATCCACTCCTTGTCAAGCATCTGTCTGACTGGTTTTGCCTAGAATAAATAAATCATTCTTTGTTCCACAGCACAGGTATATGACCGACCGACGGACGGGGTGATTCCAGTATACCTCCTCATACAAGTTTGTAGGGGTATAATTTGCTTAATATTGATAATGACATATAAACAAAGAACAGTTTTAGCCCTAGTAAAAACTGTATAATAGGATCTATATAATGTCATCATAAGTAACAGAGCAGATCCTGATCAGATAGCTCCTACAGGAGCTGTCTGATCAGGATTTTCTCTGTTTACAAAGGCATTTATCGGAGTATCGATGGAGTAAAACTAAAAAGCTGCTAATAATTTGCAACATACCAGTACATACTAATTAAAATGAGCCATCTGATCTAGGTCTACTGTGTTTGCAAATGCCAGTACATGTGTCCTGCATTCAGAGGGTTAACCCTTTCCCTCATAGGCTATTTTTAGATCCAACTTCCTTGAATAAATCTACCGAAAAGGAGCATTAACTATAAGAAAAGTAAAGTTGTAGAATTTAGAAGTTCTGAAACCATGGTGATAAATTGAGCATTTGCCCTTTAAGAGCAAATGCTCTGTTTATCACAATGGTTTCAAAAAGTGACTTTTACAGAGGCATGGAAAGGCGTATTGATGGAGGAAAGGGTTAATAATTCTTGCAAAAACATCAACCTTGACCAAAGGAAATATTTTGAATAGTGGATTTACAAATAAGAGACTGAATACAATTAACCAATTACCTGATGATTTTTCATGCAAGAAATAAAGACAAATTTATTATCTGAATTAATTTTTTAACAGTACATCTCAGTGTGTAACTGCCCTCTTAACCCATTACCTCATAGGCCATTTTCAGACCCAACCTCTGAGTGAATCTACCGAAAAGGAGCATTTACTACAGACAAGGAACCTTTAAGGATTGTGTAGTTTCGAAACCATTGATAAATAGAGCAAATGCTCCTAAGGAGCAAATGCTCTATTTATCACAATGGTTTCACAAAGGGACTTTTACAAAGGCATCAATATGAGGGAATGGGTTGGCCAATTCTTTCATACTGACGCCCTTTGAAGCCCCTGTAAAAGTCACTTTTTGAAACCATTGTGATAAATAGAGCATTTACTGCTATGGAGCAAATGCTCTTTTTATCAACATGGATTCAAAATCACATTATTCGTATTGTTTTCCTTTTCTCTTATAAATACTCTTTGTGGGTAGATTTATTGATTGAAAGAGGTGGGATCTACAATAGCCTATGAGGTACATGCAATATTCTCTCACCTGTTTCCCATGTATATCCAAGTTAACTGCACCATGCAGCAGTAGCACCTGCTTTATTTTCTCTATGACCCATGGGGCATCTGTTGACTTTATCTTCACCAGTTTTACTCGTTCTTGACGGTCTTTGCCCGGTTTTTCAACAATCTGGACAGACTGGAGCCCAGGATCAGCCTTATCGCTTATACTCCCATCCATCTTACTCATAGTGTATTTCTTATAATGTTCACAAAATTTCTCTACATAATAGATTTCTGAAGAAAGTATGAAATTTCCACTTGGGTCGTAAATGTTGTATCTCTCTAAATTTTTTACATCAAATTTTTTACCCATCAGCATCTTAGCAGTACTAGAAAAAGGCTGTCCTCTAATCCATTCTCCTGAGGTGTGCAACAAAATGCTTGATGCTGGACATGGCTTGGCATGTGAAAGGTGACTATGAAATGTATTAGCTTCACAGGTTGAGGTAGATAGTGTTGGTAACAAAATTTGAGTCTTCAATCGCTCAAGAGTTTGGGACCTGGCGAATCTCCTGAGTATCAGGTTACCAACTTTCAAAACCTGCCACATGACGGAGAGCTGAGTCCTGGAATGAAATATTTATCCTTGAAATATTTGAAATGTTTACAACATATATATAAATGAAAAAGCATTGCAAACTAATCTAAATGCTCATATTTCAGGTATAAATCTAAGATTTTTAGAGAGGCAAAACTCAGTCAATATTATACTAAATATATGACAGTTTAATAGTTGGTCAGAATGTGCCCATTGTGATTATCATTAAGACATACCGCTTGGGCATGCCAATGCTCCTATGTGAAAGTCAATATTTTAAAAGGCCATAAGGCATAACCCTTTCCCTATTCTATGTTTATTCCAAAATTCAATACATGGACAAAATAGTTAATTATAACAAAAGGTGAAATATTATAGCCATTTTAGAAAGTAAAGAAACAGCAATCAAAATCCATAAGCAAACCCTGATCAGACGGCTCCTATAGGAGCTGCATGATCTGGGTCTACTCTGTTTGCAAATGCATGAAAAGGCATTTACAGGTATATGAAGGAAAGGGTTAAATATGCATGATAAATAAAGTAATGGCTGCTCATCAAAACAGGACCTTTGTTGATGTTGGACACATGTGTGAAGTTTGATTCCAATAGCTGTACTGCATCACTGATGTCAAAAGTACGACAAAATGTCAAAATATTTGCACAATGACTACTTGATTTACTCCCACGATGACAACACCATGACTATTGCAAAAGCTTGATTCACTTGCTTTGAAAACAAACAAGTGCAACACACTGTCAACATGTACCAGTAATTTAACCCTTTCCCTGTTCTTTGTTTTTTTGAAATTTCAATACCTATTGAATATTCATGAATAAAATAGTTATAATGAAATATGGAAGGTGTAACTTTTTAGCCATTTTAGAAAGTAAATAATCAGATCTTTCAAATTCTATTAGCAAACAGAGCAGACCCTGATCAGACGGCTCCGCTAGGAGCCGTCTGATCTGGGTCTACTCTGTTTGCAAATGCATGAAAACACGTTTATATTAGGGGAAGGGTTAAAAGATATGCAAGGGTTAAATTTGAATTCTTCAATGCATACGAAAATTGTAGCCTTGAGGTTTTTGTCACAAAAACGGATGTCAGAGTTATGGCCCTTATGCATGACACTAACTTCCTTACATCATGCTCTTTCCATAAATGAAATGTCATTCCAATAGCATCAGGAGAACAGGAGTTATTGATCAGACAAAAAATGTAACAAAGGGCAATAACTCCAAAAGTATTGAAGCCAGAGTTATGGCCCTTGTACATGACACTTTCTCTCATCATGCTCTTTCCATGTATGAGTTTTCAATACAATGGCATGAGCCATGTAGGAGTTATCGTCTGGACAATAAAGTGTTAAACAAATGTACAAGGGGCAATAACTCACAATTTATTGAAGCCAGAGTTATGGACCTTATGCATGATACTTTCTCTTATCATGATCTTTCCATGTATGAAGTTTCATTCCAATGGCAAGTGCCATAAAAATTATAGGAGTTATCGTCTGCACAAAAAATGTTTGTTTTTTTAAAAAAGGGCAATAACTCCAATATTAGTGAAGCCAGAGTTACGGACCTTAGGCATGACACTTCCTCTCATCATGATCTTTTCATGTATGAAGTTTCACTCCAATGGCATGAGCCATATTGGAGTTATCGTCCAGACAAAAAAGTGTGAATATTTTTTACAATGGGCAATAACTCTTATATTAGTGAAGCCGGAGTTATGGACCTTGAACATGACACTTTCTCTCATCATGATCTTTGCATGTATTAAGTTTCAATCCAATGGCATGAGCCATTTAGGAGTTATTGTCAAGACAAAAAGGGTGAATTTTTTTACAAGGGGCAATCACTCCTATATTAGTGAAGCCAGAGTTATGGACCTTGTGCATGACACTTCCTCTCATTACACTCTTTCCATATATGAAGTTTCAATCAACTGTCATCAGGCATATTGAAGTTATCGTCCGGACAAGAAGTGTCTCCCCCAATATGTCTCCCCCATATATGGGGGGGGGGGGGGGGGGGAGAGGGGGGGGGGGGGAGAGAGACATAATTCTTTTTTTTAACAAGAGCAGTGCCAACACACATCTGTTAAATTGGGTCCCATAAAGGGGCATATTTTTTAAAAGAAAAAAAAGAAGAAAAAAAAGCCTCACATAGCTATGGCTCTTGGTCTGATTGTAACATCATGCAGTTTCATAAAATTTGCTTGAATAGATTTAAAACAATAGTCAATGTTAAAGTATTTTGTCAGAGTTTTAAAAATTAAGTCAAAATCATAAGTCTTAAAATATAACTGATGGAAAGGGCTTGCCATAAGGGATTCACATATGAAACTTTTTTTGTTTGTTTGTATAAAGATCAGTATTTAACACAGATGCCAGTTTATAGTATTCAGATCCATTGTCATGGGTGTAGCAGAGGTGGGTAGTAGTGATAGTGTTTGTGTAGGACTAGATAATGCGTCGTACAACTACGGGTCGAACATACTTGGTGACGAAATTAAATGACAAGAGAAAACTTCATATTAAGCTATGAGGACAATCTAACAAATTACATAAATCTTTTTTAAAAAATGTTATCAATTTAACATTGATACCTCAACTGTTGTTATAACTTCATTCCAACTTTTGGCAGATGTCAGAGCTCCACAACTATAATGCAAACAGCAAGTACAATATCGCTTGAGCCGCCCTCTAACTATTTCGGCCTCAAACACGATTATCAAGGCGCGGGCTAAAACGCCGTTGAAAGTGATTTTTGCGGAATACTGGATAAAGATGGAAAACACTAGATCTACTGACAGAAATAGTAGTGATCGAGAGAAAATACACAGAAGACAAAGGAATAGAAAGAAATTGGAGATAGAGAGAGAGAGAGAGAGAGAGAGAGAGAGAGAGAGAGAGAGAGAGAGAGAGAGAGACAGACAGACAGACAGACAGACAGACAGAGACACACAGAGAGACACACAGAGAGATAGACAGAGAGAGAGAGACATACAGAGAGAGACAGCGTCAGAGACAGAGACAGAGAGAGAGACAGAGAGAGAGACAGACAGACAGAGACAGACAAAGACAGACAGAGACAGAGAGAGACAGACAGAGACAGACAGACAGAGAGAAAGAGAGACAGACAGAGAGACAGACAGAGACAGCTACACAGACAGAGACAGATACACAGACAGAGACAGAAGAGGAGTGGGGGTGTTTCCACTGCATTTGATGGCCTCAGATTTGTCTAATTTGTCGATGGCAAGTAATAGCCAGGAAATGGTAAAATGGCCGGATGCACGCTGAGGCAGACGCATACACGCATGTACATACGTAACGTTGTACACAATGGTGCATGCTTCTAAAAATGTGGATGCATATGTGTGTCCATTTTCCGTAGATCCATATAATACGAAAATGAAACCGTTTTGGACAAATTAAAACTGTCTTATTAACACTTCCGAACGAACCATTAAATTCAAAGAAAATGGAAAGTTAAAAATGTCGAGTACCTATAACTTTCCAAATGAACCATTTAATTAAAACTTCATTGGCGCACAACTACAACCGGACAATTATTTACACATTATCCCCTAGTCAGGTCTAGTGACGTATTTTTGCGTCTCTATAAAATTCACATTGTGAAACCATTGTGATAAATAGAGCACTTTCTCCTATAGGAGCAAATGCTCTATTTATCACAATGGTTTCAAACTACAAAATTCTAAAAAATGCCTTTTCTCTAGTTAATGCTCCTTTTCAGTAGATTTATTCAAAAAGGTTGGGTCTAAAGATAGCCTAGGGGAGAATGAGTTAACACGAATATATTGAATAATTATAGTTGGCTCCTCCTCTTTTTCTGAACATTAACAAAACAAAAAGTTATATCAAAATTTGAAAAAAAGTAAAAACATGCAGTGCGGAGCTTGACCAAAGGGCTAGGAGCCGTCTGGTCTGGGTCTTCTCTGTTTGCAAATACGCGGAAACGTGTTTATCAGCCAAATCGAGTTAAGTTAATCAATTGCGTATAAACTGTGTCCCGCAGCAGAAACATGACGAATTCAAATTATATAGTCAAAAATATTATCCTAGATTTGAAAAGTCATAGGACAAAATTCTTTCCTAATTGCTTACTTTAACTTGTTTTGGCTGTCATATCAATGGAAGGATTAACCATACAATTGAAAGAATGTATAATTGGCCAACGTATATGTTGTGCTTGTGATGATTAACCCATTTGCTCCCAGTGGATTCTTCCATGCTTATATATTGGATTAGTCTATCTTTTATCTAAGGGATGTCTTGTTAAAATTTTCATTTTTGTTTTGTTTTATATTGAATTTCCTATCAGCAAACAGTGTAGACTCTGATCAGACGCCGCATTATGCGGCGTCTGATCAGAGTCTACACTTTTTGCCTACATCCCATATATGGGATCGTGGGAGCAATTGGGTTTAAGTTACTCACCTAACACGTATTGGACGCGTTCATTTCATGGTTTGTCCTGGTAAAACTTTGCAATTTTTTGTTGGATGACGATACATCCAACTGTATGTATATGTCTCTGCTTTAGTTTACAATTATTTTATTTTATTTAAAAGGCATTGAAAGCCAGCTTGGTAAACGTATGGTGTGGTCCTTATGCTTTTTAACTATTTCACAAATTTTCATAGAAAAACTCTAGAAACAGTTTCTGAGACATAGCTCCGGACAGACAAAAACGTAATATTTTACAAACAAAGCGCCTTACTCTGGTGTTCCAAGTTTAGTATAAATCGAGGGCTTGGTGCAAAACTATTGTAACTCCCTTTCTTTGTGAAGGAGTTACAATAGTTTTCCACCAAGCCATCGAAATGATACTAGCAGAGCCGCATGTCCTTATGCTACTTAATATTTACACATAGTTTCATGGAAAACTTCTAACAGTTTCTAATGGCTGCGGACAGGCAAAACGTTACATTTTCGGCAAACAATGGTCCATAACTCTAGTTTTCCAAGGTTAATGTCAGTGATACTTGCGAATCCCCATTCCTTTATAGTACTTAACATTTAGACAAAAGTTCAAATATTTTTTTAAACCTTTTCTGAGATATGAGTCCAGGACGCACAGACAGGCGCATGGACGCACATACAGTGGAGTTGTAAAGTTACTACATACCGACACGTAGAATGGAAATTGAACACGTATTTACTAGTATGCAAGGGCATGAACAAACCTTTAACTTGTTGGTAGGGGTGGTCCAAAACATGTCAACTTTCATCTGGTTCAAATTTACAACTTAGTCATACCTCTCTCTCTCTCTCTCTCTCTCTCTCTCTCTCTCTCTCTCTCACCACTCTATATCCTTCCTTATCAGCCCCTCTCTCACAACCTCCAAACCCTCTCGTCATCATCTCCCCATCTTTCTTCAGTTATAAATTTTCTCTTTCTCATCCTTCTTTTGCTTCTGCAACCTGAAACCCCATCCTTCATATTCAACCCTCTCTCCCTTTAATTCTCACTTCTTACCACTCTCTTTCTCCATTCTCTTACACCCACTCCCCTCGATCTTTCTTCCCTCTCCCATCCTAATCACGTCCACCATGCTAAAATACTAATTCTCCTGCTGGCGGCCTTCCTTTCTCCCCCTCTCTCTCTCATGATTATATTTTCGATCCTTGTCTCTGTCTTCTTCTCACCATCTCCCTCATCACTCCCCCTCCTCTCTCATGTATGTCAACTTCCATCTTACGCTTTACCTTCCAGTCTCCCTCTAGTATAATCTCAGTTTCATATCACTCGCTCCAACTCACCCTCCCATTTACTTTACTTCTCTTGCAGCCTGTATCACTCACCCTCTTTCTCCCTTCTTCCAATTTATATAAATCTGATAGAGAGTCACCTCCAGATATTTCCTGTGAAATTTGGTGGAAATAAGTTTAGCCGTTGGGTGAGAAATTTGGTGAGATTTTGGAGGAGATCTCGTCATTAAAATCTATTTTAGCTCCTGTGGCTAAACTATAGTAAACAAGCTCCTCACCGCCACATTGTCAGAGAACAAGCAAACAAGAGGACTAAGATGGCCCTTAATCGCTCACCTGATTACCATAGATTTTAGATTTTTGCTGGGTAGCCCATGGGTAGGGCCAATATTGACCTTAGGGACAATATTTGAACAATGTTGATAGTGGATCATGAGAAGTGGTTCAGCAGAACAAGTTTTTTTTTTTAAAGATTTAGTATATTGATTTTATCAAGACAATGATTCTGACCAATGAAGATGCCCTCTAGAGAAATTTTTCTAAGATTTGATCTAGTGACCTACTTTTTATTCCAACCCAACCCATGATCACACTCAACCTTGATATCACCAAAACAAACACTCTGAGCAAGTTTGAGGAAGACTGGGTAGATGGCGGTGGTCTAGTGGTAACGCGCTTGAATATCAGTCCGGAGGTCCAGGGTTCAAATCCCAGTCCCTCCCGGAAATTTCAGAGACGCTTTTCCGTGTCTCCCACCCACACATCCTCTCCACCCAGGGGATTAAAATGGGTACCTGTGAGGGTCACTCGCCGGAACTGCGGCTGCATGATTGCGCCATATGTTAGCAGTGCTCAATATTGTAGGCCAATGACTCAATGACCAGGGGAGTAAATGTACAGTCGGCTGAGCGGTCATTCGGACTGAAAGTAGACTATAACTAGGTACATGTACTTTTTTTACTGGGCTAAAAATGTGGCCACTGGAGGGTAAACTAGATTTTTCTAAGATATGACCCAGTGACCTACTTTTTGACCTCACATAACCCACTTTCAAACTTGTCCAAGATTTTATTAGGACAATCATTCCGGCATATTTTCAGGAAGATTTGGCTATAAATGTGACTTCTAGAGTGTTCACGAGGTTTCCTACTATTTGACCTATTGACCTAGTTTTTAACCCCACATAACCCACTTACTTTCAAACTCGTTTGAGATTTTATCAAGACAATCATTATGACTAAGTTTCATGAAGACTGGAAAAAATGTGACCACTAGAGTGTTCACAAGGTCTTTCTACTGTTTGACCTAGTGACCTAGTTTTTAACCCCACTTTAAAGGGGATGTCCCTACATTTGACGCGTTTCATAAACACTTAAAATATACAAAACTCATTTGTTTATATGCTGAAAAGTAGTATATCATAAAAAGCCCCATCCAATTACCGTTTATAATGACAAAACATCCATGTGTTTGATATCGCCGATCCCGGTTTTACTCCCCGATGTTTCAGTTTTATTCGGGTTGAGTTTTAGTTTAGTAACTGTTCGCCCTATTCGCGATTCTCCGACCACTTCCGAGAAAGCTATTACGTAAACAATGGAGGGATCGGGTGATCATCGGCAAAACGCGGAAGAATTTACGGAAAAGGCCGATAATATTGTGTTGTAGAACAAAAATTATCAGTATTGATGAAATCGGTTTATTTGTATCACAGGGGCATTTTTCGATATAAGTTCAAATTGGGAACCTTCATAATAATGATAGAGCATAACAAATACCAAGTTTTATGATATTATTGAAAATATGCGATCAATGTAGGGACCTCCTCTTTAAAACTCGTTCGAGATTTTATCAAGACATTAATTCTGACCAAGTTTCATGATTGTGACCACTAGAGTGTTCACAAGGTTTTTCTACTCTTTGATCTAGTGACCTAGTTTTTTACCCAACGTAATCCACTTTTCAAACTCCTCTGTGATTTTATCAAGACAATTATTCTGAGCAAGTTTCGTGAAAATTGGGCTAAAAATGTGACCTCTAGAGGGTTCACAAGGTTTACCTAATATTTGACCTAGTGACCTAGTTTTTAACCCAACTTGACCCACTTTCGAACTCGTCCGAGATTTTATCAAGACATTCATTCTTACTAAGTTTCATGAAGATTGGACTACAATTGTGACCAGTAGAGTGCTCACAAGCAAATTGTTGACGACGGACATTCAAGTCTCCCAAAAGCTCACCGTGAGTTTTGCTCAGGTGAGCTAAAAATGTGGAAACCGCATTAAAGTCGATTTTTTTTGTGTTGACCTTGACCCGATTTCATGACTGTATCCTTGTATCAACTGAAAGACATTCACCCAAGCTATCTACATACCAAATACATGTATAAATTGTCTAGCATATGTAGTTCAGAAGTTATAACAAAATTTTAATGACAGCCAAGTTTTCAAAATAGTGACCTTGAACTTGACCTGATTTCAGTTATCTTTATGTCATCTGTAAGGTCCTTACCAAAGCTATCTGAATACCATATATGAATTGTCTAGCGATTTTGACGATTTTCAATGATGGCCAACTTGTCAAAATAGTGACCTTGACCTAATTTCAAATATCTTTACAATGTATTTCAACTGAAAGGCCTTTACCAAAGCCATTTGTATACCAAAGATGAATTGCCTAGCTTTGTAGTTCAGAAGTTATAACAATGTTAAAGTTTGTTAAAAACGGTAAATACATTTTCGAAATACATGTGACTATGGCCTGATTTCATGTATCAAGTGAAAGGCCTACACCCAAGCTATCTGCATACCAAATATGAATTGTCTGGTTTAAGTAATTCAGAAATTATAAACAATGTTAAAGCACGCCGGCCAAATACCCACCTGCCCACCCACTCGGAAAATCCGGCTATAAAAAGTGGTTCAACATGACAGATTCCTGTGCAAAGCAAACTCATCCAAGCTTTTATTCATGACAATTCTTAAAGCAAATTTGTGATAAATTGGTCAAGAAATCAAAGTGCTAGATGAACAGCAATATATTATGATAGATTTACTTGGATGGACTAGCAGAGGGACTGATGGACGGATGGGTCAAAAACTATATACCCCAAGCAACTTCCTTGCATGGGTTTAATTATGCAACGTACCGCAACAATTTATATAAATCTGATAGAAGGTTACCTGAAGATCATTCCACTGAAATTTAGTGAGAATCCTGAGAGAAATTTTAGATATGTCTTATAAAGAAGTTGTTCATCAAAAGCTATTTCTAGCTCTGGACCAGAATGATTAGGTGTAATTTGGTGAATATCAAGTCAATGGTTATGGAGATGTCACTTAAAGAAATTATTGATGATTGGGGAGAAAGACTGAGTATATTCTTTGGATAAGCTCTATTTCTAAATGCTGTTGAGTTTAGTTAAGCAAGATAATAAAGGATTACAAATCAAAACTACAAAGCACTTTACATAGAAAAATAGTTTAATTGTTAACAGCAGAAATCTAAAAGTGTGGTTTTAAACCAGGATAAATTTACAAATAATACATGCAAACCAATAGAATAGTTCTTAACACACCATCAGTAAAATCCTTCAAGAATTTAAATATGAATAAAGATGTAAAGTTATCATACACATGTACGTAGTTATCAATATAATCATATTACAATACATAAATAGTCAGCCCATATACAAACAGTTTCTTAGGACTTTATTTCGAGGGCTTGGTGAAAAACTTCACTTTTTGAAGGAGTTAGAATAGTTTTGCACCAAACCCTCGATTTGATTTACCATTACATAACAATATAGACACACTATAAGGGATAAACCCCTTTTTTTTTTATATAATCCTATTCCCATCAAATTTTTGGGAAAATAATACACAAATCTCATGATATCAGAGCAATAGATAAATGTGTATACTCGAATATTAAAATCCTATTTTCTCCACCAAACCCAATGTTGTGACCACTCTTTAGAGTTGTCTCTTCGAGATGATTCTAAAGAGTGGTCATAACATAGGATTAGATGGAGAAATAAAAGGAGGGTCTTGAAAATATTTTAATTTATGCCTCTTATCTGGAGCTTCTGGGTTTACATAGTTACTTCACCAATATACATTATACATGTATCACTTATTTCCATCTCAACCGGATACCTCTTTACGTCTTTACAAAGAGTTAACCCAGATCCGAAGTTCCTATAGGAGCTTTCTCATAAGGGTCAGCTCTGTTTGCTTATACAGTAAACCCTCTCTATAACGGCCACTAAATTGTGTTGATTAGTTGGTATTTATGGCAGGTGGCTGCTTAAAGCAAGGTGAAAGTAAAACAGAACGCTCCTATAGGAGCGTTCTGTTTTACTTTCATCTTGCTTTAAGCAGCCACCTGCCTTTAGCACAAAATACTTGATGTAATCTAGTGGCCCTTATAGAGAGGTTTTACTGTATTTTACATTTTATATTTTACAGATCAGACTCTGTATTGCTTGCTATGGTAATAACTTTCATTATTTCATCCTTTCATACCAGACTTAATTAATAGTCTGCATCTTGCATAAATATATTAACTGTTTATTCCATGAATATTCACAAAAGAGATAAAGATATAATCAATATTCATTACATAATTGTTATAACAGCACATGGACGCAGGAAGGTTTGGTCATGGCAGAAACTGTACAATCAAATCTATGTTGTATCATAAGCAAACAGAGCAGACCCTGATCAGACAGCTCCTACAAGAGCCATCTGATCTGGGTCTACTTTGTTTGCAATAACGTAGAAAGGCGTAATTATGGAGTAAAGGGTTAATGAAGTTAAATTCCACATGGCCTCATGGTTCCAAACTATTTCGTGATTTTGAGGTCATTCTCTAGCATCTGAATGATCGAAATTTGAGATTAACTCGGAATTTGATCTATCAGGTACATGTACTTGAGAATGCTAAGACTCAAAATCAGAAGTTCTGTAATCAAAGGTCTTCATAAATAATATGCGAAGCATTACTAGAGAAACTGGACTCAAGGGTTAGCAAACAGTGTAACCCCACATCATCCCCAGAAACCTGTTAGTTTGCAAGGGTGTGCTCGGTTTGCTTAACACATTATCCCCTAGTGACGCATTTTTGCGCATCTATATAGAAGTCACTTTATGAAGCCATTGTTAGAAATAGAGCATTTGCTCCTATAGTAGCAAATGCTCCATTTATAACAATGGTTTCAAACTACAAAATTCTAAATTGTTCCTTTCCTCTAGTTAATGCTCCTTTTTGGTAGACACTTTCAAAGAGGTTGGGTCTAAAAATAGCCTAGGAGAGAATGAGTTAACCCTCTACACCATAAATATGCCTTTTTATACCTTTGCAAACAGAGTAGACCCAGATCAGACAGCTCCTACAGGGGCCATCTGATCTGGGTCTGCTGTTGTATGCTTATGATTTAATATAAGTACATGTATGATTCTACAGTTTCTGCCATGGCCAACTACATGTATTTCTTTATTAAAAATAATCTACTAAATATTCATACATACATTACTTTTTACATGAGTATTCATGGAGTAAAGGGTTAACCCTTTCCCTCATATAAACGTGTTTTCACGCATTTGCGTTTCCTCTAGGAGCCGTCTGATCAGGGTCTGCTCTGTTTGCTAGCGGAATTTGAAAGATTTGCTTCTTTACTTTCTAAAATGGCTACAATGTTCCACCTTCCATATTTCATTATACCTATTTTGTCCATGAATATTCAGTAGGTATTGAAATTTGTAATAAACATAGAACAGAGAAAGGGTTTAACTTATCTTATATCTCATTCTGTACAATTTGTCATAGCAATGTATTCACTTGTATATGTCACAGTAGAAATTGCGATTCAGGACAATCGCCGATTCTCCTAGGACACATTGCGATAGCATTCTCTCCTAGTACTCCTAATACATCGTAAGGACAATCGACGATTCTACTAGTACAGATTCCAATCACAGTCTGTCCAAGGACAAACTGTAATTCTACAATGATAATTTACAATTCTATTGGAAGAATTTAAATTATTAGTCTTAGATATGACACTTTAATTATTCTAGGCAAATGTACAATTCTACTAGAACAATTTATTATTAGTGTTATATATGACACTTTAACTCTACAAAGAAAATCTACAATTCTGCTGGAAGAATATATTATTTTAAGATCACAAGTCTATATTCAAAACATGACAAACAACACATAATTGTGAATGATTTAAAAAGAGGATTGGAGTTTGTCCTAGGAGATATTGCGATCGCACTCTGTCCTAGGAGAATCGACGATTGTCCTGAATCGCAATTTCTACTGTGACATATAACAATTCATATTCATAATGGTTGGAGATTACCATAACTATTCATTAGGTAAGAGGTAAATGATGGGAAAGAAACAAGACATAAGGCAAACAATGTTAAACATAGCAATACACTGACCAAAAGTACACAACACAATATACATGTATATAATGAGCAGATTATTTATCATGTAATGAAGGATGACTATAACATCCATAAAAATATAACCAAACACTGAGAAAATCTTTCCATGTAAGTTATGAGTAAATTAAGACATACTTTTTGTACTTATAAGTCTGGAGCTCATGACAACTCCTTTGCTGCCAAATATTGCTGTCTGCAAAATTTGTCGTCTGCTCAGTTCTTTATATTTGAATTTCCTTCTTTTTTTTATTAACCCTTTCCTCCATAAATACGCCTTTCTATGCCTCTGTAAAAGTCACTTGTTGAAACCATGGTGATAAATAGAGCATTTGCTCCAATAGGAGCAAATGCTCTATTTATCACAATGGTTTCAAATTACAAAATTCTAACCAATTCCTTTTCTCTAGTTAATGCTCCTTTTCGGTAGATTTATTGAATTTTATTCAAAGAGGTTGGATCTAAAAATAGCCTATGAGGGAAAGGGTTAACAAACATTAACAAAGCATCAAACAGTTTAGATCCTGATGAGACCCATAGTTACTCAGCGTCTCATCTGGATCCAAACTGTTGGCATGGATAATCACAGATGTGACATTGGCAGTGAAAAGAGTTACAATAAAACCTCTCTATAACTAAATTATGTTAATTAGTTGGTATTTAGGGCAGGTGGCTGCTTAAAGCAAAGTGAAAGTAAAACAGAACGCTCCTATAGGAGTGTTCTGTTTTACTTACACCTTGCTTTAAGCAGCCACCTGCTTTTAACACAAAATACTTGATGTGATTTAGTGGCAGTTATAGAGTGGTTTTACTGTACCTGGTAAACCTTCACCTTTCTCTGTTCTACATTTATTCCAAATTTCAATATCTACTGAATATGCATGGACAAAACAGTTTTAATGAAACATGGAATAGCCATTATAGAAAGTAAAGAAACAGATCTATCAAATTTGTTTACCAAACAGACCAGACCCTGATCAGACGGCTCCTATATATATATATTTGACAGATCTGATTCTTTACTTTCTAAAACGGCTACCATGTTCCACCATCCATATTTCATTATAACTATTTTGTCCATGAATATTCAATGGAAATTTGGAATAAACATAAAACAGGGAAAGGGTTAACTTGTACATGTATCTGTAGGAGGTACACATTAAGCAAGATCAGAGGGTTTTATCCAGCAAGCAAGTGGCGAATGTGTGATTACCTATGCAAACAGTTTAGATCCAGATGACGCACCAAATAACTCTGCCTCTCATCAGGATCCAAACTGTTTGACCGTCTGATAGTATTTACGACGACAATTTTTGCAGATGACAATTACTTTGCGTGCAGACAGTTAAGACGTGGTAGACCCTAATAAGACATCACAAACAAGGCAACACAGTAGTGGCTTATACATGTAGTAATACTGACAGACAAATCAATAAGGCCACTTTATAATCACAAGCAATCTTACAATAATAGTCTTATGATATGGAGAACTAAATTTAACCTTTCACCTTATGAATAAGAACATGCAAGAACACAGGGTGTTTTGATATTGGTAGAAACTGCAGAATCTTATCTATATACAGTAAAACCTCGATTATCCGAACACTAAAATACGTATTATTATCGATCTTTAAGACAGGTGGCAGCTTAATGCATGGTGAAAGTCATGCAGAAAGCTCCTCTAGGAGCTTTCTGCATGACTTTCATCATGCATTAAGCAGCCACCTGCCTAAAAGGGTCTAAATTCGTTTATAACGAAAATTCGAATAATCGAGATTTTACTGTACTTTCATAAGCAAACAGAGCAAGCCTACGTTTGTATGAGATAAATAGTTAACTTTTTTCTCCATAAATATGCCTCTCTACACCTTTGCAAATACAGTAGATCCAGATCAGACAGCTCCTATTGTAGCCGTCTGATCAGGATCTGCTCTGTTTGCTTATGACAGATTCTACAGAGTTTGTCCTGTGTTCATGTGCCATTATAAAATTAATGTAATTAATATTCATGATGTCGTTATTTTTCATATGAATATTCATGGAGTAGAGGGTTAAGTAATCAATATTTGCAAATACATGAACTATTTGTAACAGAGGCCTGCTTACTGTACATTTATACAATTAAATGACGTTCACCCATTACTTGATAGAGATACATTAGAAAACAGAGCAGACCCAGAACAGACGGCTCCTGTAGCATCTGTCTGATCAGAATTTGCTCTCTTTACTTATGGAATGCTATATATCTGATTCTACAGTTTCTGCCCAGGCTAAACAATCACAAAAAAATCCCATATTCATATGGCTTTATAAAAATACAGTTATTTTTTTTAATAAACTCATTATTTCTTAACCCTTTCTTTCATATAAATGAGTTTTCATGCAAACAGAGTAGACCCAGATCAGACAGCTCCTAGAGGAGCCGTCTGATCAGGGTTTGATCGGTTTGCTAATGGAATTTGATAGATCTGTTTCTTTATTTTCTAAAATGGCCACCTTCCATATTTCATTAACTATTTTGTCCATGAATATTCAGTAGGTATTGAAATTTGGAATAAATACAGAACAGGGAAAGGGTTAATAGTAATTGTGTGCCAATATTGTCACAAACTACTACCTTCAAATACAGTAGAACCCCTCTAATGCGACCACTTAATGAATAAACATGGGTGTCTTTATCAGCAGGTGGTTGCTTAATGTAGGACAAAAGTAATGCAGAAAGCTTTCTGCATTACTTTTGTCCTGCATTAAGCTACCACCTGCCTCTGCCACCCAGAATTATACCTCTTTTAGGTGGTCGCATTAGAGGGGTTCTACTGTATTGTTTTTTCTCAATTTCTCTTCAAAAATAGTTTCAAACTGTACAGATTCTGATGAGATGATGACTTAAGCATCTTATCTGGATCCAAACTGTTTTCATAGGTCATCATTAGTTAGCCAATAGTATGCCTAGAGTTAACCCATTCCCTAATAGGCTATTTTTAGACCCATTCTCTCATGGACATTTTTAGACGAAACCTCTTTGAATAAATCTACTGAAAAGGAGCATTTACTAGAAAAAGAAGGAAAAAAATTAGAATTGTGTAGTTTTGAAACCATTGTGACAAATAGAGCATTTGCTCCAATGGAGCAAATGCCCTATTTATCACAATGGTTTCATAATGTGTCTTTTACAGAGGTGCCAAAAGGTGTCAGTATGACGGAATGGGTTAAATTAATTTTTCTTTATCAAAGCAGTATGTTCTGTTTTTATTCCCTTCCTAAGAGATCATTTGAATGTAAAACATAGCATAAACATCTACTCTATGATAAATTAATTTGTTGCATGAATTAGTGAAAACCATTGGTAAATCCAAGCGAAATATGTTGTCTAGCACCACACAACATTTAATATCTTGTCCCCGTTTTCACTCTCTTTCACCAAGATAGCACAGTATTGAAGATAGGCGTATTACTCAAGGAGGAACAAATCAGCAAATAAGATTCATTTTGGTTGACCAACATTTTACCCTTTCCCTCACAGATATGTATTTTGACATCTGTGCAAACAGAGTAGACCCAGCTCAGATCAAATCTGGGTCTGCTGTTTGCTTATTGAATAGTAGAGGTCAAATTCTTCAGCTTCTTCCATTGTCAAAAATTCCCTTTTCATGATGTCTCCTAGTCTATTTTTAGACTCAACCTATTTGAATAAATCTACCGAAAAGGAGCATTAACTATAGAAAAGGAGAATTTTAGAATTGTGTAGTTCTGAAACCATTGTGATAAATAGAGCATTTGCTTCTTTGGAGCAAATCTCTATTTATTACAATGGTTTCAAAAATGACTTTTACATAGGTGCAATAAGGTGTCAGTAGGAGAGAATGAGTTAATCAATATTCACGCATTCCCTATTTCTTACATGAATATCAATGAGGGAAAAGGTTAAGAAGAAAGTCTTTCATAAAATATTCATGTCTACAGAAGACAAATTATGTACATGTATCTAGATGAATCAGCAGTATCAAACACACCATATGGCATCACAAGCATACAGCAAGAGCAACTCATAAGCAAATGCTGAAGCTAGCCTGTCAATGGAAAATGAGTTTTCAAAGGGACATACATTTACCTCCGTCAAAAGTGCTTAACCCTTTACTCCATAGATGCATCTTTCTACACCTTTGCAAACAGAGTAGACACAGATCAGATGGCTCCTATAGCAGTCGTCTGATCAGGACCTCCTCTGTTTGTTATTGGAATTTTGATAAAATTTGTTTTTTAGGTTTCTAAGATGGCTACAGTGTTACACCTTCTAAGATGGCTACAGTGTTACACCTTCAACATTTCATTATAACTATTTTGTCCATGAATATTCAGTAGGTATTGAAAATTGGACTAAATATAGAACTGGGAAAGGGTTAATGCAAATGTATGTGTAGCAATGAAAGTCTTATATCTATACCCAGTAACTAATACTGTAAAACCTCTCTATAACGGCCACTAAATTGTGTGAATTAGTTGGTATTTAGGGCAGGTGTCTGCTTAAAGCAAGGTGAAAGTAAAACAGAACGCTCCTATAGGAGCATTCTGTTTTACTTTCACCTTGCTTTAAGCAACCACCTGCCTTTAACACAAAATATTCAATGCAATTTAATGGCCGTTATAGAGAGATTTCACTATACTCTCTTCTGGTTTTAGCATAAAGCTATTTCATGACAGAAAATGATTAAATTGTCATAGCTTAGCTATGCTGTAATGCAGGAGTGTTTTAACCCATTCCCGCATATTGACGCCTTTTGACGCTTCTGTAAAAGTCACTTTGTGAAACCATTGTGATAAATAGAGCATTTGCTCCACAGGAGCAAATGCTCTATTTATCACAATGGTTTCAAAACTACACAATTCTGAAAAATTCCTTTTCTCTAGATAATGCTCCTTTTTGGTAGATTTAATCAAAGAGGTTAGGTCTAAAAATAGCCTAAGTGGGAATGGGTTAAGGAACATGGGTCGCCTTCCTCATTTGTGTGATGAAAATGCATGTCGGACAGACAGGTAGATGAACAGTGAACACACAATGATGAAAAGATCCCTAAGTGCCATCCTGCTAAAATAGGCGACAAAAAAGGAACTAACAATCAATAATCCTGAAAATATTATAAAATAATGAATGACCCTTATAGACTACAGTAAAACCCCTCAAAACCGAAATTTTAACCAAGAACAATTACACGTAAGGTCTTCTTTAGGCAGGTGGCTGCTTATTGCAGGGTGATAGCCACACAAAAAACTCCCCTAGGAGCTTTCTGCACAACTTTAAACCTGCATTAAGCTGCAACCTGTCTGAAACATCCAGTTTAGAGGGGATTTATTGTATGCCTAACAACACAAGAGAACTGACACTGACTGATCCCTGCAATCTTAGCTGTCAATGAATGGTCCCTTAAGTAAATGGCAACTTAGTCATAACAGACTATCATTCGTCCTGATACTTATAGCTGACACTTAGTGGTGATTTTCTGTCACAGATGACCATAAAAGATTCCTAAAATCAGAGCTCACTGTGCTTAACTCTTTCCTTCATATAAACGTGTTTTTACGCATTTGCAAACAGAGTAGACCCAGATCAGACGGCTCCTAGAGGAGCCGTCTGATCAGGGTCTACTCTGTTTGCTAATAGAATGTGATAGAACTGTTTCTTTGCTTTTTAAAATGTCTACAATGCTCCACCTTCCATATTTCTTTATAACTATTTTGTTAATGACTACTCAGTAGGTATTGAAATTTGGAATAAACATAGAACAGGGAAAGGGTTAATCCTTGGAATAGGAGATGAGTGAACTGGCATTTTCAAATAGTGTATACCTTTATCAGAGGCCTTTGATCAGGGTCTGCACTGTTTGTCACTCAAAACCCTCTAGCAAATTTAAGCCTTTCATACTGAATGGACTCTATAATTTTCACTTTCCACATTGAATATTCAGTATTCAAGGGACGAAATCAAGCTATGAAACAGTAAATATAAAAACATACAAGACATCTGTCTTAACCCTTTAACCGCCAATGTCGCAAAAATGCACCACAACAAATAGTGCAGTCCCAGATCAGAAATCGCCTTTTCAAGGCGGTGTCTGATCAGGGACTTCACATTTTTTCCTCAAACTATCCGTGCTATATTCCTTTAAATTTGCATTTATTTATCTCAATTCTATATTTTACCAAGTGACTTAACTAAATTGGTTTGCAGATGACACTTAGAAGTTTGGCGCCAAAAGGGTTAAACCTGCTACAGAACATGAAACTTTGGTTGAGGGGTAAAAAAATAAAAACAAACTTATTTGAGATGAAACATAATTGCAATCTGGAACAGCATCCATTCCAAAAATGGTCTTTATACATGTATTTTGTTACAGATTTCATAACAACAGGAGGAAATTTAACAAAATATTTCTCAATTTACGCTTTTGTTATAACTATCACAATCATTTACACTTTAACCCTTACAATGCCGAATTTTCAAATGGACCATTCCAGAATTCAAATAGGTCAAGCTTACAGTGAAAATTGAGGGGATTTTTCTAAAGAAAAGTGTAACATGACAAACAGTGCAGACCTTGATGAGAGGGCTCTAGGAGCCGTCTCATCTGTGTCTACATTGTTTGCAAAGGACATTAGTGACTCCTATACTCCATAGATACTTTTTTTGACACCTTTGCAAAACAGAGTAGACCTACAGCAGATGTTTCTTGTAGGAGCCATCTGATCAAGGTCTGCTCTCTTTGCTTATGGAATTAAATTGATCTGAATCTACTGTTTTTGCCATGACCAAAATTACTGTAGGCATTTTGTCATATCACAGTTTCTAGACAGAGGGACATATATCAAAGTCTCAAATTGTCAATTCTCCACCAAACCCTATCATGTGACCACTCCTTATGATTGTCTCTTCAAGACGAGACAATTCTAACGTGTGGTCACAATACACCCCGCCGTGTAAAAGCCTATATAGGATTCTACCACGTATAGATACAGATAGTGTTTGGTGGAGAAATAAAGGAGTCATCCTTGAAAAATATTTAACCCTTTCCCCTAAATAAATGCTTTTTCATGCCTTTTCAAACAGAGTAGACTGAGGTCAAACAGAGTCCTGTAGGAGCTGTCTGGTAAGGGTCTGCATTGTTTGCTCATGAAATTATAATTGATCATACTCTACAGTTTCTACAAATACCAAAATTTCATGTGCACATATGCCGTTATAAAATTTCAGCTAATAAATATTAATGATGTCATTATTTCTTACATGAATATTAACATGGAAAATAGAAGTCTATTCAGGTATGTGAGTGTTTTTTTGTCTTTGAAACCACTTTACTGTAATTCAGATTCCACCGAATGGCAGTTGACATTGTTGGCACAGATAATTTAACCCTTTCCTCCATAAATACGCCTTTCTACGCCTCTGTAAAATTCACTTTTTGAAACCATTGTGATAAATAAAGCATTAAAGTTTGCTCCATAGGAGCAAATGCTTTATTTATCACAATGGTTTTAGAACAACACAAGTCTAAATTTTTCCTTTTCTCTAGTAAATGATCCTTTTTGGTAGATTCATTCAAAGAGGTTGGATCTAAAAATAGCCCATGAGGGAGTGGGTTAAACCCTTTACTTCAATAGTATCCGTGTAAGAAATAATTTCATCAAGAATATTAATTAGGTTAATCTTTATACATGTAATGGCATATGAAGACGGGAAGTTTTGGCCAAGACAGAAACTGTAGAATCAGACCTTTATTATTCCATATAAAGCAAACAGAGGAGACCCTGATCAGATAGCTCCTACAGGAGCCACTGACCTTGGTCTAATTTGTTTTCAAAGGCTTTAAAAGATGTGTCTATGGAGTAAAGGGTTAATAAACTTTGGTTACTGAGAGAACATTATTATCACAATAATTACTTAACGATAGGGTCAAATTCAGTGTCACAGATTATAACATGCAAAAGGAGACTGATTAGAGGGTTCCTCTAGGAGCCCTCTGACCTGATCTGAGTCTTCACTGTTTGCAAAATGCTAGTACACTTGTTTTACACATCAAATGGTTAAATAATAAGGGTCAAATGCACCAATATATTGCCACTTTTGACCTGTCATTTCTTTGCATTTAATAGTTCAAGTATTTGAATGCAAGATAGAAATGACAAAATGAGCCATTTAACTTTCAAAAATATGGATTAACCCATTCCATCATACTACATGTATTGCCTTTTGATGCCTCTGTAAAAGTCATTTTTAGACCATTATGATAAATAGAGCATTTGGTCCATATATGAGCAAATGCTCTATTTATGACAATGGTTTCAAAAGTATGCACTTCTAGAAAAATCCTTTTCTCTAGTAAATACTCCTATTCAGTAGATTTATTCAAAGAGGTTGTTTCAAAAAAATAGTCTAAGAGAGAATGGGTTAAGCACACAACAAAAACTTATATATATATCCACACATTGTTTAAGATCACAAACTCCTGCATCTGAGTAAGATTTTGCAGTTATTACATAGTACATGTACAAAATACAGTATAACCTCTCTTAACCGGAATTCTAGTAGATAATAATTTAGATACTTTTAGGCAGGTGGCTGCTTAATGCAGGGTGAAAGTCATGCAGAAAGCTCCTAGAGGAGCTTTCTGCATGACTTTCACCATGCATTAAGCTGCCACCTGTCTTAAAGATCGATAATAATACGTATTTTAGTGTTCGGATAATCGAGGTTTTACTGTATATAGATAAGATTCTGCAGTTTCTACCAATATCAAAACACCCTGTGTTCTTGCATGTTCTTATTCATAAGGTGAAAGGTTAAATTTAGTTCTCCATATCATAAGACTATTATTGTAAGATTGCTTGTGATTATAAAGTGGCCTTATTGATTTGTCTGTCAGTATTACTACATGTATAAGCCACTACTGTGTTGCCTTTCACCCTTTCATGACTTTCACCCTGCATTAAGCTGCCACCTGCCTCCAAGATCGATATTCATGCTAAATTTAACTGCCGGTTAAGAGAGGTTTTACTGTAGTTTTACAAATCTCTGGCTTCCTCTTCAAACAAGTCTCTGGCTTCCTCTTCTAACAAATTACTGGTTTCCTCTTCTGAGTGTCTGGGTACCAAACTCTAGCAACTATTTCAAGACCATGTCATACAGAATACATTTCAAGGCTGTGTACCACTAGAATCAGTTTAAATCTGCAACATTCTCCAGCTGGGAACCACAAAAATGCAATGTATTCATATAACATACTAGAACCAGCTGGTTACTGGTATCACAAATGATTTGTTTGTTTATACTGGGGCTTTATACCTCTTTAACAGTATTTCAGTCTATTTCATATCATGATGTCCAGTTAATTAAAGGTGGAGGAAGACCCCAGAGATTTTTCTGTGCAAGGAACAAATTAAATTGTTTCGTACACAAATGAACACCCAGGTAGAATCACCCATCATAAATGAAGTACTTAGTATAGACCCGGTACCACAAATGAAGTATTTAGTAATAGACTGGGTACCACAAATGAAGCTTTTAATAGACCAGGTACCACAACTGAAGTATTTAGTAATTAATAGACCGGGTATCACAAATGCAGTATATATCTGTAACATCCTAAGTTGGGAAACCACAAATATAATGAATGTCTACAAATGTGGCAAATCTGTTGAGAAATGATTGCAGTTATTGGAATGGTGAGCTGAAAGCCTTGTCGTTTTACATTTGTGGGTAATTTCCAACATCCATAAGCCCATTCAGGATTCTTGACAGTTGAACAAATGATGGCCTGCTATCAGGGTCCTGGAAAATAAAGAAGCAGCAATTGGTTAATTTAACCCTTCTAGAATTATATAGATCGGATTCTAAACTTTTTACCAGGACCAAACCTTATTCTGTTGAATTGCTGTTATAATTATTAACCCTTTCCTCCATAAATACACCTTTCTATGCCTCTGTAATAGTCACTTTTTGAAACCATTGTGATAAATAGAGCATTTGCTCCTATAGGAGCAAATGCTCTATTTATCACAATGGTTTCAGTACTATACAATTCTAACATTTTCCTTTTCTCTAGTAAATGCTCCTTTTCGGTAGATCTATTCAAAGAGGTTGGGTCCAAAAATAGCGTATGGAGGAATGGGTTAAGCTAATTAATATTCATACATACATTATATCTTCCAAGAATATCCATGGAGTAAGGGATTAATATATCAGTTTGTCATACAATATACAAGAAAAGCTCTCTACAAAAGGCCACTCGAAAGAAGTCTCACTCTGGCATTGCTGTAATAACTAAAATATTTAACACTCTTGTCGTTGTTTATTTTAAAATACCAACAAACTTTGAAAGCTCAAGTAAACATTTTCTACTCACAAAATTTTGCTCAGAAGACTAAAGTGTGAATTTTAAAATGATGTATTCCAAACTTCAAACAGGTCAAGTTTACAATGAAGATTAAGGGATATTTTAAAAGGAAGTGTAAGATGACAAACAATGCAGACCCTCCTGATAAGACAGCTTCTATAGGAACCCTTGCATCTGGGTCTATACTGTTTGCAAAGGACATAAGTGACACATTTCCCTTACTCATAGTGTTAACAGACATGTCATGTGTATCACTGAGATACTATTTTAGTACATTGCATATAATTAACCCATTCCCTCATATTGACGACCCTGTAAAATTCATTTTGTGAAACCATTGTGATAAACAGAGCATTTGCTCCTATAGGAGCAAATGCTCTATTTATCACAACGGTTTCAAACTACACAATTCTAAAACTTTCCTTTTCTCTAGTTAATGCTCCTTTTCGGTAGATTTATTCAAAGAGGTTGTATCTAAAAATATCCTATGAGGTAATGGCTTAACCATAACAATGCTGAATTTCCAAATGGACTATTCCAAAATCCAATAAGGTCAAACTTACAGTGAATATTTAGGGATGTTTTAAGCCTTATAATACTGAATTTTCAAATGGACTATTCCAAAATCCAAACAGGTCAAGCTTATGGTGAATATTTAGGTATTTTTTCCAAAGAAAAGTGTAACATGACTAACAGTGCAGACCCTGATGATGCAAAGGAAATTAGTGACTTGTTTCCCACATTATAAGGGTTACAGTTCATGAAAATCTGGAGTTAGAATGTTTCGCCTGTATTTATCAGGTAAAGGGATGATTAACAAATTGATAAGGATGATTATGTTTGTGATAGTAACCCTTTCCCTGTTCCAAGTTTGTCCCAAAGTTCAATAACTGCTGAATATTCATGGACAAAATAGCTATAATGAAATATGGAATGTGAAACATTGTAGCCATTTTAGAAATGAAAGACACAGATCTATCAAATTCAATGAGCAAACAGAGCAGACTCTGAGCAGACAGCTCCTATAGGAGCTGTCTGATCTGGGTCTTCTCTGTTTGCAAATGTGTGAATACTATTAGTTATGCAGTGCTTAGTGTCCCTAATATGGACCATATTAATATTTACTGGCAGTGTATAGTCCATATTAGGGACACTAAGCACTGCATAACGATTTTATCTAACCGACTACCTTTAATTTCAAGTATTTACACACCTGTTTGCATCATAGGCCTACATGTATGGCTTTCCGGGTGGAAACAGGGGAATTAACTCTTGCGAACTTGATATTACAATAAGACCAGAATAAATTACCTCCCTTTAATAGAATTAAAGTAATGTTTATATTTCAACTCCAATTAAAGCATAAATTATATGTATGCATTTTTTAAAACTGTAAGGATAAACATAAATGATTATTATAAATAAGAGAAAAGCATTCCGGCTGTCAAGCAAGGGAATTAACTCTTGTAAAGCCATCATAAGGATTTTTAATGATTTTAGTAACCCCATAAGGGATCTATGTGGTTTTCTCGTGACCTCAATTGACCAATGGCATGACTAGAATTAAGTAGGAGGTAAGATAAGCGTTTATATGGGATGAGTTGGCTGTCATTTGCAAACAGTGTCTCCTAGATTAGAGAGCTCCTACGACGTACAGGAGCCTTCTCATCAGGGGCTACATTGGTTGTCATGTTACACTTTTCTTTAACCCATTCCCGTATAGGCTATTTTTCAATCAAACCTCTTTGAACAAATCTACCGAAAAGGAGCATTTACTACTAAAAAGGAAAATTTTTACAATTGTGTAGTGTTGAAACCATTGTGATAAATAGAGCATTTGCTCCTATGGAGCAAATGCTCTATTTATCACAATGGTTTCACAAAGTGACTTTTACAGAGGCGTCAAAAGGCGTCAATATGCGGGAATGGGTTAAAACAAGAGGGTCATGATGGCTCTATATTGCCCACCTGTTAACCTTTCTCTGTTCTATTTTTATTACAAATTCCGATATCTACTGAATATTCATGGACTAACTAGTTATAATGAAATATGGAAGGTTGAACATTGTAGCCACTTTAAAAACTAAGGAAACAGATATATCAAATTCCATGAGCAAACAGAGCAGACCCTGATTGGACGGCTCCTATAGGAGCCATCTGTGGGTCTACTCTGTTTGCAAATGCATGAAAACACGTTTATATGAGTAAAAGGGTTAATTGTAGCACTTAACCCTTTCCCTCATATAAACGTGTTTTCACGCATTTGCAAACAGAGTAGACCCAGATCAGACGGCTCCTAGAGGAGCCGTCTGATCAGGGTCTGCTCTGTTTGCTAATTAAATTTGAAAGTTCTGTTTCTTTACTTTCTAAAATGGCTACAATGGTGCACCTTCCATATTTCATTATAACTATTTTGTCCATGAATATTAAGTAGGTATTGAAAATTGGAATAAACATAGAACAGGAAAAGGGTTAATAAAGATGAACTAGTCACAACTATCTCCGGAAAATTAAGATAAGAGGACCATAGTAGTTTTCAACTGAAGATTATACAATTTATTCAAAATGCATGGTAATCAAAATAATTTCTCAATATGGTCATTAGAGGACTACCAAATACCATTCAGATTTGGACCACCAGTTTTGGAGGAGAAGATTTTTAAAGGTTTCTATATAGTTATATAAGGAAATCTATCCCCGCTCCTGGTGGCCATGTTTTTAACTTTTTTGAGATATCAACATCATCTTAACAATATTGATAAAGGGTCACCAGATGACTATTCCTACCAAATACTTTCAAATTTGACCACCAGTTTTGGAGAAGAAGATTTTTAAAGGTTTTCTATATATGTAGTTATATAACAAAATCTAGCAATGCCCCTGGCGGCCATGTTTTTTGAGATACAGACGGCTGGATGATGGGTGATCACAAAAGTGCACCTGAGCATACTCAGGTGATATAAAGAAATCCCTAAATATTCATGGTAAGCTTGACCTGTTTGAATTTGGAATAGTCAATTTGAAAATTCAGTGTTGAATTGCTAGATTGCTTTTTATTTTGTTACTATGCTGATGCATTTCATTTTCATTTGCCTTTAGCTGCTTTGTTTGTTGTTTTAGTTGCAAGGTTCATTTTTAAATACCTCAGTTTTATTGTCCATAACCATTTATGCCTTTGAATTCCACTTTAAGTAACATGAAAGATGTGTTCAGTTAACCCCTTATTAAATACGCCTTTCTAGGCCATTGTAAACAGAGTAGACCCAGATCAGACAGCTCCTGTAGTAGCCATCTAATCAGGGTCTGCTCTGTTTGCTTATGATATAATATAGATATGATTCT
This sequence comes from Azorinus chamasolen, assembly GCA_963576725.1. Lineage (NCBI taxonomy): Eukaryota > Metazoa > Mollusca > Bivalvia > Cardiida > Solecurtidae > Azorinus > Azorinus chamasolen. The sequence continues at coordinate 74,683,708 of OY755242.1, read as the reverse complement.
ACAGTTTCTGCCTTCGCCAAACATGGACAGTGTCCACGAGCTATTATAACAATTAATCTAATACATATTCATAATACCATTACAATGTATTTCTTACATGAATATTCATGAAATAAAAGTTTAAAAGCTTGTTTATTGCCATACAAGAGTGTTTGAAGGAGCACATGACGTTGTGTCAACTGTTGAGAGCTGTGTTAGAAGAAGAAAGGGGAAGAACTCAAATTAAAGTCATGCAAAACTTGTGGCCCCTGTCTTGTTTATGTATACATGTACATTTTACTTGTTACTATCTGCATGTGTTCCAGTTAACCCATTCCCTCATAGCCTATTTTTAGACCCAATCGAAAAGGAGCATTTACTAGAGAAAAGAATAATGTTAAGAACTGTGTAGCTTTGAAACCATTGTGATAAATAGAGCATTTGCTCCTAAGGAGCAAATGCTCTATTTATCACAATGGTTTCATAAAGTCACTTTTACAATGGTGGTGTAGACAGGCCTATTTATGGAGGAAAGAGTTAACCCCATCAGGATTGCAGTGCTATGGCAACTAAGTGAAAGTGTTAACAAAACCTGAATTATAACTGAATGTGGTGAATACCTCCACACAAATGGCTGTCAAAGTATGTGATATTTTGAATTTTAAGAGACTATAACTCTGTGAAATAACATCAGACTTAACCCTTTCCTTGTTCTATATTTATTACAAATTTCAATATTTACCGAATATTCGTGGACAAAATAGTTATAAAGGAATATGTAAGGTGGAACATTCTGATCATTTTAGAAACTAAAGAAACAGATCTACCAAATTCCATTAGCAAACATAGCAGACCTTGATCAGACAGCTGCTACAAGATCCGTCTGATCTAGGTCTAATCTGTTTGCAAATGCATGAAAAGGCGTTTATATGCAGGAAAGGGTTATATATAATGATTTGCACATTTCTTCTTGACATTAAAATTTTAATCTTCCCATAAAGTTTCAAAGAAATCCTGTTAGTTGTTGCTGTGAAATTGCATGGACAAGAAAAACCAACAGACTGGCCGAACAATCGATTGATTGACCAGTACGGTTTATATCCACCCCCCTCCAAACTTCATTTGTGGAGTTTATATAAAGCATGGTAGACAGATGGGCAGATAATGAAGAACCGTTTCCAAAGTACATGTATCACCCTGCAGCTGACAAAAAAAAGAATGGAAAATCAATAATATTAATCTTGGAAATAAGTGTATACTACAATAATAATGCAGGTGCAATGACCAGGATCTAAAGTTTGTTCTGTAACTCTTCCCTTGTTTCCACGGATACCAAAATTACCTTAAATATTCTTCCTGAAAGACTTAGGAAAACAGTAGTGTAGACCAAGATCTAACTGCTCCTTCAATTCATTCTTCAAAAGCAGTTTGATCAGGGTTTATACTAGTCGTTACTCCATTAACGCATTCCCTCCTAGACTATTTTTAGACCCAACCTCTTTGAATATTAATCTACTGAAAAGGAGCATTAACTAAAGAAATGAGAATTTTAGGATTGTGTAGTTTTGAAACCATTGTGGTAAACAGAGCATTTGCTCCTATGGAGCAAATGCTCTATTTATCACAATGGTTTCAATAAATGAGATTTACAGAGACGCAAAAATGCGTCAGTAGGAGAGAATGGGTTAATTTCATACTAGAGTTTATTATCAGTTATGGTGATGAATACTGAATAGACTACTTCAACTTTATTTAACCCTATACTCCATGAATATTCATGTATGAAATAATGGCATCATGAATATTAATTAGATTAATTCTATAATGGTAAAAACTGTAGATTCATATCTACATCATAAACAGAGCAGACCCTGATCAGACGGCTCTTACAGGAGCCATTTGATCTGGATCTACTCTGTTTGCAAAGGCATAGAAAGGCGTAGTTATGGAGTAAAGGGTTAATCAACAGTGAGGAGAGGCTCATACATAAAAGGTAAATATGGTAACCATCAATTTGGATTCTGATGAGACAAAAAGTTACTCAGCATCTCAGATGGTTTCAATATTGTTTGCAAAGGTAATCGTGAATTCCAACATAGGGTGGATGGCTAGAGTTACGAACAGTGCAGGGATGTTTAAATCTTTCCACGCTAGCGGCGAAACGGTAATTATCTATGCAAACATTTTGGATCCAGATGAGACGCTATATAATACGGTGTCTCATCAGGATCCACACTTTGATCATATTTCTTGCGAAAGAAATGAGAGAAATTTTATTTTAATAATTGAAGCAGACGAAAAACTACTTAGCGTGCAAAAAGTTAAGAATAATCAGCAGCTTCCATGTAAATATGGGATGAAAATAACAAAAACGACATCTACTCTGATACAACGACAAGTAGTTTCCCATGCCAAGCAGACCTGACAATGTTGCTTGTAATTGCTTGAAGGTAGGTCTGTCATCAGGATTCTGCAGATAAAGCACTACAATGAGTACAGCCTTTGCACAGAGCTATAGATAAAGGTGCATACTCAAATACTAAACTCGTCATTTCTCCACCAAACCCTATGTTATGACCACTCTTTAAAATCGTCTCTTCACGACAATTCTAAAGAGTGGTCACAACAAAGGGTTCGGTGGAGAAATAAAGAAGTTATGCTTGAAAATGTTTCAATTTGCACATCTTATCTGGACCCCTACTTTGCTTTGATAGCACCTGCTTGAAAACACTTCCATGTCTCTCTTTTTCTCTACATCGTTATACAATTAACTATTTACTCTGTAAATGTTCGTGTAAGAAATAATAACATCATGTATATTAATAAGTTGAATTTTAATAATGGTTTAAAAACAAAGAAAATATTTGCCATGGTAGAACCTGTAGAATCAGATCTATTTTATTCCATAAGCATTTACTGAGCATGTGGGCTATTTATAACCCATTCCCTCATATTGACGCCTTTGCAAAAGTCACCTGTTGAAACCATTGTGATAAATAGAGCATTTGCTCCTATAGGAGCAAATGCTCTATTTATCACAATGGTTTCAAACTAGAGAATTTTAAAATTGTCCTTTTCTCTAGTTAATGCTCCTTTTCGGCAGATTTATTCAAAGTGGTTGGATCTAAAAATAGTCTATGAGGTAATGGGATAATTAATTAACCCTGCAGTTAATAAAGATGCCTCTGCTTGCATCTTTAGAGAAGACCTAGATCAGTCAGCTCTCTTGTCTGTTTGCTTATGGAATCATATAGATCTGATTTTATAGTTTCTACCATGGTAAAAAAGATTTATTTTCATATATATTTTATAAAACTATAGCCAGTTAACATTCATTTAAGTATTATTTTTTACACGAATTTTCATTAAGTAAACGATAAATATGTAAATCATCAGCTCAGTGATATAGTCCCATCTCCCAATGAGAAGGTTGTAAGTTCAAACCTCAGCCAAGGATCACATATATAACACATGTTGTATTTAACTCCTTACTGACCTTACACTTTTGCAAACAGAGTAGACCCAGGTCAGATGGCTCCTGCAGGAGTCCTCTGATCAGTGTCTGCTCTATTTACTTATTAATAAAGATATGATTCTATAGTTTCTGCAATGGCTTAAATTTCCTGTGTTTATGTGCCATTATAAAAAATAATCTAATAAATATTCATGATGTCCTTATTTCGTACATGAATATTCATGGAGTAAAGGGTTAAGCCTTTACTCCATGAATATTCATGTAAGAAATAATGACATTATGAATACTAATTAGATTAACCCTTTCCCTCATACAAACGTGTTTTCACGCATTTGCAAACAGAGTAGACCCAGATCAGACAGCTCCTAGAGGAGTCGTCTGATCAGGGTCTACTCTGTTTGCTAATAGAATTTGATATATTTGTTTCTTTGCTTTCTAAAATGTCTACAATGTAGTACCTTCCATATTTTTTAATAACAATTTTTTAATGAATATTCAGTAGGTATTGAAATTTAGAATAAACATAGAACAGGGAAAGGGTTAATTGCTATACTAGCACCTGGACACTAGAATGTTTGGACATGACAGAAACTGTAGAATCATATCTATAGTATGCCATAAGCAAACAGAGCAGACCCTGATCAGACTGCTCAAACAGAAGCCATCTGATCAGAGTCTACTCTACAATGGCATAGAAAAGCGTATTTATGGAGTAAAGGGCTAATGCAGGGTGAAGTCAAGGAAGCTCTCATACTTTCATCCTGCATTAAGCTGCCACCTGGCTTACAGACCCATTATGAAATGTTTGGAGTAATGAGATTTTACTATAAATGCCAAAGAGGTAAAACTCATAGGCTTAGAGTAGAAAGGAGTGTATTAAACTGCAACACTCAAAACCTGCTTTACCCTTTACTCCATAGGCTATTTTTAGACCCGACCTCTTTGAATGAATATACCCAAAAGGAGCATTTACTAGAGAAAAGTAAAATTTTAGAATTTTGTAGTTTGAAACCATTGTGATAAATAGAGCATTTGCTCCTATAAGAGCAAATGCTCCATTTATCACAATGGTTTCAAGAAGTGGTTATTACAGGGGCGTAGAAAGGCTTAGTTATGGAGGAAATGGTTAACCCTTTTCTCCATGAATATTCATGCAAGAAATAATTACAAGAATATTTATTTGGTTAACTTTTATGACAGGACATTAATCCAGGAAGTTTTGGTCATGGCAGAAACTGTACCATCATATCTATATTATTTCAGATGCAAACACAGCAGACCCTGATCAGATGGCTCCAATAAGAGTTGTTTGCTCTAGATCTACTCTGTTTGCTAAGGCATAGAAAGGGTTAAAATGCAACACTCGAAACCTGCTCAACCAAAACACCATTAGACATAAAGAGAGAGTACATTATATTCATATAGAGACAGAAGACTTTCTTCAATGTCCAATCTCCTTTCTAGTCACATAACAGGGAAATTCTTCAGTGCTCAGTCTCCTTTCAGTCTACCATATCAATTTAACTATTTAACCCTTTACTCCATACATACGCTTTTCTATGCCATTGCAAATAGAGTACACCCAGAAATGTCTAACAGTCTGGATCTACACCAGTTGCTGAGCAGCTCAGTGTCTCAGCTGGATCCTAACTAATTAACCCATTCTTCCATAAATACGCCTTTCTCTGACTCTGTAAAAGTCACTTTTTGAAACCATTGTGATAAACAGACCCACAGGAGCAAATGCTCTATTTATCACAATGCTTTCTAAACTACACAATTCTAAAAAAATTCTTTTCCCTAGAAAATGCTCCTCTTTGGTAGATTTATTCAAAGAGGTTGGGTCTAACAAGAGGGCCATGATAGCCCTTAATCGCTCACCTGTTCATAACAGATTAATGATTTCAATGATAGATTACATAATTTGAAAAATCTTGGTAGAAAACCATTAGATGATGCTACATACTAAATATAAAGAGTCTAGACCTTACAGATTTGGAGGAGAAGATATTTTAAAGATTTTCCTATGACAAACTGTTAAGCCCCAGGGCGGGGCCATTTCTGATCCGGGGTTCATAATTTGAAAATCTTGGTAGAGGACTATTAGATAATGCAACATACCAAATATCTAAGGTCTATGCCTTACAAGTTCAGAGAAGACTTTTAAAGATTTTTAAGAGAAGAAGATTTTTTAAAACTTTTCTATGAAAAACTGATATGCCCCTGGGCAGGGCCATTTTCAACCCAGGGGACATAATTTGAACAATCTTGGTAGAAAACTATTAGATAGCGCTACATACCAAATATTAAAGGTCTCTGCCTTACAGTTTTGGAGAAGAAGATTCTTAAAGCTTTTCATATGAAAAACTGATAAGCCCCAGGGCGGGGCCATTTTTGACCCAGGGGTAATAATTTGAATGATCTTGGTAGAAAACCATTAGATGATGCTACATACCAAATATCAAGGGCCTAGACCTTACAGTTCTGGAGGAGAAGATTATTAAAGATTTTCCTATAAAAAACTGATAGCCCTTGGGCGGGGCCATTTTTGGTCATTATTTGATTAATCTTGGTAGAGGACCATTAAATAATGCTACATACCAAATATCAAAGGTCTATACCTTATAATTTTAGAGAAGAAGATATTTAACGATTTTCCTATGAAAAACTGATAAGTCCCGTGGCGGGGCCATTTTTGTCCTGGGGGTCATAATTTGAACAATCTTAGTAGAGGACCATTAGATGATGCTACATACCAAATACTAAAGGTCTATTCCTTTCATTTTCAGAGAAGAAGATTTTTAAAGATTTTCCTATGAAAAACTGATAAGCCCCGGGGTGGGGCCATTTTTGGCCCAGGGGTCATAATTTGAACAATCTTAGTAGAGGACCATTAGATCATGCTACATACCAAATATCAAAGGTCTATTCCTTACAGTTTCAGAGAAGAAGATTTTTAAAGATTTTCCTCTGAAAAACTGATAAGCCCTGGGGCGGGGCCATTTTTGTCCTGGGGGTCATAATTTGAACAACCTTAGTAGAGGACCATTAGATGATGCTACATACCAAATACTAAAGGTATATTCCTTTCATTTTCAGAGAAGAAGATTTTTAAAGATTTTCCTATGAAAAACTGATAAGCCCCGGGGTGGGGCCATTTTTGGCCCAGGGGTCATAATTTGAACAATCTTAGTAGAGGACCATAAGATCATGCTACATACCAAATATCAAAGGTCTATGCCTTACAGTTTCAGAGAAGAAGATTTTTAAAGATTTTCCTATGAAAAACTGATAAGCGGGGCCATTTTTGGCCCGGGAGACATAATTTGAACAATCTTTGTAGAGGACCATTACATCATGCTACATACCAAATGTAGTTTCAGAGAAGAAGATGTTCAAGTAAATTGTTGACGCCCGCACGTACGCACGACGCACATACGCACGACGCCGGACATAGGATCATCCCAATAGCTCACCTTGGCACTTTGTGCCAGGTGAGCTAAAAATAGCCTATGAGGGAATGGGTTAATGCTATAATTATGATTTGCTTTTAATCAAAACAGAAGAACATTATTTTTTTTCTTATATACATGTAGATGACAAATGATACAGCAAACAAGTTAAATGCATTTTCATCTCTTATGAAGGTGACTGTGTTATATATATATTGTCAAAGGGTATACTTCACCTGAGAGAGACACCTTTTCAAACAGAGCTGATCCAGATCAATTATAATATCATTATAAAAATTCATGATGTCATTATTTCTTACATGAATATTTATCAGAAAAGGGTTAACCCTTTCCCTTGTTGCATATTCATATCAGACATAATCACATCACAAATATTAGTCAGCTGAAATTGTATGATGGTATAATTGTGTACACAGGATATCTCAGTATTAATTGTAAAGTCAAAGCTATTATTATTTCATATGCACACAGAGCAGCCCCTAATCAGATGACCCTAACAGGAGCCATCTGATCTGGATCTACTCTGTTTGTAAAGGTGTCATTTACATGAGATACATGCTTAAGGGATATTAGAGTTGACACACAAAATCTTCCCTCGCTAAACATTCTCTTTCGCATACTTTTTTCTAAAAGTACTGGTAGATGTTTTGTTCTTTCCAAAGCCAAAGATCAAAGTGTCAAACAATTTGGATCCTGGTGAAAAGTTAGGATACCATTTGGACCAAGACTGTTTGACGTGAAGAATCTGTACATGGATTGGCAAGAGAAACAGCTGCTGCAGCATTGTAACCCACAAATTGTTGTAGTTTGATGTTAAACCATTTACTCCATAAATAAGCCAATTCAAACAGAGCAGACCCTGATCAGACAGTTCCAACAGGAACTGTCAGATCAGGATCTGCTCTGTTTGCTTATTGAACAATATTCATATTAATACATGTATATAGTCTCTGACTAGGGCAGAAATTCCTGTGTTCACATGCCATTGTAAAAACTCATCTAATATTCATAATGTCATTTCTTGTATGAATATTCATGAAATAAAGGGTTAACCCTTTCCTCCATAAATACGCCTTTCTATGCCTCTTTAAAAGTCACTTTTTGAAACCATTGTGATAAATGCTCTATTTTTAAAATTTTCCCTTTCTCTAGTTAATGCTCCTTTTCAGTAGATCTATTCAAAGAGGTTGGGTCTAAAATAGCCTATGAGAGAATGGGTTAACTCAGTTAAAAGAGTTACATGATCATTACCCACACACTCTTGTTGTTTGGTTGTGTAACCCTTTCCCTTTTCTATGTTTATTTCAAATTCAGTACCTACTGAATATTCCTGGAAAAAATAGCTACAATGAAATATGGAAGGTTGAACATTTTGCCCATTCTAGAAACTAAAGACGCATATTCCATTAGCAAACAGAGCAGACCCTGATCAGATGGCTCCTATAGGAGCCATCTGATCTGGGTCTACTCTTTTTGCAAATGTGTGAAAAGTTGTTTATGTGAGGGAAAGGGTTACAAGTGTTACAGGATCATTACCCACAAATTCTCGTAGTTTGGTTTGTAACTCAGTAAATGATGGCCTGTTTTCAGCATCCTGGGAAACAACCAGACACAGCTGATACTATTAACCCTTTACTCCATAAATATGCCTTTCTACACATTTGCAAACTGAGTAGACCCAGATCAGATGGCTCCTGTAGGAGCCGTCTGATCAGAGTCTGCCGTTTGCTTTTGATATAGTGTAGATAATTATGATTCTAGAATTTGTACAATGGCCCAATATTTCTGTGTTCATATACTATTATAAAAAATTACCTCATTAATATCCATGATGTCATTACAGGTATTTCTTAAATGAATATTCAGTGAGTAAAGGTTTAGCCAAATGTGACACAGTGTAGTTTAACCCTTTACCTGGTTAATATTCATGGAAAACTGCACTCTTCATGAATTTTAGTAAACTTGTTTTCTTATATTGTTATACAAAACAAGCGAATATAGTGCCATGGCAAATAGTATAGAATCAGGGTCCATGCTTATAAAACTTTTTAGTTTAGTATGAGTTCTCAAGCTTTTGATTGGTCAGATTTGAGCCAAAGGCTCAAATCTGACCAATCAAAAGCTTGAGAACGAACTCAGACTCAACTAAAAAGTTTTATAAGCATGGATACAGATCTAACACCCTATTCTATAGGCAAACAGAGCAGACCCTGATCAGAAAGCTCCTACATGTTTGCAAAAGTGTCAAAAGGAATCTCTATCAGCCAAAAGGTTAAAATTTAAATTTTTTTAATATTTCAATTATCAGTAGTTTCAGTTTCAACGATTTCTCAAACTCAATGCCCATGAAAAAAAAATCAAAATTGAGGAAATGTAAAACAGGCAAACCTTGATATCTCAAACTTGGATAACTCGAACTTCAAGATAACTCGAAGTAAAAGTTCGATCCTTCAAAAATTTACAATACTGAATTTTCTAAAACGTATCACTATACATACTTAGAAACACACATGACAACTTAATGCAGGTCTAAAGTAATGTTGAAAGCTCCTGCAGGAGCATTCAACATTACTTTAGACCTGCATGAAGCTGTGAATATGGAAAAATAGTCAAACAGGGAGAGCCACATACGAAATGGCACCGCACCAAACACCATCAAACAAGAAACGGTATAGCAACAAGACAAAACATAACAGGACGCATATCAAGACGAAAACATTCAACATTAAGCATATTAAACAACAAAGTTGACCATAGGCTGAAAGCAGGAATACCGCCTTGGAACGGTCAGTAGCCAAAAACAGCTACTGGGGGGCTTAAACCTGGTTTACGGGTACCCAACCTCGCCCTTATCCCACTTTCACCTAAGTCAAAATGTAAATAAAATTGTTCATATTAGAAATCGGATGACTCCAATTTCTGTTATCTTAAAGTAATAGTATGGTCCCTTGAAGTTTGGGATATCCAAGTTCAACTGTATATACATGTATAAAAAAGTTAGTGATGATAGGGTTTTTCTACACAACACCCCATCTAATCATGGCCTAAGTATTGCCAAATTATATGGGAATCTGTCAATGCAAATGTCAATGTAACTAAATTTGGCACCATTTTGATAACTCTGAATTAGACTGATATAATGGCAAATAATGCAGACCTTGGTACAAAAGCTGTTTTGACCTGTGTCTTCACTATTTGCCTAAATTTATTTGTCTGAATACCACAGGGGTCTGGACCGCTTCATGGGGGTCTACATGTACTATATAATAACGTTATAGTACATGTAGACCCCCATGAAGCGGTCCAGACCCCTGTGCTGAATACAAGACAACAAATAAAGATGTGTACTCAAATACTAAAATCGTCATTTCTCCATCAAACCCTATGTTGTGACCACTCTTTAGAATCGTCTCGAAGAGACGATTCTAAAGAGTGGTCACAACATAGGATTTGGTGCAGAAATAAAGGAGTTATTCTTGAAAATATTTAACTTGCACATCTTATCTGGACCCCTGAATACTTAGGGTAATTAGGACAGTGCTTTCTGCATGTTTCAACCCAAAAACTACTCATTAGTATTGTCTCTCTGGCACAATGAGTAGTCATAAATATGGATTTACCAGAGAATAAAGACTTGTTTATTTATTTGAAACATATCTCTTGATTTCAACAATGTTTTATTCAATAAAGAAAATAATTGACCAACAGGGTCCAATGTTATAAAACTTCCGAGTCTAAAAGTCTGAGATCATTCTCAAGTATCTGATAGGTCAGATTCTGAGCAAGCTCATTAACTGACCAGTCAGATGCTTGAGAATGATCTCAGGCTCAAGCAAAACGTTTAATAATCTCAAGGCCTGGCATAGCCTATGTAAGTCCTCTCTAGATTAATAGAATCAAGCATGGGTTTTGTTAAAGACGGGGGTTTCTATACCCGAGGTTGGTCTGTTCCAGTCGGAAACGAGCTTTAGCGAGTTTCCGATAGAAACACACCAACGAGGGTATAGAACCCCCGGGTTTAACAAAACCCATGCTTGATTATTTTTCTCGCTGAAATACGCCCTAAAACCAATTAAATTAACGAATTTTGTGAAGTACTACTTTACATTGCGTAATACGACTTCCATATCTAATAGCAACAGACCGCAGCATAACTTTAGGCGTGACACCAAAATGACATCATTTGTCATGACAACCACAAACGTTACGTTTTGGCGTAAATATAAATGACTGAGTGACTACAAAACAACGTCTTCGGTTAATTAAATAGGCGTTTAAAGTGTTTATATGATAAATAGAATTTCATATTCGTGTTAATTACTTATATTAATTTCAATTCATAATGTTGTTGCCTATAGAAAGGTTGGTATAATTCTGTAAGAATTCCTCCCCTTGTATTGATTTTACCCAATCGCGCGTATGAATACACTAGTCACGGGGTGTTTCAGATAAGGATTTCTAGTATGGCTATTTTTAGTAACTCAGCTTATCTAGCACGTCTGAGAAGCGAGAAACACCCCTCTGCCCTTACCTGGAACTCCATGTCATTGTTTTGCATATGCTAATGGGTGCAACTATGTTAGTGAGTACTGTTTCGTTCATAACCATTCAACAGAGATGTCTTTCTTTCTTTCGTTTAATTTTATATATGTAGTTTATACTATTCCTCCATCATATACATAGTAATGTCCAGTCTCAAAATTTGTTCAGATAAAAGAGAATGATATACTGTGTTCTTCATATTATCAGGTACACATATTTTGCTTATATTTGTAAGATTTAGATAAGGATTACATTGCTGTCACATATAGAACTACAAATACAATTATTTGTATCATGTAACAAGAAACATGTCAATGTTTATGTTACAAATAAGGTGTTTTTGAATCTTAAATTTTGAATCCTAATAGGCCACTGCTTCTTACAGAGATTACAAAATTTCGACCAGAACAATTGATTAAGAGGGATATTTTAACCCATTCTCTCATACTGACGCCTTTGAACACCTCTGTACAAGTGCCTTTTTGGAACCATTGTGATATATAGAGCATTTGATCCATAGGAACAATAATGCTCTATTTATCACAATGGTTTCCAAACTACACAATTCTAAAATTTACCTTTCTGATAGTAAATGCCCCTTTTCGGTAGATTTATTCAAAGAGGTTGGATCTAAAAATAGCCTATGTGAAATGGGTTAATTACTGAAACGGTCATTTCTCAAACAAACCCTGTGTTCACCCTTGTAACATTCAATCAGTGTTTAACTATGCAGTCCACCCAGTATAAAGGGCTTAAACTTGCTAGAGGAGTTCGAATGACCAACAGTGTAGACCCTGATTTGGGTCTACACTGTCTGAAAGTGCTAGTGCATGCATGTTCTGTATTCAAAGAGTTACGACTACTCTTTAGAATGGTCACTTTGAGACAATTAAAAAAATGGTCATAACATTTAGGGAATGGTGGAGAAAAAGATTTATTCTTGAACAAAGTTTAACCCATTCCCGCATAGTGATGCTTTTTGATGCCTCTGTTCAAGTCACTTTTTGAAACCATTGTGATAAGTAGAGCATTTGCTCCGTAGGAGTAAAATTAATGCTCTATTTATCACAATGGTTTCAAAACTTCACTACTCTAAAAGTTTCCTTTTCTCTAGTAAATGCTCCTTTTCGGAAGATTTATTAAAAAAGGTTGGATCTAAAAATATCCTATTAAAGAGGGAATGGGTTAAATTTATGCATCATAACTATGTCAATGGCTTTGACAATACGTTTTCTCAAGGTCAAGCTCATACATAATGAAAAGAAAATAATTCTACTGAAGATGAGATTTAAGCAGAAGCAAATAATCGAATGAAATCTTTACCCATTAACTCATAGGCGATTTTTAGATACAACCTCTTTGAATAAATCTACCGAAAAGGAGCATTAACTAGAGAAAAGGAAACTTTTACAATTTTGTAGTTTGAAACCATTGTGATAAATAGAGCATTTGCTCCTATAGGAGCAAATGCTCTATTTATCACAATGGTTTCACAAAGTGACTTTTACAGAGTCGTCAAAAGTCGTCAATATGAGGGAATGGGTTAACAGGTAAAGGTTTGTTTTTTAAGAGAACGCTATTAGTTTTATCACAGTAAAAGGTATCTGACCTTATGCCAACAGTCGAGCATGATCTTGTAGGTCCTCTCTGGTGAAACCTGAGGCTTTGCCAACCGTTTGTTCATATGGCACACAAAGTCAACCACATCAGCATTCCTCATTTGATCGTACGGCATCTGTCCTCCCGTGAACACTTCCCACATGAGTACACCTGTAGGGAAACAAACATAAAACTTGGCCAGTGTCAAAAACAATGGAACACAAGGCCATTTGCAAACTGCATAGACCCAGATCAGCTGCTGTACACTTTGTCTTCAGGTACTGTCTGCAGATTTTATACATTTTGCTGCACACGGTATAGACTATCAGATAGATCTAGGTCTACACTGCTTGATCTAGGTCTACATTGCTTGCAATGTCTCAGTCACTTTAAATAAGTCATATACAGTAGTACTCCCCTAAAGCGACTTGTTAATACACAAACATGAATGTCTTTAAAAGCAGGTGGTAGCTTAATGCAGGACAAAGGTAATACATTAACCCTGTCCTCCATAAATACACCTTTCTACGCCTCTGTAAAAATCACCTGTTGCTCCTTTTCGATAGATTTATTCAAAGTGGTTGGATCTAAAAATAGCCTATGGGGGAATGGGCTAATCCATTAAAACACCTACCCCTTTGCAAACAGAGTCAACCCATATCAAATAGCTCCTGTAGGAGCCATCTGATAAGGGTCTGCTCTGTTTGCTTTTGATATAAAACAGATCTTTTCTGTCAAGATAAAAAAAATATTTTGTTCAAAGTACAATTATAACAATTAAGTGAATTAATATTAATGATGTCATTATTTCTTACATGAATATTCATGGAGTAAAGGGTTAAAAAGGAGTTCCATTTTGCTATAGGATTTATTTTACCCTAATAATTGGTTAACCCTTTCCTCAATAAATACGCCTTTCTAAGCCTTTGCAAACAGAGTAGACCCAGATCAGATGGCTCCTATAGGAGCCATCTAATCAGGGTCTGCTGTTTGCTTATAACATAATATAGATATGATTCTACAGTTTCTGATAATACAAAAAAATCCTGTGTTCATGTGCTATTATAACAAATTAGTATTCATGACATCATTGTTTCTTACATGAATATTCATGGTGGAAAGGGTTAAGGTTTAACTAACTTTTTTGCTATAGGAGAACTGATGCCAATGCTCGTCTGTTCGACTGTAGTCCATGTGACATTGAACAAGTGTGTGAACTGCCATAAGATTGGCATGAATAGTACAGAAATAATAGCCAACATTAACTCTTTCCTCCATAAATACGCCTTTCTACGCCTCTGTAAAAGTCACTTTTTGAAACCATTGTGATTAATAGAGCATTTGCTCCTAAGGAGCAAATGCTCTATTTATCACAATGGTTTCAGAACTACAAAATTCTAAACTTTTCCTTTTCTCTAGTAAATGGTCCTTTTCGGTAGATTGATTTAAAGAGGTTGGATCTAAAAATAGCCTATGAGGGAAAGGGTTAAAGCTTCTGGACACCAATGAAGATGATGACAATGCGGACGTCAGAGTTAGGACAATAGCTCGTGTTTTATTTCTTTGAGATCAGAAGAGCTGAAAATCAGCTCAATAATACTCATATAGTAATTCTTTCTGACATGACTACCAATGGAGTAAAGGATAAGTTGTGAAGCTAACCAAATGCCCAGACGTCAGATTTACTGCTGAACCGTGTGTAGCTGAGTACTTCTGGTGGCGCCCATTTCACCGGGAATTTGGTTCCTGTTGAGCTTGTGTACTCATCATCTATTACATATCTGAAATTAGAAAGACCGATTAACCCTTTGCCTGACAGATATACATTTTAATGTGCTCAGAATAGGACTAGGAGTCTTATGAGCAGGATCTGCTCTGTTTGCTTATGGAATTATATAGATCTGCCTAGCCATGGTGTGTATATCACATTTGGATCCTAGCCACAGTGAGTACATTACATTTGGATCCAGTAACGCTCCTGTATGGCATATAAAAACTCTGCTATTTAACCCATTCCCGCAAATGTACGCATTTTGATGCTTCTGTAAAAGTCACTTTATGAAACCATTGTGATAAATAGAGCATTTGCTCCACAGGAGCAAATGCTCTATTTATCACAATGGTTTCAAAACTACACAATTCTGAAAATGTCCTTTTCTCTAGTTAATGCTTCTTTTCGGTAGATCTATTCAAAGAGGTTAGGTCTAAAAATAGCCTAAGTGGGAATGGGTTAATCATTATTTCTTACATGAAGATTCAACAGGGGAAAGGTTAGCAGTTGGCATCCTGATGAGATACAGAGCTAACCCTTTCCTTCATAGAGATGCTTTTTCATGCTTTTGCACACAAAGTAGACCCAGATCAGATGGCTTCTATAGTAGCCATCTGATCAGGTTCTGTTCTATATGCTAATGGAATTGGATAGTTCTGTTTCTTTACTTTCTAAAATTTCTACAACGATCCACATTTCATATTTCATTAAAACTATTTTGTCCATAATATTTAGTAGGTATTGAAATTTTTAATAAACATAGAACAGGGAAATGGTTAACTAGGCGTCCGATCAGGATCCAGCTGTTTGAGAAATGAAGGCTTCAAGCACACAACATACTTTGAGAATGGTAGGCTTAGTAGCTGATGACAATTTGTTTATTTTCTGAAGAAAAGTTTCTTAGGGCTGTTCCATTTAAATGTGTATCGGGGGCAGGAAGGCACTTTAAAAAACAGCTATGCATGGGTGGGTTTCGCTGCAAAAATGGTACTACATGTATTTGGTTTATGCATTAGTAAAAAACTTCTCTGGGTGGGTGGCCGAATGAGAAAGTGCCTTACTGCACCCCATACACATTTAAATGGAACAGCCCTTAGTGATAAAATAGTTAACCCTTTACTCCATGAATATTCATGCAAGAAATAATGGTATCAGGAATATTAACCCTTCACTCCATAAAAATGACTTTGCAAACAGAGTGGACCCATATCAGATGGTTACAATAGGAGTTGTCTGATCAGTGTCTGCTCTGTTTGCTTATGAAATAATAAACATCTGATTCTACAGTTTCTGCCATGGCCAAAATTTCCAAATAATCTAATCAATATTCATAATGGCATTATTTCTAACATGAATATTCATGGAGTAAAGGGTTAATATTACACTTTGGTATTTAAGACCCTGTATCCATGCTTATAAAACTTTTTGAGTCCAAGTTCGTTCTCAAGCTTTTGATTGGTCAGATTTGAGCCTGACCAATCAAAAGCTTGAGAACGAACTCAGACTCAACTAAAAAGCTTTATAAGCATGGACCCTGATCAACTCAGACTCAACTAAAAAGCTTTATAAGCATGGACCCTGATCAACTCAGACTCAACTAAAAAGCTTTATAAGCATGGACCCAGATCTAATGGACTATTTTCAAATATCACTAGTCTGCAAAACCTCATTAACATCTACACTTTCAGCAAAACTTCAGTTATACTCTTTGTCACAAGATATTTTGTGGCACTACAGTATATCTGAACTAATATTTAATAACATTATGAATATTCATTTATATAGTTGAATTTTTATAATAGCATATAAATATGTACACATGAAATTTTGGTACTGACCGAAACGGTAGTCAGCTCTACTATGATTTCAGAAGCAAACAGAGCAGACCCCGGTCAGATAGCTCCTATAGGAGACATCTGGTCTGGGTACACTCAGTTTGCAAAGGTGTGAAAAAGCTTTCATATGAGAGAAAGGGTTAGGTGCTTCTTACAAGCAATGAGAACAATTTTCACTCACCATACCCTGGGTATTTACCCAGATATTCAGATAAGATGCGTAAATTCATTTTCATGAATAACTGCTTTATTTCTCCACCAAACCCTATGTTGTGGCACTCTTTAGAATCGTCTCAATTCTAAAGAGTGGCCACAACATAGGTTCGGTGGAGAAATGACGACTTTAGTATCTGAGTATGCACATTTATCTGTTGCTCTGTTTAACAGCGGAAAATTCTTACCTAGCTAATCCAAAGTCTGCGACTTTAATAATCTGATTGTCACCAACAAGGCAGTTTCTTGCTGCCAAATCTCTGTGAATAAAACTACGTCCCTCGAGGTATTCCATTGCCGCACTCACTTGTATACAAATGTCTACTAAAGTATCTAATTTAGTTAATAACCGTGATTTATGCCTCTTTAGAAAAGTTAATAAGGAACCTGAAAGTAGAAAAAATAATTTTCAAATAACATTTTGAAGTTATAGTGCAAATCTGTCTATCTAATGCATTGTCATCCAAAATATTTGAATTCAGATCAGCAGCAGACGACATGCATTTCTGAAAGATCCAAACTACTTAACACCCTGATTTTGATTTTGAAAAGAAATGAAGTGGGGTTGGGTGGGGAAGAGAGTTATGATGAGAAAATTGAAAGCAGACAACAATTTATACAAACAGACTGACATGATTTATATAACTTTGATAGTCACATGAAGATCATTCTTATAAAATTAGGTGAAATCCATTTAACCCTTTCCTCCACAAATACGCCTTTCTATGACTGTAATAGTCACTTCTTGAAAACATTGTGATAAATAGAGCATTTGCAAATGCTCTATTTATCACAATGGTTTCTATACTATACAATGATAGAAGTTTCATTTTCTCTAGTCAATGCTCCTTTTCAGTAGATCATTCAAAGAGGTTTGGTCTAAAAATAGCCTATGGAGGAAACGGTTAATGATTCAGTTGTCATTTAACTCTTTGCACGCTAGCGGCGAACTGTGATGACATATGCAAACAGTTTGGATCCAGATGAGACGCCGCATAATGCGGCGTCTCATCAGGATCCAAACTGTTTGTCACCTTGACCATATTTTTGCAAAAAAATAAGAGAAATTTTATTTTAAGAATTGAAGCAGACGACAATTGTTGCAGACGAAATATTACTTAGCGTGCAAAGAGTTAAAGATATTATTTGTTGAAATCTTATTTTTTAGGTCCTGTCATCTAATTATGCAGCAGACTGGAATGATTTAAAAACCTCATAAAGCGTCAACTTATGCCAGGTGAGATAAAAAGGCAGAACTATGGATGAAGGGTGCCAACATTTGTCTGTTTGATTGTAACCCTTATGACAGTGAACAAGTGTGTGAAGTTTCGTAAGATTTGCATGATAGTAAAGATGTAATAGTCAATGTTTAAGTTTCTCGACGACAACGACAACGACGACGACGACGACAATTCTTCGAAAAACAGAGGAGCTAAAAATAAAACAGTACTGATACCTGACACAGCAAATGTATTTTCACCTACCATATTGCATTAACTCTGTTACTATTATAAGTGGTCTGGATTTGGTAACTACACCATACAGCTGTACTAAGTGAGGGTGGTTCAACTGCCTGCAAACATACACACACACATAACATAAGACCATATCGTGTTAACCCATTCCCGCATATAGACGCCTTTTGACGCCTCTGTAAAAGTCCCTTTGTGAAACCATTGTGATAAATAGAGCATTTGCTCCATAGGAGCAAATGCTCTATTTATCACAATGGTTTCAACACTACACAATTCTAAAAAAATTTCCTTTTTAGTAGTAAATGCTCCTTTTCGGTAGATTTGTTCAAAGAGGTTGGATCTAAAAATAGCCTATATGGGAATGGGTTAATCATGGCTTAACCCTGATGAATATTCATGTAGGAAATAATGACTTCACTGATACTAATTATTTTAATTTTTATAACGGCACATGGACAAAGGAATCTTTGGCCATGAAAGAAACTGCATTTATATCATAAGCAAACAGAGCAGACCCTGATCAGAGGGTTCCTACATGAGCCGTCTGATATGGGTCTTCTCTGTTTGCAAAGGTGTAGAAAGGCATATGGACAAATGAATTTTTAGCCGTGAAAAATCTATAGAATTCATTAAGTAAACAGAGCAGACCCGGTCAGATAGCTCCAGCAGGAGCCATCTAATCTGGGTTTACTCTGTCTGCAAAGATAAAATTATAAAGCTTTTGATTGGTCAAATCTGACCAATCAAAAACTTGAGAACGAACTAAGACTCAACTAAAAGTTTTATAAGCATGGACCTATATCTACATGTATATCATTTCATAAGCAAACAGAGCAGACCCTGAGCAGACGGCTTCTACAGAAGCTGTCTGATCTAGGTCTTCTCTGTTTGCAAAGGCAAAGAAAGGAGTATTCATGGAGTAATAGGGTGGACCTAGAATGAATATGGAATATAACACTTTATTTGATACAGACCCATTTTAACACCTTTGTAATTCAGATCAGATGACTCCTGTAGGAGTTGTCTGATCAGGGTCCGCTCCATTTGCTAAAATGTTACAGATTTTTTACTCTTTGCCATGGCAATCAATATACTTATTTTATGTTTTTCAAATAAAATTAATTAATATTCAAAATGGAGTCATGAATGAACATTCATTATAAGCCTCACCTTTCATACATAAAACAACATCCATGTAACTCATTTATCCCTTTCCCTCATATAAACGTGTTTTCACGCATTTGCAAACAGAGTAAACCCAGATCAGACGGCTTCTAGAGGAGCCGTCTGATCAGGGTCTACTCTGTTTGCTAACATAATTTGATAGATCTGTTTATTTGCTTTCTAAATTGTCT
Organism: Azorinus chamasolen; assembly: GCA_963576725.1. Lineage (NCBI taxonomy): Eukaryota > Metazoa > Mollusca > Bivalvia > Cardiida > Solecurtidae > Azorinus > Azorinus chamasolen. The sequence continues at coordinate 74,663,991 of OY755242.1, read as the reverse complement.
ACAATGTTCCACCTTCCATATTTCCTTATAACTATTTTGTTCATGAATATTCAGTAGGTATTGAAATTTGGCCTAAATACAGAACAGGGAAAGGGTTAAAAGTTTGGATTGGAATTTAAAATATTATAATAGAGTGGTCACAACATAGGGTTTGGTGAAGAAATAAAGGAGTTATTCTTGAAAATGTTTTAACCCTTCTCTTGCTGAATTTTAAAATACATTTCTCCTTCTTTATCCATGTCCTGTTGTATAATTACATATATCTTCGCTGTGTGCACATATTTCGCTGTGCAATCACTGCTGTGGAGTGCACTGGTTGCACAATCAACTTGTAAATAGTGCAGACCCTGATGAGACAGCTCCTGCAGGAGCTGTCTGATCTGGGTCTTCACTATTTACAGGTAGGTATATTGACGCGAATAGCAAGCGAAGGGTTAATTTTCGCATCTTATCTGGACCCCTGAAAAACTGCTTGTTTTCATCCTAACTCCATGTAAATATATGTCATTTCTTCTGAAAATAACCTGAAACTTATTTGTAAGTATTTAGCATTTTGAATCTAAGCTACAGTTTCAAGGTATCTCAATGAACTCTTCCCTATAATGGGAGATATCACAAAAGCAGCATGGTACTTACGTCATAGTTTTCGCTTCTTCCAGGAAAGCGTCCTCTGACATTGTTCTCTCTTTCATCGACTTCACAGCTACTACACGATTATTCCACTTGCCCTTATGTACAGTCTGCCATATAAACATTTCATATTACAACTAATACTATCCTACTTATCCAAACAGAAAAAACTGACGCAAATAGTGCACACCCAGATCAAGTGGCTCTTCAAGAAGCAGTTTGATCAGGATCTACACTGTTGCTACTAATTAATTTAGTCTAATGTTATTAACCCTTCGCTTGCTGAATTTTAAAATACATTTCTCCTTCTTTTCCCATGCCCTGTTGTATAATAACAAATATCTTCACTGTGTACAAGTATTGCGCTGTGCAATCACTGCTGTGGAGTGCACTGGTTGCACAATCAACTTGTAAATAGTGCAGACCCTGATGAGACAGCTCCTGCAGGAGCTGTCTCATCTGGGTCTTCACTATTTACAGGTAGGTATATTGATGTGAACAGCAAGCGAAGGGTTAAAATCTGTTACATTAACTTATTAGTTTTACAAATGGGTTGAGAGGGGATATTAAATACCTGAATACTTAGTGAAGTTAAGGTATACAACTTTAATTGTCCCTTTACTCCATAACACGTTTGTAAACAGAGCAAACCCAGATCAGATGGCCCCTGTAACAGTTCCTGTAGGAGCCATCTGATTAGGGTCTACTCTGTTTACTTATGGAATTACATAGATTTGATTCTACAGTTTTTATTCAGGGCCAAAACTTCTTTTGAGCTTATCAATAATTCAAACAATCATTGCAGTAGAACCTGTCTAAAGCCGACCATTAAAAAGAAGTCTAAGTCTGGATTTCTAAAACAGGTGGTTGCTTAATGCAGGACAAAAGTGATACAGAAAGCTCCTATAGGAGCTTTCTGTATCATTTTTACCCTGTATTAAGCAACCACCTGCTTTTTAAACTCCAATGTTCAATGACAGGTTCTACTGTATTTCTCAAATAAATTTTCATGAAAAATGACCGCTTACCCCATTACCTCATAGGCTTTTTTTTTTAGATAAAACCTCTTTGAATTAATCTACCGAAAAGGAGCATTAATTAGAGAAAATGAAAATTTTAGAATTTTGTAGTTTGAAACCATTGTGATAAATAGAGCATTTGCTCCTATAGGAGCAAATGCTCTATTTATCACAATGGTTTCACACAGTGACTTTTATAGAGTCGTCAAAAGTTGACAATATGAGGGAATGGGTTAAGACAGGTTCTTATGTATTTCTCACATAAATTTGCAAGAAAAATGACCACTTAAGACAGGTTCTACTGTATTTTTCACATAAATTTTCATGCAGTATAGAGTTATAACTTCAAGTTCTTTATTTATGTGAATTACACATGTAAAGTGGACAACATACTAACACAGCAACAATATAAACGTCCATACCCAAGAACTAAAATTGTCAATATTCCATCAAACCCTATGTTGTGACAACATTTTAGAATCAGCACGAAAGAGTGGTTGCAACATAGGTTTTGGTGGAGAAATAAACAAGTTATTCTTGAAATTTTAATTTATGCAACTTATCTAGAGCTCTGTGTTAACATTTAAGTTTCAGGTTTCCTACATAGAATGGTATACATGTATCAAGTTATCAACCTGTAAAAATGTAGTGTCGTTTATTGGTAGAGGACATTCAGTATGAAACAGCTGAATTTATAAAGGATTTTGAATGACAAACATGCAGATCCTGCTTTGAGGACCCCTCTGGGCCTACGATGTTTACATATGCCAGTTAACTTGCTTACTTGCATTCAATGGTTTAATCACTGATTTCATGAATATTCATGTATGAAATAATGACACTATGAATGCGTATTAACCCTTTACTCTATAAACATGCCTTTCTACTGTTTTGGAAACAGAGAAGACCCAGATCAGATGGTTCTTGTAGGAGCCGTCTGATCAGGGTCTGCTTTGTTAGCATATGATATAATACATATATGATTTTACAGTTTTGACCATGGCCACAAATTTCTGTGTCCATGTGACATTAGAAAAATTAAACTTATTAATATTCATGATGTCATTATTTCTTACATAAATTTTTGTGCAGTAAAGGGTTAATCAAATGAACTTTTATAATATATGAATGCAGAAAGTTTTGCTATGGAAGAATAGCAAACAGAGCAGACTCTGATCAGACATCTCCTACAAGAGCTGTCTGATCTGGATCTACTATGTATGCATAGGTGTTAAAAGGCTTATTGAACTAAACAGTTAAGTATTACACCACAATCATATTTGCACATACATGTACATGTAGTGGATGAAATATATGCCCAGTGGAGGTATGTTCATAATTATAATACTGGCAGCAACAGAAGGGCTAGACAAGGCCATAGATATTACTTACACCAAAGCATCCTGATCCAAGGATCTCGAAGATTGTCAGCTCTGACCTGTCCAATTCCCATTTACCTGAAAAATAATGCCATTTGAAAGTCTTATGACAAAATCTACCGAAAAAAGATTACATGAAAAACAAGAAGAAACATGAAACCACTGGCAGATGTTTTTAACCCTTTCCTTAATGTAAATCCTTTTTCACGCTGCAAACGGAGTAAACCCAGATCAGATGACTCTTGTCTGCTTGCTGATGAAAATATAATAGGCCTGACTCTTTAGTTTCTACCAATACCAAAACAATCATGTGCACATTATGCCTGGGTCTACTTTGTTTGCGAATGATTACATATCCTTCTTAATAAAGTTAAAACTTAACCCATTCCCTCATATTGACACCTTTTGACACCTCTGTAAAAGTCACTTTTTGAAACTATGTGATAAATAGAGCATTTCTCAATAGGAACAAATGCACTATCAACCACAACGGTTTCAAATCTACACAATTCTAAAATATTCCTTTTCTCTAGTAAATGCTCCTTTTTGGTAGATTTGTTCAGAGGTTGGATCTAAAAATAGCCTATGATGGAATGAGTTAAGGTGGAATTAAATTGATAAATGTTGAAGCTTTATCTAATTATAAACACAATCATTTTAACTCTTCCCCTCATGAATATTAAATAGCTGACATTTATAATGACATTATGAAAAAGGGGGAATTTCTGACAATGCAGGAAGTTGTAAAATCGGATTAATATTGTTTCATAAGCAAACAGAGCAGACCCTGATCTGATGGGTCCTACAAGAGCCATATGATCTGGGTTCTACTCTGTTAACAAAGGTGTGAAAATGTGATAATATAAAGTAAACGGTTAAAGACTTTTAAAGACATACTGTGTCCAAAGCCTGCGGTCACTGGTGCTGTTTTGTTCTTGCTAGGTGGACACCTAAGTCGTGTAGCTATCCCCCCTGCATTGTGTTTGTGGTAGTATATGAGGTCAGGTATTGTAAGGAAGGAATGTTTCTCAGCCAAGTAGAACTTGTCCTGATCATTTTTCTTGATATGGTAATGCCGCACTGTTCCCTCCCTGTAGAAAAGAGAAAAGTCCATGGTTAATCTCACTTATAAAGTGATTAGCATTTATTAACTCTTTACTCCATGAATATTCATGTAAGAAATGACATGATGAATATCAATTAGAATAATTTTTCATGTGGCACAGGACACGAGGAATTTTTGCCATAGCAGAAACTGAAGAAATAATAATACGGAGTATGAGGAGTTAACCCTTCTCTTGCTGAATTTTAAAATACATTTCTCCTTCTTTACCCATGCTCTGTTGTATAATTACATATATCTTCACTGTGAACAAGTATCTCGCTGTGCAATCACTGCTGTGGAGTGCACTGGTTGCACAATCAATTTGTAAATAGTGCAGACCCTGATGAGACAGCTCCTGCAGGAGCTGTCTCATCTGGGTCTTCACTATTTACAGGTAGGTATATTGACGCGAATAGCAAGCGAAGGGTTAAACACGCTAGATTTTTTCACCATACACAATGTAATACTATCTTATATAGAAGGAAATTTCAAAGCCAAGTAACTCTAGTAAAAAATGGTTGCAGTCAAAACTCCCTCCTTCATGCCCATCTTCACATCAAGATTATTCATCTTGTTATTTAATATACATTCTAACACACCTCGCGCACACATCTACATAAACAAAGAAGGGACGTATCTATGTTTGAATTCTCAATAAAACACCGCACGCGCTGTAACGGCTTAACGTGATGTAATATGGCTTCGAAAATTCGTACGACAAGAAACGTAGTGCCGTTGTAGCGGTGCAAATTATAGTTAAATTGAAGTGTTAGAATCGAAATAATAAATTTATACCAGTGTTTTATCGTGCAATCGAACACGGGTGGTCGTTGAGATGCTTATAATGTAGTGAAGAAAATTTCAAAGTTCCATAACTCTGATCTGGGTCTAGCTTACAAAGGTGTGTAAAGTATTTATGGTTCGAAAAGTATTTATGGTGTAAAGGGATACATTAATCAAATACCCGTTAACCCGTTACTCCATCAATACACCTTTCTATACATTTGCAAACAGAGTAGACCCAGATCAGATGGCTCCTGTAGGAGATGTCTGATCAGGATCTGCTCTGTTTGCTTATGACATAACATAAATCTGAGTCTGTAGTTTCTGTCCGGATAAAAAATGCCCTTGTTCATAGTGACTGTATAAAATTTCAGTTAATTATCACTTTCCTCCATAAATACACCTTTCTATGCCTTAGCAAACAGAGTAGACACAGATCAGATGGCTCCTAGAGGAGCCATCTGATCTGGGTCTGCTCTGTTTGCTTTTAATATACTACGTGTACAGATCTGATTCAACAGTTTCTGCCACAATAAAAATATTTTGTTAATCGTGCCATTAAAAAATCCGGGAATTAATATTCATGATGTCATTATTTTTTTTGGTCTAAATATTCACGGAGTAAAGAGTTAATATCCATGATGTCATTTTTTGGCATGAATGGCCATGGAGTAAAGGATTAAACATTTTGACAAAATCAATGATACAGTGTAAGTGCTAAATGGTTAGCCGTTTAACCCTTTCCCTGTTCTATGTTTGTTTCAAATTTCAATATCTACTGAATATTCATTAACAAAAATACTTAAAAGAAATATGGAAGGTGGAACATTGTAGCCATTTTAGAAACTAGAGAACCAGATCTATCAAATTCTATTAGCAAACAGAGTAGACCCAGATCAGACGGCTCCTAGAGGAGCCGTCTGATCTGGGTCTACTCTGTTTGCAAATGCGTGAAAACACATTTGTAGGAGGGAAAGGGTTGATTGAAAGCAAGGCCTTTTCACATCTTTGCACACAGAGTAGACCAATTAAAATCTGTCTGATCTGGGTCTACTCTGTTTGCAAAGACATTATAACCGTGAATTATCAAGCAAAGGGTTATTAACCAACTTGACTAACAATGCAGACCTAGGTCAGATGACAGCAAATATAAATGCACCACTTCTACGGGTGTGGCTCAATGCTCAAAAAAGGCAGAAAGTGGATTAACTCTTTGCATACTAGTGGCTAGCGTATATCAAAGCCCCTCGGCTCCAAAATGACTAGGTGATGGAAAATGCAAGGTGATCAAAAGCCCCCTGATGGAAAATGAAATCACCTTTCATTTTCTATCAGGGGCTTTTGATGACCTTGCATTTTCCATCAGGGGGCTTTTAAACGCCTTGCATTTTCCATCAAGGGGCTTTTGATCACCTAGTCATTTTGGAGTCAAGGGACTTTTGATCAAGGGGCTTTTGAGCATCCCCGCCAGTGGCTAAACCATAATTATCTCTGCAAACAGTTTGGATCCAGATGAGATGCAGCACAATACCAGATTAGATGATTCCTCTAGGAGCCGTCTGATCAGGGTCTGCTTTGTTTGCTTATTACATGTGACTCTACAATGTTTTACCAATACCAAACATTCATGTATACATATGATAATTATTTTATAAAATCAGGAAATAGATATTCATGATGTTGATATTTCTAACATTCAACAGGGAAAGGGTTAATTGCAGTCTTATAACACACACTGAAAGAGTAGCATGGAGTACAAACTCATACAAAGGTACAAAGTGCCCTATCTCATACAATCTCAGTCCCTTCGCATGCTAACAATGACATGACTAGCACCTGTAAACAGCATGACTCAAGATAAGACACCCAGTACTGTAGAGCCTGTCTTAAACGGCCACTAACCATTTCCTTCATATAAACATGTTTTCACGCCTTTGCAAACAGAGCAGCCCCTGATCAGATGGCTTCTATAGGAATTTGAATAATCTGTTTCTATACTTTCTAAAATGGCTACAATTTTTCACCTTCCATATCTCATTATAACTATTTTGTACATAAATATTCAGTAGGTATTGAAATTTGGAATAAATATAGAACAGGGAAAGGGTTAAAAACGAGGTCTAAATCTGGATTTTTAAAACAGATGGTAGCTTTATGCTGGGCAAAAGTGATACAGAAAACTGACCTATAGGAGCTTTCTGTATCACTGTTGCCCTGTATTAAGCAACCTGCTGCTCTTTAAATGTCCTATGTTAAATAAATGAATGGTCACTTAAGACAGGTTCTAATGTAATTTACTATGCCTTTGCAAACAGAGTAGACCCAGATCAGACAGCTCCCAATAGCCATGTCGTTTGGGGGACATAATTAATTAACCTTTCATGATGTCATTATTTCGTACATGAATATTCATGGCGTAAACTCATATAAACACTTTTTTCATGCCTTTGCAAACAGGTGGTTCCCAATTAAATACCGGTATTCATGTAAGACATATTGACATCATGAATATTTATTTGCAGAATTCTTATAATTTTCTTCTACAGCATACAGAGTCTGATCAGTCGGCTCATGCAGGAGTAATCTGATCTGGGTCTACTCTGTTTGCAAAGGTGTGAAAAAGCCTTTATATGGGGGAAACGTTTAACTAAAAGCAAAAATTACTGAGCATTTCAAAATATTTATGTGTTTAACTTTAGCATGTTACCCTTACTACGATGAATGTTCAAAAGGACTATCCCAAAATTCAAACAGGTCAAACTTATGGTGAATATTAAGGGTTTTTCTAAAGAAAAGTGTTACATGACAAACAGTGCAGACCCTGATGAGAGGGCTCCTCTAGGAGCCCTCTCATCTGGGTCTACACTGTTTGCAAAGGACATTAGTGACTCGTGTCCCTCATTGTAAGTGCTAAGATCATTCCTTCAGACTTTCTTCAAACCAAAATTACATCTTCTTCAGTTTTCAATTTTTATTTATTTTGCATCTGGTCAAAGAGCATGATGATGTGTCAAACAGTTTGGATCCCAGTTTACATGGCATCACATCTGGATCCAAATTATTTAACCCTTTCCCTCATAGAAACGTGTTTTAACGCACCTGCAAACAGAGAAGACCCAGATCAGGCGGCTCCTAGAGGAGCCATCTGATCAGGGTCTGCTCTGTTTGCTAATGGAATTTGATAGATATGTGTCTTTTCTTTCTAAAAGGGCTACAATGTTCCACCTTCCATATTTCATTATAACTATTTTGTCCATGTATATTCAGTAGGTATTAAAATTTGTAATAAACACAGAACAGGGAAAGGGTTAACCCTCTACTCCATGTATATTCATGTAAGAAGTAATGACATTATGAATATTAATTAGATTGATTATCACAATAGCACATAGACACTGTAGGAAGGTTTGGCCATGGCAGAAACTGTACCATCATATCTATATTAGGTCATACGCAAACAGAGCAGACCCTGATCAGATGGCTCCTACAGGAGCCATCTGATCTGGGTCTACTCTGTTTGCAAAGGTGCAGAAAGGTGTATTTATGGAGTAAAGGGTTAAGGAGGTAATCCACTATAACCCTTATCCGGCTAAGAGCAATCTGACTGTCATTTGTAAATAGCTCGGGTCAAGATGCGATGACGACTAATGCGGCATTTTATCAGAATCCAAGCTATTTGACACTAAGTAATTAGTTCCTTAAATGCTTCCATGAATCGAATGTAAGTAGAATTTGTAACAGGGACTTTATTTTTTTCAGCATTCTATGGGGTAATATTTTTCTACACTTTATCCAATATGTCAAACATTATTCTGATAAAATGAGGAAGTGTCATATTTCAGTATAGTAAATCATTTTATCCTTTCAACTCTTTCAATCCTTTTCAGAATGGAATAGCGACACTGTTTATAGAGTGTGTGTCTATAGAGTCCATTCAGTATGAAAGGCTTAAACTTGCTAGAGGATCTTAAATGACAAACAGTGCAGACCCTGATCAGAGGGTTCCTCTAGGGGCCCACTGATCTGGGTCTACACTATTTGCAAGTCTAAATCAAACTATGAGGTATGCTGTGTGAAGAAAAGAAAGAATGTTTGAGGGAAAACATGCCATCTGCCAGAAAGAGAATGTGACACAAATAGCATTACAGCTGGATGGACAGACAGACAGAAAAACAGACAGACAATGGAAAAGGCATCAATAAGTGACATTCTTCTCAAGCTGGTGACACAAAGAAGACTTGAAAATACAAACAGTATTGATTCAGATGAAAATGTTTGGGCAGTGTTTAACCCTTTCCCTCATATAAAACGTGTTTTCACACATTTGCAAACAGAGTAGACCCAGATCATATGGTTCCTATAGGAGCCGTCTGATCAGAGTCTGCTCTGTTTGCTCATGGAATTTGATAGATCGGTTTCTTTACTTTCTAAAATGGCTACAATGCTCCAACTTCATTTTTTCATTATAACTATTTTGTCCATGAATATTCAGTAGGTATCAAAATTTGGAATAAACATAAAACAGGTATAGGGTTGCATGCTAGGGGTGAATTTGTGATTATTTATGCAAACAGTATAGACCCAGATGAGAGGCCAAGTAACTTGACCTCTCATAAGGATCCAAGTTCTTCGACACTTCAACAACCCTTTATTTTAACTCTTTGCACGCTAGCGGCGAAACTGCAATTGCCTATGCAAACAGTTTGGATCCAGATGAGACGCCGCATAATGCGGCGTCTCATCAGGATCCAAACTGTTTGTCATCTTGGCCATATTTTTGCGAAGAAATGAGAGAAAGTTTATTTTAAGAATTGAAGCAGACGACAATTGTTGCAGACGAAATATTACTTAGCGTGCAAAGAGTTAAAAAATAATGACATTATGAATATTGATTAGAATAATTGTTACATCAGCACACAGACACAGGAATTTTCATGTAAGAAATAATGACATCATGCTGAAAAAATAAAGTCTCCTTCAAGAGCTGTCTGATCTTGAACTACTCTATTTGCAAAGGCGTAGATACCGTAGGTGTACTTATGGAGTAAAGGCTCAACCCTTTCGCTGCCAATGTGATAACCTATGCCAACATTTTGGATCCAGATGAGACACCGAGTATCCTCATCAGGATCCAAACTGTTTGTTATTGTGACAATGGTTTTTGAATAAAAAATGAATAATTTTTTTTGTAGCAGACAACAAAGTTTGCAGATGACAAAATTTGGCAGCGAAAGAGTTAATCAATTACATTTTGAAGCAAAATAACGGAAAAAAATAATTTTCACAATTACAGCATAAGACACTTTCTGCAGACGACAATTACAGCTTATAAAGGGTTACATATTTCCAAAGCCAAGACAACCCAAAGGCTGTGACAATACCCCTATATTTTTTCTTCTTTAATCAGATAAGTGGATAATATATTGGTGAGAAAAAGACGGAAAATTAAGCCAGCAAAGTAACAAACTAAGCAGGTTTTAAATCTTTGCAATTCAGTGGTGAGTTCATGATAACAGAACTATGCAAGCAGTTTGGATCCAGACAAGACATCATATAATATGATGTCTAGACCAGATCCAAATACAGTGTAATTCAAATGTTCTAAATGTTCTATAATTTCCAGCAGAAACTGGAACTACATGTACCAATAAAGGTGATGAATACCCTTGCCCAGCAGCCTCGATCTCAATTTGTTGATGGACTGACCCACTGCCCGACTGACCAACCGTATGATCTACCAACCAATATAGACTTATTGCAGTTTACCCCCTCAAACTTTCTTTGAGGAGGGGTAAAATAAAAGAAAAATTAACTGTAAGAATAGTAGCAGATGACATTTTTAGCAAACAACAATTACTTGAGCAAAGATTTAACACTTTCCATTATATAAACACCTGTAATGAAAAATGGTGTTTTGATGGATATATTATATTTCAGCATACAATGGGTTAACCCTTTCCCTCATAGGCTATTTTTAGACCCAACCTCTTTGAATGAATCTACCCAAAAGGAGCATTAACTAGAGAAAAGGAAAATGTTAGAATTATGAAGTACAATGAAACCATTGTGATAAATAGAGCATTTGCTCCTAAGGAGCAAATGCTCTATTTATCACAATGGTTTCAAGAAGTGACTATTACAGAGGCGTAAAAAGGTGTATTTATGGAGGAAAGGGTTAACCCTTTCCTTTTCATGCCTTTGCAAATACAGTAGACCCGGATAAGAGAGCTGCTGTGATCAAGGTATCTGATCAAGATCTGTTCTATTTGCTTATAAAATTTTAATAGATCCACCTACAAGTATATCACAAATTATGTGGACACATATGCCATAATAGAAATTTAGCTAATAAATATTCATGATATCATTCATTCTTCCATGAATATGCAACAAGGAAAGGGTTAGTGTTTTACATGCCTATATCAACTATCACCTTAATAGGGTCTTACAAAACCTACATCTATATATTTTTTCTCAAAACAGTACAAGGTAAAAGCAGATAAAAGCAGAATGGCTGGAGTGGGGTGTGGAAGAGAGTGTCAAACCAGAAATATACAGCTACCAAGGCAACCAACCAGCCTAGTTAGCAGACAGACAGACAGATACCTTGTAGACAGTCGACACAGACAGATAAACAGACACAGAGAGAATGAGATAACAAAATGTTGAGAGCTAGAATTATTACAATGCAGCCCCTCCTCCTGAAAGAGCCCTTTAATAAGGGACTGCACTGTTTGTTGAAGCAATCTACAGTAGAACCTATCTTAACCCATTAGCTCATAGGCTATTTTTAGATACAATCTCTTTGAATAAATCTACCAAAAAGGAGCACTAACTAGAGAGAAGGATTTTTTTTTAGAATTTTGTAGTTTGAAATCATTGTGATAAATAGAGCATTTGCTCCTATAGGAGCAAATGCTCTATTTATCACAATGATTTCTTAAAGTGACTTTTACAGAGTTTTCAAAAGTCGTCAATATGAGGGAATGGGCTAAGCGACTTTATATTGATAGGACATAGGAATCTTAAAAAGCAGGTGGTTGCTTAATGCATGGAAAAAGTAATGCAGAAAGCTCCTATAGGAGCTTTCTGCAATATTTTGACCTGCATTAATCTGCCATCTGCCTTAGAGACCCGTAATTAGACCTCTTTTTGATTGTCTACTGTATTTATACCAGAATACAAAATGTATATCTTATTGCCCTGCCTCCACAACAGGAATAACTCAGGGGTTCAAAAAATGAAAATCTGGATGAGTCTACCGTAATTAATGAGTTAACCCTTTAATCCATAGTGCACACTTTTAACCCTTTACTTCATGAATATTCATGCAAGAAACAATGGCATCATGAATATTGATTAGATTCATTTGTATAATTACAAAGGAACACGGGAAATGTTGGCCAGGACAGAAACTGTAGAATCATACATGTATCTACAGTGAAACCCCGCTAATGCGACCACTTAATAAACAGCTACTGGTGTCGTTTAAAGCAGGTGGTTGCTTAATGCAGGACGAAAGTTATGCAGAAAGCTCCTACAGGAGCTTTCTGCATAACATTCGTCCTGCATTAAGCTACCACCTGCCTCTGCCACCCAGAATTATGCCCCTTTTTGGTGGTCGCATTAGCGGGGTTTTACTGTATATTATATCATAAGCAAACAGAGCAGGGTTCACTCTGTTAGTAAACATGTGAAAAGGCCTTTATATGAATGACAGGGTTAAATAATGCAGACTTGGATATCTGTAAATTGGTCTTGGTTTATATTTATGTACCATTTAAAATATTCCATAAGTAAACAGACTAGATCCTGATCAGATGGTTCCTACAGAGCCATTTAACCCTTTCCCATATGTAAGTGCATTTTCGTGCATCTGCAAACAGAGCAGACCCAGATTAGACGGCTCCTATAGGAGCCATCTGATCAGGGTCTGCTTTGTTTGCTTATGGTGTAATATAGATCTGATTCTACAGCTTCTGCTTGAGCTGAAATGTCCTGTGTTCATATGCCATTATAAAAAATAGTCTTATTAATATTCATGATGTCATTATTTCCTACATGAATATTCATCAGGGAAAGGGTTAATCTGGGTCTTCTCTGTTTGAAAAGGCATTAAAAGGCATCTCCATCTGGTAAAGGGTTAAAAAAAATTGTACTGAAGGTCATCTTGATTAGAGTTAAAAAATAAAAGAAAATGTGTCCATGGGACATGAATGCCCCGCGGCAAACAGGACGTAGATGAACGACATACCTGAAAAGGGGAGACACGATACAACTCACTATGATTATGCTTCAGACCAAATATCAAAGAATTCCAGCATACACATACCAAGAAATCTTTGACGAAAATTTTACAAGACAGACGTACGGATGGATGGACAAGGGTAAAACCTAATCCCCCCGTTGCCTAAAGGCGGGGCCATAACAAATTGTCTATAACCTGATGACTGACCTAGGTCAACATTGTCTGTAAAAACCCATGAGGGACCTATATTCTCAGGTAGTTCAATTGCCACCTTATCTGCATCTGAAATGTTTACTATGTGTGCTTGTTAAAAGGATTTAAATGATACAATTTTATACATCACACTCCATTCACCTTGTATAAACATACATGTGTGACTTAAGTGCAAAGATCAACATTCTGACAAATTCGTGATTAGCCATTTAATTTCCCTATTAACCCTTTCCCACTTAGGCTAATTTTAGACCTAACCTCTTTGAAAAAATCTACCAAAAAGAAGCATTTACTAGAGAAAAGAATCTTTTTTAGAATTGTGAAGTTTTGAAACCATTTTGATAAATAGAGCATTTGCTCCTTAAGGAGAAAATGCTCTATTTATCAGAATAGTTTCAACAAGAGTACCGCATACGGTACATAATACGCCCACTTGCAAACTTTCTCTGATTCAACATGCCTTATAAGTGTTGACATTTTCTGATCTGTGCTTCAGATCTTGATTTCCATATTAAGGTGATACTATTTTTTAAAAAAAATGAAGTGAATATCTTATTAAATAAAAAAGTTACAGCTAATCCTCATTTGCAGAATTTTGTAAAGTGCAACGGCCATAACTCTGTAAAGACAAACTGAATGAACCTCAAAATAAACTCAGCTTCAAATTTTGTTGCTTAAAACATTTGTGTTAAGTTTCATTTATATCATTTTAATAGTTTTCCCAGAAAACAACAGACAAACTAAAAGTTGACCGACAAACAAAGCAACGAACACACAAAGTTCAAGGACCATAACTTTAGAATGAAATGACATATCAAAACCCCTGCAATATATGTGAAAATTCACATTAAGGTTTAACCATATAAAAAAAATTGAAGTAAATATCATTTCAAATGAAAAAGTTATGGCCATCCTCATATTTGCATAGATTTGCATTATTTTTTTAAGTGCAAGGGCCATAACTCCGAAACAACAAATCAAATGATCCTCAGAATCGAATTAGCTTCAGGTCTTGATGCATTAAACATGTGTATGAAGTTTCATTAATATCTGTCAAACAGTTTTGTCAGAAAACAGCGGACAAACTACATGCATATATTTGCATCATTTTTTAAGTAAAAGGGCCATAACTCCGAAACGACAAATCAAATAAACCTCAGAATCAACTCAGCTTCAGATCTTGATGCATTAAACATTTGTGTGAAGTTTCATTAATATCTCTCAAAATAGTTTTCCCAGAAAACAGCGGACAAACTATTTGCATGTATTTGCATTATTTTTTAAGTAAAAGGGCGATAACTCCGAAACGACATATCAAATGAACCTCAGAATCGACTCAGCTTCAGATCTTGATGCATTAAACATTTTTGTGAAGTTTCATTAATATCTCTCAAATAGTTTTCCCAGAAAACAGCGGACAAACTATTTGCATATTTTTTAGGACAAGGGCCATAACTCTGAAATGAAAAATCAAATGAACCTCAGAATCAACTCAGCTTCAGATCTTGATGCATTAAACATTTGTGTGAAGTTTCATTAATATCTGTCAAATAGTTTTCCCAGAAAATAGCGGACAAACAAAATGTTGACGGACGAATGAACGAACGAACGCACGAACGAACGAACGAACGGACGGACGGACAGGGCCACAACAATATACGACCACCTTTATTAGGTGGGCGTATAAAAAGTGACTTTTAGAGAGGTGTTAAAAGGCGTCAATATGCGGGAATGGATTAACTATTTACTTCTGGAATATTCATGTAAGAAAAAATGCCATCATTGATTTGATACTTTTTTTACAATGGCACCTGAACACAGAAAACGTTGGTCAATGACAGAAACCATAGAATCATATCTATATTATTTCATAAGCAAACATAGCAGACTCTAATCAGATGGCTCCTACAGGAGCTGTCTGATCTCGGTCTACTCTGTTTGCAAAGGTGTAGAAAGGTGCATGTCTGGTGTAAAGGGTTAAAGGAACTGCCTCATTTAGTAATGATGGCAGTCCTCTAAATTGTAACATTTCAAGTTCAGAGCTCTCTTAACCCTTTCTCTCATACTGACACCTTTTGACGCCTCTGTAAAATCCACTTTCTGAAACCATTGCGATAAATAGAGCATTTGCTCCATAGGAGCAAATGCTCTATATATCACAATGGTTTAAAAACTACCCAATTCCCAAACTTTCCTTTTCTGTAGTAAATGCTCCTTTTCGGTAGATTTATTCAAAGAGGTAGGATCTAAAACTAGCCTATGAGGGAATGGGTTAATACTAATTACGGGTATATGAGTCTACAGTATCTCCCATGACCAAACTTTCCCTTGTCCATTTGCCATTATAGCATTTAATCTAATTCATATTCATGACTTCATTATTTCTTACACGATTTTCATTGAGTAAAGGATTAAGAGAAATGCTAAACTTTATCTCGCTATTTGCCACCTACATGTATCTCCTTTTGTCAAATGGCTTAGATCCAGATGAGACACAAAATAACTTTCCCTTTCATGAGGATTTAAGCTGTTTGACATTTGGTCAATAGTCACTCAGAACTTTTATCGAGTTGGACGTAATAGTAAAAACTGCAGCTGATCCGAATTTGAGCAGACATTATTTTTTTCACTGTGGGGTAAGTGTTTCTAGGAAATACATGTATCCTATGAATGGGGGCACAAATTAACCCTTTACCCCATGGATATGCTTTTATACGCTTTTTTGCAAACAGTGTAGACCAGGTCAGACAGCTCCTATAGGAGCTGTTTGATCAGGGTCTGCAGTATTTGCACTCAGGATATGAGCTTATCTTGACTTCTAGAAATAACTGACAATATATACATACCAAAATACTATTTAAAAATATGCAAACATTTGGAGCATAAGTAATAGATATTCATCGAGGAAAGGGTTAACCCTTTCCCTCATGTTGATGACTTTTGACGACTCTATAAAAGTCACTTTGTGATACCATTGTGATAAATAGAGCATTTGCTCCTATAGGAGCAAATGCTCTATTTATCACAATGGTTTCCAACTACAAAATCCTAAAATTTTCCTTTTCTTTAATTAATGCCCCTTTTCGGTAGATTAATTCAAAGAGGTTGTATCTAAAAATAGCCTATGAGGTAATGGGTTAAATGGAATTTGTAGTATCAGCAAACAGTTTAGACCAAGACCTTTAGTGGAGCCCCTTTATAAGGGTCTGCACTTTTTATACGGAATGGACTGTAATATAAATAAAATGATGGAATCATTCCACTTTCATGCTTGAGCATTTGAAGGGTCAACTCTTCTCTCATAGACACTGTTTGCAAAACAGAGCAGATCCAGACCAGATAGCAGCCCCTGCTTGCTTATGAAATAATATAGATCTGATACTAGTTTTACTGTGAAAGAAGTTCATAAAACATTATAAAATTAAGCTTACTAATATTCATACAGACATTATTTCTTTCATGAATATTCATGAAGGAAAGGGTTAATAACAAGTATAACAAATACTAGGGTATGAGGAAACTATTCTTCCGCTTGCTGGGTAAAATTTAACCTGCTGAATATCTATCCTGGTTTGCAATATACATGTACAGTAAAACCTCTCTATAATGGCCATTTAATTGTGTTAATTAGCTGGTATTTAGGGCAGGTGGCTGCTTAAAGCATGGTGAAAGTAAAACAGAACGCTCCTATAGGAGCGTTCTGTTTTACTTTCACCTTGCTTTAAGCAGTCACCTGCCTTTGACACAAATTACTTGATGTAATTTAGTGGCCGTTATGGAGAGGGTTTACTGTATTCTCTTTATATGCAAAACAATGCAGACCAAGATCAGAAGGCTACTAGAGGAGAAATCAATAAGTGAAGTCAGCTCTAACAAGAGCATGTAAATGCCAAAACCTGCATGTTACTATGATCAATATTTCAGAGAACAATGAGTGAAGATAAGTGGTGTGATTAGGAAATCTGCATGAACTACATGTAAATTTTAATTTTCTCTGCCAAATGCTATCTTGCTGCTACTCATTAGTAAAGAAAAATTGTCTTCTATTCTAATACTTATCAAAGATATTGGAACCTATCTAGTAAGCGGTGTAGACCCTAACCTAATCAAAGTGGTCTGACTCATATCTTACGAGTTAAAACATTGTACGTATGTCGAATAAAATATCAGATTTTATCATGTGAAATGAACATTGTTTTATTGATTAAACCTATCTATATTCTAAACTACAATACAAGTCTAAGGAGAAGGCGTAGTCACTGGTAGCATTTTTTTGTCTATCAGTGACCCAGTCCTCGTTGAGTTTAACCTTGTCCTTCATATAGACACCTTTTAACAATCTGCAAACAGAAAAAGCCCAGATTAGGCAGCTCCTAGAGAAGCCATCTGATGAGGATCTGTTCTGTTTGCTAATGGAATTTGACAGATATGTTTTATAATGTCCCCCAAATAAAACGGACAACAGGTATTGATGAGAAACATATCTGAATATTCACCAATCAAAGGCCATCACCAGTATACCATGGCAACACATTTGAAACACCTGCCATTAAGTTCTGAGTACCCATATATCCCTACCTACCAAATTTCAGCAAAATCTAAATTTTTACCAGTAAGAGGCCATCACTCTGTTACCATGGTAACCATCTCTATCAAAACACCTATGATTGAGTTTGGGGTACCCAAATACCCCCATCATACCAATTTTCAGCAAAATCAAACAATAACTAAATTTTGACCATTCAGTGCCCACCATTCAGTTACCTTGGCAACATTTTAAAAACCAAAAGTTGAATGCACATCTGCACATAACCAGTAATGTTCATGTGAAGTTTAATTAGGACCAAACTATTACTTATGAAATGAGTTAGACAAGTTCATGGCAGAAGAAGAAGAAGAGCAAGAAGCGGAAGAAATAAGAATAATAACTAGAGGTTTTTGTCACAAAAAACGGATGTCTCCCCTCTAATAAAAACAATATGTAAAGGGAAATCACTAAAAATGTTATGGTCTTGATGAATGATACTTCCCCTCATTATGCGCTTTCCACACTACATTTTTCAAGAAGAAAATGATAACAGCTAATAACTCCAAAAATACTGATACCAGATTTATGGCCCTTGTGCATGACACTTACTTTCATCATGCTCTTTCCAAAAATAAAATGTCATTCCAATAGCATCAGTCGAACAGGCGTTATTGATCGGCCAAAAAATGTAACAAAGGGCAATAACTCCAAAAGTATTGAAGCCAGAATTATGGCCCTTGTTCATGACACTTTCTCTCATCATGCTCTTTCCATGTATGAAGTTTCAATACGATGGCAAGAGCCATGTAGGAGTTATCGTCCGGACAAGAAAGAATTAAACAAATGTACAAGGGGCAATAACACTAAATTTATTGAAGCTCGAGTTAAGGATATTATGCATGACACTTTCTCTTATCATGATCGTTCCATGTATGAAGTTTCACTCCAATGGCATGTGTCACATAGGAGTAATCATCCGGACAAAAAATTGTGATTTTTTTACAAAGGGCAATAACTCCAATATTAGTGAAGCCAGAGTTATGGACCTTGTGCATGACACTTCCTCTCGTTATGATCTTTCCATATATGAAGTTTCAATCCAATGGCATGAGCCATATAGAAGTTATCGTCCGGACAAAAAAGTGTGAATTTTTTTACAATGGGCAATAACTCCTATATTAGTGAAGCCAGAGTTATGTACCTTCTGCATGACACTTCCTCTCATTATGCTCTTTCCATATATGAAGTTTCAATCAACTGGCATCAGGCATATTGAAGTTATTGTCCGGACAAAAAATTGCGATATTTTTTGCAAAGGGCAATAACTCCAATATTAGTGAAGCCAGAGTTATGGACCTTGTGCATGACACTTCCTCTCATCATGATCTTTTCATATATGAAGTTTCAATCCAATGGCATGAGCTATATAGGAGTTATCGTCCGGACAAAAAAGTGTGATTTTTTTTTACAAGGGGCAATAACTCCTATATTAGTGAAGCCAGAGTTATGGACATTGTGCATGACACCTCCTCTCATTGTGCTCTTTCCATATATGAAGTTTCAATCAACTGGCATCAGGCATATTGAAGTTATCGTCCGGACAAAAAGTGTGACGGACAGACGGACAGACAGACAGACAACTCTCACGAAAACAATATGTCTCCCCCATATAAATATGGGGGGAGACATAATAAGAAGAAACAGAGTAAACACAATATATCCCCCACTTCATTTGGGGGACATAAATAATAATTACATCCTGAATATTAGTTAGATTAATTGTTACAATAGACCACGGACATGGGGATTTTTCTCAGTGGCAAAAAATGTAGAATCATATCTATATCATACCATTAGCAAACAGTAGATCCTGATCAGACGGCTCCTATAGGAGCCGTCTGATCTGGGTCTACTCTGTTTGCAAAGGCATAGAATGGCGTATTAATGAAGTAAAGGGTTAAAATAAATTTGTTTAGCAAAATAGAGAGCTAGTGTATACAGAATAGAATATAATCCTTTAATTGATGAATTATTCATGTAAGAACTAATGGATTTATGAATATATATTTTGTGGTATATGAAGAAATATTCCACCATGACAGAAACTTTAGAAACTTTCTGGAGAGGACTTATATAGGCTATGCCTGTTGTCCAATCCTTTTCTTTATTGAATAAAATATTGTTGAAATCAAACTTTAGAAACTGTAGAACCAGTGCTATATTATTTCAGAGCAGTCCCTAATCAGATGGCTTCTACATGAGCCATCTGATCTGGGTCTACTCTGTTTGCATTTATGCATAAAAAGGCATCTTGGGTTGAGTTTACTTTGCTGTTCCTCGGAATTTCTCTTACTACAGTCCCCAGAATTTCTCTTACTACGAATGTTCTAAAGTTGTTGCTATGCAGGAGTAAACATGCTGCCATTTTGTTTCAATTCTATCATATCCAATAAGCGGAGTTTTGGCGCAGCAGCCCCGATACTAACATTAAACACACAATACACTTTTATACATAAAAGTTTGCAGAATTCGAGTTTGTCAGGTTTAATTGAACTTTTTGTATTTATTCATTTAACAACCTGCTTACGCGAATTCTCTATGTACATGTAAATTAAAATACCTACATTTCCTGTACTTTTTGAGCGGACCAGCATCTTTATTAGGTAAAAGGTTAATCTAACTACCAGCAAAGTATATTCATTCCTGCATCTTTATTAGGTAAAAGATTAATCTAACTATTACAAACAATTACGAAATCATCTGAGTTGATGTACAGGAAAATATATCTGGAAGATATATCCCTTTGCAGTCTCTAGCTTTATAAAGCAATCAGGCCCAAACTACACAGGTGTACACCCCTTTGGGTGCTCTGATCTTGATCTATCCTGTTTGCAAATGTCACTTAACCCTTTATCTAATGAATATTCATGTAAGAAATGACAGTATGAATATTAATTGACTGCGCTTTTATAATAGTATCATGAACAAGGCAATTTTTATCATGGCAGAAACTAGTTTCAGACTAATACTGTATCATAAGCAAACAGAGCAGACCTTCATCAGACAGCTCCTATAGCAGCTATCTGGCAAGGGTCAACTCTGTTTGAAAAGGCCTAAAAATTGTGTCTCTATCAGGTGAAAAATCAGAAGTAAGCAAACATGCAAACTCTTAACCAGAACAATAGATAACCATCCTACTCAAATACTAAAATCACCTTTTCTCCACCAAACCCTATGGTGTGACCACTCTTTAGAGTTGTCTCTTTGAGGCTATTCTAAAGAAAGTTCACAACATAGGGTTTGGTGAAGAAATAAGGAAGTTATTCTTGAAAATGTTTTAATTTACGCATCTTATCTGGAGCTCTGCCCTTTACTCCATAAATGTGCCTTTCTACCTCTTTGCAAACAGAGTAGAACCAGATCAGATGGCTCCTGTAGGAGCTGTCTGATCAGGGTCTGCTCTGTTTGCTTACGGACTGAAAATTCCTGTGTTTATGTGCCATTAAAAAACAAATCTAATCAATAGTAACGATGTCAGTATTTCTTACATGAATATTCATGCAGAAAAGGGTTAAGCTGTTTCCTGTGTTTAACCCTTTCCTCCATGAATATTCATGCAAGAAGTAATGACATCATGCATATCAATTAGCTGTATGTTTTTAAAAAAAATATGCATGAACACACAAATATTTAATTAAGACAGAAATATATTTGGATCTATATTACGTCACCAGCAAGCTGAGCAGATCCTGATCAGACGGCTCCAAATAGGAGCTGTCTGATCAGGGTCTACTCTGTTTTGAAATGCGTAGCAAAGCATATTTATGGAGTAAAGGGTTAATAAATTATGCATATTTCTAAAGTAAAACTAGCAACAATGCAGATCAAGATCAGGCCCTGAGGCAGTAAGCTGTTTTGCTTCAGTCTGAGTTCATTCCCAAGCATCTGATTGGTCAAACTGTTAGCTAAACTCCAATTCTGACCAATCGGATGTTAATTGAGAACAAAATCAGAATCAATATAAATAGTCTGAATCTATAAATGTTCAAGAAGTTAATAGCATTATAGCAGTTTTGTGGAAATAAGAAAACCATTTGTCTTCATGTTTTAAGACAATGACAATTTCATAGAACACAAAAGAAAACAAATCAAATTCACTCTGGTTCACATACAGTCCTTATATTTTCTTGTATACAATAGAATTCCCCGAAACCCAAACTAAATGCTATTGGAGACATTTTTCAGTTTTGATTTTAACCCTCTCCCTGTTCTATATTTATTTCATCTTTCATGGACAAAATAGTTATAATGAAATATGGAAGGTGGAACAATGTAGCCATTTTAGAAAGTAAACAATCAGATCAATATCATGTCATAAGCAAACAGAGCAAACCCTGATCAGATGACTCCTATATGAACCTTCTGATCTGGGTCTACTCTGTTTGCAAATACATGAAAAGGCGTTTACATGTAAGAAAGGGTCAGTGTTTGCTCTGTTTGCTTATGGTATAATACAGATCTGTATCCATGCTTATAAAACTTTTAGTTGAGTCTGAGTTCGTTCTCAAGTTTTTGATTGGTCAGATTTGAGCCTCTGGCTCAAATCTGACCAATCAAAACCTTGAGAACTCAAATCTGACCAATCAAAAGCTTGAGAACGAAATCAGACTCAACTAAAAGGCTGTATAAGCATGGACCCTGATTTTACAGTTTCTGCCTGGATCAAAACATCCTGGGTACATAATTATGCCATTATAAAAATTCAGCTAATAAATATTCATTATTCCGTAGATGAATATTAAACAGGGAAAGGGTCAAGATGTTTTCAGATTTACATAATTCAGAGGATTTCTATTGTATAGAGTGGAGACATACAGTACCTCTTTGCCCTATACAAGAAAAAAAAGACAGAATCTCACATCACAATACCATATACGACACAGACGACATGCATACATTATAGCGGCAGCATCCACAAACCATGAGAAAGGTTATGTATAATGAATACTCTTACTTGTCTAGTAACCTTTAAAATAATCATGTAAAATGATATAACATAATACTGACATAAAACAGAGTAACAGATAACTGTGCATACTCCGATACTAAAACTGCCTTTTCTCGACCAAACCCTATGTTGTGACCACTCTTTATAATGGTCTCTTCGAGACGATTCTAAAGAGTGGTCACAACATAGGGTTTGGTCAAGAAGTAATGGAGTTGTTTTAATTTATACATATTATCTGGACCTCTGTAATAGAATGTAGTACAGATGGTTTCAACCCTCTGAATGCTGAACTTTCAAAGTAGAATAGCTCACCAGTGCTTAACGACATGGGCCATTCAGTATTAACCCATTACCTCATAGGCTATTTTTAGATACAACCTCTTTGAATAAATCTACCGAAAAGGAGCATTAACTAGAGAAAAGGATTTTTTTTTAGAAGTTTGTAGTTTGAAACCATTGTGATAAATAGAGCATTTGCTCCTATAGGACCAAATGCTCTATTTATCACAATGGTTTCACAAAGTGACTTCTACAGGGTCGTCAAAAGTCGTCAATATGAGGGAAAGGGTTAAAGGCTTAAATTTGCTAGAGGAATTTGAATGACAATCAGTGCAAACCCTGATCAGAGAGCTCTGCTAGGAACCCTCTGCTTCGGGTCTACACTGTTTGCTAGTATGATCATTTGCTACATTCAAATGGTAAAATTGATGTCCATACTACAAATATTAACAAAAGTTTTGTAACATTGTAGAAATGTCCAGTCGCTATAATCTACTGTGTTTGAAATTTGATGATGGAAAGTATTTAACCCTTTCCCAATTATAAATGCCTTTTGAAAACAGAGTAGACCCAGATCAGACAGCTCCTATAGGAGATTCATAAGCAAACAGAACCATCTGATCTGGGTCTACTCTATTTGCAAAGGTGTGAATAGGGGTCTACATGAGGTAATGGGTTAAATAGTTGCTAAATATAGGTTTTAGTATTTGCTGAAATGTTCAAATGTGTTCCTGAGTTTTGAGTCTGACAGCATCTTAGTGTCCAGAACTGAAACCATGGTCAAAAACATCCCTCTTATGTACATAAAGTTTGTACACATCACCTAGCATGTTCAACTGCTTGTTTACCTTCCTGTCAAACAAGTTCATTCAGTAGATACAGTAAAATCCCTCTAAACTGGACTTTTAATAAAGAAAAAAATAATAGATCTTTTTCTGCAAGTGGCAGGTTGATGCAGGGTGAAAGTCATGCAGAAAGCTCCTTTGGGAGCCTTATGCATGACTTGTACCTTGCATCAAGCTGCTGCCTGTCTTGATACTATTTTGAGTGACTGATTTAGAGGTTTTACTGTACATGTAACAAGAATGGAGCAAATTACATCTTTTATCAATGGCAAGATAATAAAATCATTTGCAGTAGAACCACTCTAAAATTATCACTAAATCAATAAAAATAATCATCTGTAAAAGCAGTATGGATGCTTAGTACAGAATTAAAGAAATGCAGAAAGCCCCTTGCCCTTTTGTCCAACAATTAGCTTTCCATCTGCCTTAACCCTTTACCCCAAGAATATTCATGTAAGAATTATATAAATATTAACAATGGTACATTAACCAAGGCAGAAACTGTAGAATGAGATCTATATTATTCCATAAGCAAACAGAGCAGACCCTGATCAGACGTCTCCTATAGGAGCCATCTGGTCTGGGTCTATTCTGTTTGCAAATGCGTAGACAGGTGTATTTATGAAGTACAGGGTTAATGACACATAATCAAACTATTTTAACCTGGGTCCATGCTTATAAAGCTTTTAGTTGAGTCTGAGTTCGTTCTCAAGTTTTTGATTGGTCAGATTTGAGCCTTTGGCTCAAATCTGACCAATCAAAAGCTTGAGAACTCAAATCCGACCAATCAAAAGCTTGAGAACTCAAATCTGACCAATCAAAAGCTTGAGAACGATCTCAGACTCAACTAAAAAGCTTTATAAGCATGGACCCAGATACCTAATGAATACGCCTGTTTTAAAATGCTTTGGCAAACAGAGTAGACCCAGATCAGAAGGACCCGAACAAGCTGTCTGATCAAGGTCTGCCTATTTTGCTTATGAACTATTAAAGATTGGATTCTACAGTTTGTGCCATAGTAAAAGTCTTTTGCTCATTATCCCTTTATACAAATTCAGCTACTTAATATTTATAGGCTTTTATGAATATTCATGAGGTAAAAGATTAAATGGATGTTTGACTGTATCTCCATTTGTCATGTTATAAAATGTTTTGCTTGAGTCTGATGTTATTCCCAAGCATCTGATTGGTCACTTATTGAGTGAAACTCAAAATCTGTCTAATCAGCTACTTGAGAATGAAATCAGACTTAAACTCATTAGTTTTATGACCTTGTGGTAAGGTAAAAAAAATGTGAATTGTAAACATTTTATTGGCAGGTTTAATCTTAACAAATGATGTCAATAGCAGATAGTTTTTATCCATAGGAGATAAGTAGCAACTGGATACCTCAGAGGGATAAAACCTATAAGGTTTTCATATTTATTTTTGTATTCAAAGAAGAATGTACATGAGAGGACATCAATTTGCTGAAGCATGCTCATGTTAAGTGATTGTCTTAATCCTTACCCTCATACATGACATTGTATAAACTCCTTTTCATCCCCTTGCATACAAAGTAGACCCAGATCAGATGACTCCTGAAGGAGCCATCTGACCAGTGTATGCACTTTTTGTTCATGAAAAATGATATAGATTTGAATTCTGCAGTTTCTACCTCAGTAAAAAATTCCTTTATTAATAATACTGTTAAAAAATTAAGCTAATTAATATTCATATAGTTTTTCTTTCCAAAATAAATATTTACAAGGGAAAGGGTTAACAAGCAATTCAACCACAATGACCCATCAAGTGTATAAGTATCGCCCCTTACCCTTCATTGGTGTATATGGACAGTGTGTACATGCCCGCTGTACTCGAGTCTCGTACCATGAAGCAACCTTCTCGAACCTCATTCTTAAGGATAGCTTCACTTCTCTCTCGTGTGACCCCCTTATAATACCATCTGAAATCAAGTATAATGCCAAGTGAATTTACAGATAACCACAGATAAAATGCAAAAGAGATATCATTATTATTGAAGATAGAGTGTCCAAGAGGTTAACACTTCACCTGATAGGGAAACCTGTTAATTAATTCCTTTGCAAGCAGAGTAGACCCAGATCAGATGGCTCCTGTAGGAGCCATCTGATCAGGATCTACTTTGCTTGCTTATGGAATTATATAGATCTAATTCAAGAGTTTCTGGCATGGCCAAATTTCCTATATTCATATGCCAATATAATAATTTGTAAAATTAACATTCATGATGAGGTATTAAAGTGATTTTCAAAATATGAGGGGTATCTTAATGCAGACTGAAAGATTTCTGCATTGCTTTCATTCTGCACTAAGAAAAATCCTGCATAAAAAATGTTATGCCCTAGGAGTGCAAAAAGACAACAGCACCTCATGCAGGTGCCAACGCTCGTCTGTTCGTTTGTAGCCACTTACATTAAAGTTAACATTACGGTTAAAAAATGATGACAACAATGCAGACACCATAGATAACAAGAGTCGCATGCGCTGCCAATGCTTGTCTGATTTGGTGTTTGTCAGCTAAAATTATATTTGTTAAAAAAATAAAGGGCAATTACTCAAAAAAAATTGAAATCAAGAGTTATAGTTCTTATGCAGGGGCCTTCTCTAAAATGAGATCTACCAACCTATGAAGTTTCATGCTGATACCTCTTATACTTTTCGAGTAATGAGCTACATTACAGTTTTTGTTTTTGCACAATGACGACGACAACGCCTACGACTCAGTGATCACAATACCTCGATGTTTTTTCAAAACAGATGAGCTAAAAATAGCTTTTTTTTTTCTTTGAAAAACAGACGAGCTAATACATTCGTAATACTGTACATGTATTAAAAAAATGTATACATGTACTTGAAAATCACTACTACAACTTTTTTAATATGTCTTCTCTTACAAAAAAATTACTTTAATGCTTAGAACATAAATGTATTGCTTTTTACAGATATGCCCAATAACTGTGGTATTTCAATACCTACTGAATATTCATGGACAAAAGAGTTATAATGAAATATGGAAGGTGGAACATTGTAACCTTTTTAGAAAGTAAAGAAACAGATCTACTAAATTCCATAAGTAAACAGAGGAGTCCCTGATTAGACGACTCCTATAGGAGCCGTCTGATCTTGGTCTACTCTGTTTGCAAATGCTTGAAAGGGTTAAGGGTTCTTGGGGTAGTGTTTCTTTCTTTTTTTCTTCAAACTATGATCTGATCAGACTGTCAAATTATTTGAACCCTGATGAAATTATCGAGTTTCTCATCTGGATCCACACTGTTTGCATAGATTATCACTTGTGAGCAGTGAATTAACCCTTTCCCTGTTCAATATTCATGTGAGAAATAATGGCATCATGTATATGTATTAGCATATATTTTATAGTGTAAACTTTTCATCTGAAATGTTTGATTTGACAGAAACTGTAGAATCATATCTATATACATGTACATGTAATGTCAAAAGCAAACAGAGGAGACCCTGATCAGATGGCTCCTGTAGGAGCCGTCTGATCTGGATCTACTCTGTTTGCAAATGTGTGAGAAGGTGTTTATATGAGGGAAAGGGCTAAACAATAGAATTATATGCATCCATCTAGCCAATTCATTACAGAATAGATTGGAAAATTGACTTACTCATATATTTCTAAATCAAACTTTTTCTTCACATAGTTTGCAGGTATATACCCCTTTTGCCTGTGAAAACAAAAGAACAACTTTATCAATCATACATGTAGAATACATCAATACACATATGCATACACATCACTATGTACCATCAATATGGCCCAAAACAAGAGCTATAACTCGGTTATATCTGTGAGCATTTAAAAAACCATACCACAGGAACTGCGATTTGACATAATAATCAACTATCATGAATCTAGTTCAAGTACTTTTAGCGTATTGCAAGTCACAAACAAAAGATGGATAAAAGGACTGACTGATAAACTGAGACACAAGGAGACAAACCTACATGTCCTCATTCAACAGTAGAGGCAGATAGAAGCGACTCACCCTTTATCATTTTTAGCATACCACCAATGGTCCCTGGAGTCGTCGAGAATCTCATACTCAGAGCCCTAAAAGAAATACAGGAAAAAATATCTGCTGAGAAATTCTAACAAGAGGGCCATGAGGCCCTGAAGCGCTCACCTGAGATAACCCAAGGGGCCTGGCCATTTTTGACCAAGAAATCATCATTTGTACAACATTGATAGAAAACCACAAGGCAAAGCAGCATGCCATTAATTAAAGGTCTAAGCCTAATGGTTTCAGAGAAAAATAATATTTCATATTTTTCCCATGAAAAACTGATAAGCCCCAAAGCAGGGCCAAGTTTTGCCCAGAGGCCAGGGTTGAAAGTTGACCATTCTTGGCAGAGGACCACAAGCCAAGCTAAATATTTGTATAGGAGCATTAGATCATGTTACATACCAAACATCAAAGGTCTAGGCCTTACAGTTTCAGAAGATTTTTAAAGATTTTCCTATGAAAAACTGATAAGCCCTTGGGCGGGCCATTTTTGGCCCAGGGGTTATAATTTGAACAATCTTTGTAGAGAACCATAAGATCATGCTACATTCCAAATATCAAAGGTATAGGTCTAACAGTTTCAGACAAAAATTTCTTTAAAGATTTTCCTATGAAAAACTGATAAGCCCTTGGGCGGGGCCATTTTCGGTCCAGGGTCATAATTTGAACAATCTTTGTAGAGGACCATTAGACCATGCTACATGCCAAATATCATAGGTCTAGGCCTTACAATTTCAGAGAAGAAGATTTTTAAAAGATTTTCCTATGAAAAACTGATAAGCCCTTAGGCGGGGCCATTTTTGGCCGGGGGGGGGGGGTCATAATTTGAACAATCTCTGTAGAGGACCATTAGATCCTGCTACATACCAAATATCAAAGGTCTAGGCCTTACAGTTTCAGAGAAGAAGATTTTTAAAGATTTTCCTATGAAAAACTGATAAGCCCTTGGGCGGGGCCATTTTTGGCCCGGGGGTCATAATTTGAACAATTTTTGTAGAGGACCATAAGATCATGCTACATGCAAAATATCAAAAGTCTAGGCCTTACAGTTTCAGAGAAGAAGATTTTTAAAGATTTTCCTATGAAAAACTGATAAGCCCTTGGGCGGGGTCATTTTTGGCCCGGGGGTCATAATTTGAACAATCTTTGTAGAGGACCATTAGATCATGCTACATACCAAATATCAAAGTTCTAGGCCTTACAGTTTCAGAGGAGAAGATTTTTAAAGATTTTCCTATGAAAAACTGATAAGCCCTTGGGCGGGGCCATTTTTGGCCCGGGGGTCATAATTTGAACAATCTTTGTAGAGGACCATAAGATCATGCTACATGCCAAATATCAAAAGTCTAGGCCTCACAATTTCAGAGAAGAAGATTTTTAAAGATTTTCCTATGACAAACTGATAAGCCCTTGGGCGGGGCCATTTTTGGCCCGGGGGTCATAATGTGAACAGTATTTTGTTCCCCCTAACCACTGATGCTTCTGACAAAATTTGGTTAAAATCGGGTCAGTAGTTTCAGAGGAGATGTCGTTTGAAAATGTGGACGGACGACGGACGCCGGACGACGGACGCCGGACGCCGGACGACGGACGGATCGCGGTCACAATAACTCACCTGAGCCTTTGGCTCAGGTGAGCTAAAAATGCACGAAAATAAGTTAACCCTTCGCTTGCTGTTCACATCAATAAACCTACCTGTAAATAGTGAAGACCCAGATGAGACAGCTCCTGCAGGAGCTGTCTCATCAGGGTCTTCACTATTTACAAATTGATTGTGCAACCAGTGCACTCCACAGCAGTGATTGCACAGAGAAATAATTGTAGACAGTGAAGATATATGTAACTATACAACAGGGCATGGGTAAAGAAGAAGAAATGTATTTTAAAATTCAGCAAGAGAAGGGTTAATGAGCATTCCTTTTTGAATATTCATTTTAAAAAACAAAGACATCAAGATATTCAAAAGATGAACTTTTATAATGGCATATGTATACAGGAATATTTAGACATGGCAAACACTGAGCCCAGTGTTTGGAAATGACAAGCGTCTACAAAAATTAGAGTTATTCAAAGCATTTTGAAGATGTTTAAGATTTATTATAAATGTCTGAATGGCAAACTTGTTACAACAAGAGCTGTTTGAAGACAGCACACTTGACTATTTGAGTTTTGTCTGATAAGTGAAGGACAACACATGTTGGGATGTCTATCCTACCAGTAACCCATTCCTCCATGAATATTCATGTAAGAAATAATGATGTCATGAATATGAATTAGATTATTTTTGATAATGGTACATGAACACAGGAAATTCTGGCCGTTGTTGAAACTATGGAATCATGTAGATCCATATCATGTAATAAGCAAATAGAGCAGACCCTGATCAGACGGCTCCTACAGCAGGGACTGCTATGGGAACAAATGCTCTATTCATCACAATGGTTTCAAACTACAAAATTCTAAAATTTTACTTTTCTCTAGTAAATGCTCCTTTTGGGTATATTTATTCAAAGAGGTTGGGTCTGAAAATAGCCTATGGAGGAAAGGGTTAAAGGTAGGTGGCAGCTCAAAGCAAGGTGAAAGTAAAACAGAACGCTCCTCCTGCCCTAAATACCAACTAATTAACACAATTAAGTGGCCATTATAGAGAGGTTTTACTGTATGTACAAAAAGAAAGTTTCTTCCAAATTATATCAAACTTTGACCTATAGTTTCCAGAAATGTGACAGAAAACGTCACCGTTTCTCTGTTGTATATTCACATAAGAAATAAACATCATAGATATTTATTAGCTGAATTTTTTATAATGGTATAGAGTGTATCGAGGGCTTGGTGCAAAACTATTCTAACTCCTTCACTAAAGTGAAGGAGTTAGAATAGTTTTCCACCAAGCCCTCGGTATGTACACTGGATTTTGAGGTATTTGTAGAAACTGTACCTGTAGAGTCCATTATAATTTCATAAGCAAGCAGAGCTGACCCTGATGACAGGAGCCATCTGATCTGGGTCTACTCTGCTTGCAAAGGCATGAATAGGTGTTGATATGAAGAAAAGGATTAATATCTTGACAAAACACAACAGCTTCAATAATTCTGGCAGAAGGTTACCAGAGGAACATTTCCACAAATTAATTTAATATTCATTTGAAAAAACAAGAGATAAAAACTGACTATAAACAATGAACAGAATCTCACCAGCTTTAGTCACTGAAATAGGACCATTTGAATAAAATGACATGGTAAAAGGCATGCAGAATAAGCACAGAAGATCCAGATCACAACCTGTGTCATAATTGAACCCTTTCCCTGTTCTATGTTTATTCCAAATTTCAGTACCTACTGAACAGTCAAAATATTGCAGCCATTTTAGAAACTAAAGAAACTTATCCAATTCCAAACTGAGCAGACACTGATTAGAAGACTCCTATATAGGAGCCATCTGATCTAGGTCTATGCTGTTTGCAAAGATGTGAAAATAAAATGGGTTTGGACCAGAAGAGTTTTAATTTTTTCTAAATAGTCATATAAGGAAATTTAGCCCCATCCCTGGTGGCCATGTTTTTCTGCATTAGCAATTTTGGCAGAGAATCTTCAGAAGACTACTTCTACTAAATACCATTCAAATTTAGCCTAGCCCTTGGCGGCCATGTTTTGTCAGATATCAGTATGGTTTTAGCAATTCTGAAAAAGGGTCACCTGGGGACTATTTCTACAAAATGCCATTCGAAGTGGACAACCAGTTGTGGAGAAAAACATTTCTAAAGGTCTTCTATAAAATTATATAAGGGAATCTGGCCCTGCAGGCCATGTTTTAGCAAATTTGTTTGAGGGGCATGAGAAGTTTATTCCTATCAAATATTATTAAATTCTGACACTGGTTTTGGAGAAAATATTTTAAGATATTTCTATTGTTTGCCATGGCAACAAGAGTACTACATGGATGCAGATTCTTTAAACATTTGTGATAGAGCAGGACACACCAAGATCACTTATGTAAAGTTTGGTTATATTCTATCTTGTAGTTTCAGAGTTGAAAGCAATTTTTGATAGACAGACGAATGGACAGTTAGACGCCCCACGATGGGTGATCGCAAAAGCGATGCTGAGCATACTCAGGTGAGCTAAAAACCTTACTGTGACTAGCTCAAGATCTCCCTCCTCACATGGTCTGTAATCATAGGCAGCAATGTATAGCTTTTTCTCTCGGTCAACAGGTTCCTCCATACGCCGTCTTTGTGCTGGTACTGGCTTTGTGCGTGGAGTCCCTGATGGTGAAGATGAGGCTGGGCCATTGATTGGCAACTCTGGGAGTTTTTTCCTTGGTGGTGGATTTGACGCCGTTGAGCTTATACTGGTTGTATCTGCTGCATAGACAAACGAGCATACCTATATCAAAGAACTTCTCTACAGTGGTCACCCAAAAGAAATATAATTCTGGGTCTTTGGAGGCTGATGGTAACTTAACCCTTTCCGTGTTCCGTGTTTATTCCAAATTTCAATACCTACTGAATATTCATAGGAAAAATAGTTGCCTCAAAATATTGAAGGTGGAACTTTGTAGACATTTTAGAAAGCAAAGAAACAGATCTATCGAATTCTATTAACAAACAGAGTAGACCCTGATCAGACGGCTCCTCTAGGAGCCGTCTGATCTGGGTCTACTCTGTTTGCAAATGCGTGAAAACACGTTTATATGAGGGAAAGGGTTAATGCAGGTTGAAAGTTATGCAGAAAACTCTCATAGGAGTTTCTACATTTCTTTCATTCTGTATAAACCCTTTATCTGATAAATATGTCTTTTGATGCCTTTTCAAACGGAGTAGATCCAGATCAGACACATCTATTTGCTAATAAAATGATAAAGTTTAGATTCTACAGTTTCTTCCACAGCCAAATGTTCTGTTTTTTAAAATTCACCTAATCAATATTCATTTAGTTATTATTTCATGTGAATATTCATCATGTAAAATGTTAACCCTTTCCTTCATATAAATGTCTTTTCACACATTTGCAAAAAGAGTAGACCCAGAACTCTTTCCTTGTTGAATATTCATATAATAAATAACTAGAACTATCACTAAAGGTGATTGATACCCCCACCCACCATCTTGTCAAAAGATCCAATATGACTTCAATACAAAAGGAAATAGCTCAATAATCCTTTTATCCACACTTGTGGAAATAATTTTTTTAAAGTCCAATCAAGGAATGACTCACATCACAATTATGTCACACATATCTACACATCATTATCAATGCATATGCAAAATATGAGGTTCAATGGTAAAGAAATGTAGAAGTGGTACTTGAGAAGTTATAAGCTGGACAAAAGAATACTTATAAAAAAATACTTATGAAAAGCAGCAAAGGGGAATAAATCCCTCAACAATTAATTTAGAGTTACAGTCCTTGTTGACTGCACATCCAGTCACCACCCTCTATCCATATGTAAAGTTTCACAGTTGTGCCTACAATACTTGAGAAGTTATGCTCTGGACAGAAAATTGCTTCTGAAAAGTAACTGATGGGAATAACTCCCTCAAAAAGTTTAGAGTTGACTGCACATCCTCTCCTCATTCTCATAATGTGTACAGTGCTCCCTCTCTACAACGACACCCTTTGGGATATGAATATTGTATGTGTTGTTCAGAGGGAGTTGTTATAGGGAGGGAAAATCAAACATAATTAGCTTGTTTACAGATCCCCAGATAAGGTGTATTTCGAGAACTAAAACCGCTATGCCTCAATCAAACCCTATGTTGTGACCACTCTTTAGAATCGTCACAAAGTGACGATTCTAAAGAGTGGTCACAACATAGGGTTTGATGGAGGCATAAAGAAAATACGATGGAAAAAAGTTGTTTCTGGAGCCATGTTGTTTCGGAAACAGTGACATGTGTTGTTGTATGGAGGGTATCGTTATTGAGAGGGCCGTTGTAGGGAGGGAGCACTGTACCAAGTTTGAAGAGAATATCACAAACAGGTTTCAAGAAAATGGCATGTCCCAAAAATACATGCCAATTGAGAGACAAACTATGAAGTTAAAAAGGGGCATAATTCTGTCAAATTTTGTGCAAGAGTTATGAAACATGGAGAAGACTGTCCCCACATAACACTTATAACATGTATT
Source organism: Azorinus chamasolen (assembly GCA_963576725.1). Taxonomy (NCBI): domain Eukaryota; kingdom Metazoa; phylum Mollusca; class Bivalvia; order Cardiida; family Solecurtidae; genus Azorinus; species Azorinus chamasolen. The sequence continues at coordinate 74,629,776 of OY755242.1, read as the reverse complement.
AAGTTTAAAGGAGTTGATCAAAAATAGTTTTCAAGAAAAAAGCAAATGTCCTGAAAAAATGTGAGTGACACCAGACAGATGGACGGACGTACATACAAGGTGATTCCTATATAGCCCCCACCACGGGGTGGTAGGTATATAATTACATCATGAATATTTATTAGCTGAATTTTTATAATCACCTATTATTACAGGTGCTATTGATATATGTTGAAACTGTAGTCAGATTTATTATAATTTCATAAGCAAACAGAGCAGATCATGCTCAGATGGCTCCTGCAGGAGCCATCTGATCTAGGTCTACTCTGTTTGCAAAGGCACGATAAAGTGTTGTACAAAGGAATGGGTTAACCCTTATATATATGTATTTGCCTTTGCAAACAGTAGACCCAGATTAGAGAGCGCCTGTAGGAGTTGTCTGATCAGGGGCTGCTCTGTTTGCATAAGATATAATATAGATATGACACTACAGTTTCTGAAACAGCCAAACATTCCTGTGTCCATGTGCTATCATAACAATTAATCTTATTAATATTCATGATGTCATTATTTTTTACATGAATATTCATAGAGTAAAGGGTTTAAAAAAGATTCCACTGTGTATCCAATGAGTACCTACCCTCGTCAGGCACCACCTGGCAACCCGGAGCATTACGATCAATCTGGCTACAGCAGTTGTAGTGACCTTGAGACTTTGTCCACACCCCAGTATGATACTTAGGCAGGAAGGACACACCTTGTTTCCTACATGCTGAAAATAGCAGTGCTCTGTTATTATGATAGTACATCAATGTGATAGTACATGTGTATACAGATTCACAGAAATCAACTTTTAACCTCTGCGCCGTTTGCTCATAGAATTTCATAGATCTGTTTCTTTAGTTTCTAGAATGTCTACACTGTTCCACCTATCATATTTCATTATACAGTAAAACCTCTCTATAACGGCCACTAAATTACTATTTTGTGTTAAAGGCAGGCGACTGCTTAAAGCAAGGTGAAAGTGAAACAGAACGCTCCTATTGGAGCATTCTGTTTTACTTTCACCTTGGTTTAAGCAGCCACCTGCCCTAAATACCAATGAATTAACACAATTTAGCGGGCATTATAGAGAGGTTTTACTGTAACCACTTTTGTACTGAAATTAGTTATAAATATACGATCAATATGACTACAGCAGTTGTAGTGACCTTGAGACTTTGTCCACACCCCAGTATGATACTTGGGCAGAAAGGACACACCTTGTTTCCTACATGCTGAAAAGAGCAGAGCTTTGTCATTATGATAGTACATGTATATACAGATTTACCTTTAACCTTTATCAACCTTTAACCCTTCCCTTCATATAAACGCAATTTCACACATTTGCAAACAGAGTAGACCCAGATCAGACTGCTCTGTTTGCTAATAGAATTTCATAGATCTATTTCTTTAGTTTCAAGAATGTCTACAATGGTCCACCTTTCATATTTCATTATAACTACTTTGTCCATGAATATTCAGTAGATACTGAAATTAGTAATAAATAAAGAACAGGGAAAGGGTTCAGTGACATAATCCGAGACATACATTTGGAGCTGTCAAAACAGCGAGGACCCAAACTGGTCAATAATGTCATGTGGAACATTGAAGCCATTTAGAAAGTAAAGAAACAGATCTATCAAATTCCATTAGCAAGCAGCGCAGACCTTGATCAGACAGCTCCTATAGAAGCAGTCTGATCTTGGTACACTTTGTTTGCAAATGCGTGAAGAAAAGGCGTTTCTATGCGGGAAAGGGTTAAGAAATTAAACAATCATGAATATCTATTAGCTAGCAAGAACAGTCACAAAATGTGACAAATACCCTCGCAAACGCTCTTTGACCGACAAGGTGATTCCAGTGTATTCCCTCAAACTTTGTTTGCTGGGGTATAATAACTTTCCAATTCAAGGAGGAGTTCGCAACACCAGCTACCCATGTTAAATGTATATGTGATAGAAAATATCAAAGTTCAAGGTGAAATCATTCTTAAACACCTGATAATAAAGACATGAAAATCACATCCTGCCCATGTACTAAGCCTGGTAATTAAGTATGCCAAGTACAAATTCAATCACTTTCAAATTGAAGGCGGAGTTCAACACTACACCAACTATCCATGTTGCTGGCACAAATGACAAAAATACTCAAGTTTCAAGGGAAACAACTCCTGTAATTCCTGAAACTAAACACACATCACTATGTATGGCAAGTATAAATTCAATAACTTTCAAATTGAAGAAGTTCACTACACCAACTACCCAACCTCATGACAAAATGACAAAACATACTCAAAGTTCAAGGGCAGATAATTCTGCAATAATTCTGCACTATAATTGCATGGGTCTTTCACACTGAAGGAGGAACTATCCATGTTTAATTCCAGACTGACCAACAGGGTGATTCCAGTACATCCCCTCAGTCTTGTGTGCGATGATATATATGGTATGTTAATACAGGATTTATTTGGCTTTATCAGGCACTGTAGAATCAGATTTACTCCACAAGCACACTGGACAGACCCTGATCAGAAATCTGATATGGGTCTTCTATGTTCGGAAAGACATGAAAATGTGTCTTTTATCAGCTAAAGAGATAAGTAAATAACAAAGCTCACCAGCTTTTAAGGAATCTACCCATCTCTTTTGTTGTTCTGAATTCTGAGCCACAACATACAAAGTGTAGTACTCTCCATTGTCTGTTCTATGCATCACCTGCAAATAATTAGATATACCATTTGTTCATTTTTTTAACCGTTTACTCCATGAAGGAAAATATCAATTAGATTCATTTTTATAGTGGTATATGACCACATGGAATTTCGACCATCGCAGAAACTGCAGAATCATATCTATATTATTTCATAAGGACGCAGAGCAGAGCCTGATCACAGTGCACCTACACGAGACCTCTAATCTGGGTCTACTCTGTTTGCAAAGACAAAAAAAAGACATTTATGGAGTAAAGGATTAAACTTGCTAATAATACAAGACTTACAAGTGATACATTAAAAGGTACCAACAGAGCTTTGGAAAAAGTGTAGACAAGGGTTCTTGATATAAACCCTTTACTAGACAGATACACCTTTTGGCATCTTTACAAACCGTGTAGACCCAGATCAGACAGCTCCTGCTGGAGACATCTGATCAGGGTCTGTACCAATTGCTTAACCCCGAGGGCAGGTATGGGTACAGATTAAACCTCTGTGTGTCCCCAGATTAATTCTACAAGTACAACCAAGCCAGGGATTGTACCTATGACCTCTTGCTTAGAAAGCAAAGAGATCTTATCGACTGAGATATTGGGGCAGACATACCTGGAAGACATTTTTCCTGTCATCTAGCTGCTGATCTTCTACCATCTCTACTGTTTTAATTTGGCTGAGAGGAATGGAGTTTTGAAGCTTTCCTCGTTTCTGTGGGGGTGAAAAAGAGAAAACATTAAATACAAATAGGTCATTTAAGATGCAATAATAACAATATTTTTAATATAAAGACATTATATAGATGAAAGAAATTAAGATTAGTACATTAGGATATGAATATATAACCTTTACCTTCATATAAATGATTTTTTACACATTTGCAATACAGAGTGAACCCAGATCAGACCGTTCCTATAAAATTTCAGCTAATAAATATGATGTCATTATTTCTTACATGAATATAGAGCAGATAAAGCTTTAACCTTTCCTCCACGAATTTTCGTGTAAGAAATAATGACGTCATGAATATTCATTATATGTATGTGTTATAATAGTATATAGACACAGGGAATTTTGGCCATGGCAGAAACTGTAGAATCATACCTATAGTCAGTGCCCTATACTATATCATAAGCAAACAGAGCAGACCCTGGTCAGACGGCTCCTATAGGAGCCATCTGATCTGGGTCTACTCTGTATGCAGAGGAATAGAAATGCGTATTTATGGAGTAAAGGGTTAATTGTTTTCAATATTTTAAATATTCATTTTATTAATATTGATGATGTCATTATTTCTTTCATGAATATTCATGGAGTACACTAAACAATACTGTAACTACATATATACATGTCCTAAATATTCAGTCACTCTACACAGGTTTATAAAGATGAATATCTCAATTTCAGCATCATTTTGATAATTTTAACCCTTTCCCTGTTCTATATTTAGATTTCAACACCTACTGAATATTCATGCCAAAAGAGTTATAATGAAATATGGAAGGTGGAACAATGTACACTAAAACCTCTCTATAACGGCCACTAAATTACATAAAATATTTTATGTTAAAGGCAGGTGGCTGCTTAAATGTTAAAGTAAAACAGAACGCTCCTATAGGAGCGTTCTGTTTTACTTTCACCTTGCTTTAAGCAGCCACCTGCCCTAAGGACCAACTGATTAACACAGTTCAGAGGCCGTTATAGAGAGGTTTTACTGTACATGTAGCCATTTTAGAAAGTAAAGAAACATCTTTCAAATTCCACTAGCAAACATAGCAGACCAATATGTACATACTGGTTACAATGGCTCTGCATGAATTACTATGGTTAATTTTTTTTATTGATATCAACCTTTGACACCATGAATACACCTTTCTATGAATTGGCAAACTGAGTAGACCTAGATCATATAGCTCCTGTAAGAGCCGTCTGATCAGGGTCTGCTCTGTTTGCTTTTGAATATAATATCTTAACTACAGTTTCTGCCATGGCCAAACATTCTTATGTGCATGTGCCATTATAAAAATTAATCTAACCCATATCAATGATGTCATTATTTCTTACATGAGTATTCATGGAGCAAAGGGTTAAGATATGATATGAATATTTATTAGATGACTTTTTACATTGGCAAAACTGAAGAATCAGATCTAAATAATTTCTAAGTAAACAGAGTAGACTCTGGTCAGATGGCTCCTATAGGAAAAGACATGATAAGGCATCTCTATGAAGGAAACGGTTAATATGTGCTTTATGAATATGAATGACTTTTCATCCTGCATTAATTTCTATCCTTCATATAAATGCTTTTTCATGCCTTTGCAAACAGAGCAGACACAGATCAGACTACTTCTGTAAGAGCTGTCTGATCAAGGCCTGCTGCTTGCTTACTGTATTGTAGATCTGACTCTGCAGATTCTGCCAATACGTGTACAGTAAAACCTTTCTATAACAGCCACTAAATTGTGTTAATTAGATGCTATTTAGGGCAGGTGGCTGCTTAAAGCAAGGTGAAAGTAAAACAGAACGCTCCTATAGGAGCTGTATCATCAGGGTCTGCACTATTTACAAGTTGATTGTGCAACCAGTGCACCCCACAGCAGTGATTGCACAGCGATATACTTGTACACCGTGAAGATATGTGTAATTATACAATAGGACATGGGTAAAAAAGGAGAAGTGTGTTTTAAAATTCAGCAAGCGAAGGGTTAAATTTCATTAGCAAACAGAGCAGACCCTGATCAGACGGCTCCTCTAGGAGCCGTCTGATCTGGGTCTACTCTGTTTGCAAATGCGTGAAAATGCGTTTATATGAGGGAAAGGGTTAACCCCTAACTTCATGAATATTCATGTAACTTTTTAGGAAATAATGAGAACATCAATATTTATTAGGTTATGTCTTTTATAATAACACATAGACCAGGAATATTTGGCCACGGCAGAAACTGTAGAACCACATCTATATCCTATAATAAGCAAACAGAGTAGATCCTTCTGATCCAGGTCTACTCTGTTTGCAAAGGTGTAAAAAAGCATATTTATGGAGAAAAGCATCAACCCTTTCCCTAATAAATATGCATGCATCAATTGAAAGCTTCATGAATATTCATTAACATGATTTCTTAAAGGTTTTAAATTTCAAGGAAAATTTTGACTTGGAGATCAGTTTCTGTTTGAACCAAAATGTCCCATTTTTTTTTATATAATTTATATTCATGATGTCATTATTTCTTACATGAATATGCAACTGGGAAAGGGTTAACCTTGTTTTAGATAATCCTGCCTCTTTAACCGGTTACCCTTTCCCTGCAGGTATTCAACCCTTTCTATATTTACTCCACATTTCAATACCTACTGAATATTAATGGACAAAATAGTTACACAGAAATGTGGAAGGTGGAACAGAATAGCCATTTTAGAAAGTAAAGAAACTGGTCTATGCTTATAAAGCTTTTAGTTGAGTCTGAGTTTCGTTCTCAGGCTTTTGATTGGTCAGATTTGAGTTCTCAAGCTTTTGATTGGTCAGATTTGAGCCAAAGGCTCAAATCTAACCAATCAAAAGCTTGAGATCTCAGACTCAACTAAAAGCTTTATAAGCATGGACCCTGGTCTATCAAATTCCATTGACAATGACAAACAGAGCAGACCCAGATCTATATTTACTCCACATTTCAATACCTAAGTACTGAATATTAATGGACAAAATAGTTACACAGAAATATGGAAGGTGGAACAGAATAGCCATTTTAGAAAGTAAAGAAACTGGGTCCATGCTTATAAAACGTTTAGTTGAGTCTGAGTTCGTTCTCAAGTTTTTGATTGGTCAGATTTGAGCCTTTGGCTCAAATCTGACCAATCAAAAGCTTGAGAACTCAAATCTGACCAATCAAAAGCTTGAGAATGAAACTCAGACTCAACTAAAAGCTTTATAAGCATGGACCCTGGTCTATCAAATTCCATTGACAATGACAAACAGAGCAGACCCAGATCAGATGGCTCAGGCTCTTATAGGAGCAATCTGATCTGGGTCTACTCTGTTTGCAAATGTGTGAAAACATGTTTATATGAAGGAAAGGGTTAAACCTGTAGGACCTGTCTGGTCAGGGTCTCCTCTGTAAACACTTGTATACTAAAGATCTAATTTTCTACTATTGGCCATGGCAATAAATTTCCTATAAATTCAATACATGTTTAACCATTTCCTTGTTCAATATTCGTGCAAGAAATCATGACATCATGAATACTTATTAGCTGAAATTTCATAATGTAAACCTTTGAAGGAAATGTATTGCTTTGACAAAAACTGTAGAATCAGATCTATATCATGTCAAAAGCAAACAGAGCAGACCCTGGTCAGACGACTCCTGTAGGAGCCATCTGATCTGGGCCTACTATTTTTGCAAATGCACGAAAAGGCATTTATATGATAATGAGGAAAAGGGTTAATAATGCATTGAATTAATTGGTACATGTATTCATAATGAAAGGAGTCTAGCAGAGAGTTGTCTGGATCCATTCTAACAGGGCAACAGATAAAGGTGCATACTCAGATACTAAACCCTATGCTGTGACCACTCATTAGAATCGTCTCTTCGAGTGGTCACAGTGGAGGAATTAAGGAGCTGTTATTGTAAATGTTTTAGCCCTTTCCGTGTTCTATGTTTATTACAAATTTCAATACCTACTGAAAATTCATGGACAAAATAGTTACAGTGAAATCTGGAAGGAAGTACATTGTAGCCATTTAAGAAAGAAAAGGAACAGCTCTATCAAATTCCATTAGCAAACAGAGCAGACTCCTATAGGAGCCGTCTGATCTAGGTCTTCTCTGTTTGCAGATGCGTGAAAGGGTTTATTTACACATCTAAATATCTGGACCTCTGCCTTCCAAGATACTTACCGCAAGTGTTCCTTTGTGATAGTTTAGTTGGGTCTCTGTAAGGGTAAACCATCTTTCCTTGTAAGTTTCAGCTGTGAAGATGGAACTTTTGTTTATTGCTCTCTTGAGCATAAAGTCCGATTCAATTTCCTTATTTGAAGAAGCCATTTTACTTTCACACTTTACACTGGAATCACATGGTTGCAACGTAACACAGGAAGGTATGGTGACAAAAATGCATCGATAACATCAACACAGTCTGGCATCAAACAGTATCAGCAATCATACTCTGTAAATGTCCAACAAAAGCACAATTAGCTTAACCCTTTCCCTGTTGAATATACAGTAAAAGCTCTCTATGACGACCACTAAATTGTGTTAGTTAGTTAGTATTTAGAGCAGGTGGCTGCTTAAAGCAAGGTGAAAGTAAAACAGAACGCTCCAATAGGAGCGTTCTGTTTTACTTTCACCTTGCTTTAAGCAACCACCTGCCTTTAACACAAAATACTTGATGTAATTTAGTGTCCGTTATAGAGAGGTTTTACTATACATATAAGAAATAATGACAACATGAATAGATATTAGCGGATTTTTTATAATAGCATGTAAATAGAGTCTTTTTGAACTGGTAGAAATTGTAGTCAGGTCTGTTATAATTTCATAAGCAAACAGAGACGACCCTAATCAGAATGAGATGGCTCCTTTTGGAGTCGTCTGATCTGGCTAGAATACCCTGTTTGCAAAGGCGTGAAAAGCATAAATATATGGAAATTAATTGATTAATCCTTTCCCTAATTCATATTAATTTCAGAAATAACAAATGTATGAAGAAGAGTATTTAGCTTAACTCTTTACTTCATAAATGCACCTTTTCTACAACTTTGCAAACAGAGTAGACCCAGACCAGATGGCTCCTATAGGAGCCATCTGATCAGGGTCTGCTCTGTTTGCTGATCATAAAATATTGACATAATTTTAAATTTTCAGTCATTGCTAAAAACTCCTGTGTCCATGTACTATTATAACAATTACTCTTAATTCATATGCATGATGTCATTATTCTTGCATAAATATTCATGGGTTAACTTTATAATGGCACCATGAACAATGGCATTCTTGATATTGCCAAATCTACATTATTCCAAAAGCAAACATAGTAGACCCTGATCAAAAGGCTCCTACAGGAGCTGTCTGATCAGGGTCTACAGGTTAAAACATAGGAAGGATTTTTATCCACAGCTTCTATTCTTAACCCTTTACTCCATAAATACACTTTTCTACACCTTTGAAAACAGAGTAGGCCCAGATCAATGTCTGCTCTATTTGCTTATTGTATAATATATATGATTCTACAGTTTCTGTTATGGACAAATCTTCATGTGTCCACCTGCAATTATAACGATTAATCAATATTCATAATATCATTGTGCTTACATGTATATTCATGGAGTAAAGGGTTAATTCTTTACCTTATGTATATTTATTATAATGGTACATATGACATATTTTTTGGCTTTTGCAGAAACTGTGGAATAATATATTCATCATTCCGTAAGCAAATGGAGCAGATTGGATCCTGATCAGAGGACTCCAACAGAAGTCATATCTGATCTGGCAGAGGCACGAAAAGGTGTTTATATTTAGAAACATTGCTAGTTTGGGGTTTTTTATTAACTGTAAACAGTGCATTTAATAATCCAAATTCTGTCATATTTAATCAGCTGCATATAAATTAGTGAATAACAAATGGGCATAGATAGTATATATTTTAACAAAGTCAAACTATATCTATGAATAAAAAGTGCTAAATCCAATGTAAGATGACTGAAAATTGGTTGATAAATGTATTGAAGTTTTGCTATAACAAATTGCAAATTACTACATTTGATGCTGAAGTTGGGCTGCTGTTTTTTCCCAGAAAACAATCAATACTCCCTCTGTGATGACTTGTTACTATTTTTAGAATATAAACATAAATATTCAATTTTCTTGTTGGGAATGGATCCATTACCGATCCAATTCGGAAAAAAACAACAACATTAAAATGTAATGTAAAGGCCCACATTTTGGAAAAGAGCTGTGAATTATTTAAATAATAATTGGGGAAAAATGTATGCATTCAAATTGAAAATGGGGCCTTTTACCTGGCCTAATTATAAAAGGCATCACTGGTGGCCCTGTCACTAATCCCTGCTTCTCACAGATAAGTCCAAAATCTCAACCAAAATCTAAACACTCAAATTAACTTTTTTACATAATAGACAAAAAGTGGTTTTGTCCGATTTCAGATTTTATTATTACACTCATCACATGTATAAATATGTGATATGAGGTACAATGTACAAGTGATAAAGTAATTACATTAATAATATTTATAACCAGGCTGTGTTGACTTGTAAACATAACATAATACTAGAGGTTTTTGTCACAAAAACGGATGTCTCCCCTCTAATAAAAACAATATGTAGAGGGAATTCACTAAAAATGTTATGGACTTGATGATTGATACTTCCCCTCATTATGTGCTTTCCACACCACATTTTTCAAGAAGAAAATGATAAAAGCTAATAACTTCAAAAATATTGATACCAGAGTTATGGCCCTTGTGCATGGCGCTTACTTTCATCATGCTCTTTCCATAAATGAAATGTCATTCCAATAGCATCAGTCGAACAGGAGTTATTGATCGGACAAAAAATGTAACAAAGGGCAATAACTCCAAAAGTATTGAAGCCAGAGTTATGGCCTTTGTTCATGACACTTTCTCTCATCATGCTCTTTCCATGTATAAAGTTTCAATACAATGGCAAGAGCCATGTAGGAGTTATTGTCCGGACAAGAAAGTGTTAAACAAATGTAACAAATGTACAAGGGGCAATAACTCTCAATTTATTGAAGCCAGAGTTAAGGACCTTATGCATGACAAATTCTCTTATCATGATCAATCCATGTATGAAGTTTCACTCCAATGACATGTGCCATATAGGAGTTATCATCCTGAAAAAAAATTGTGTGTTTTTTTACAAAGGGCAATAACTGCAATATTAGTGAAGCCAGAGTTATGGACCTTGAGCATGACACGTTCTCTTATCATGATCTTTCCATGTATGAAGTTTCAATCCAATGGCAAGAGCCATATAGGAGTTATCGCCCAGACAAAAAATGTGTTGAAAAAATTACAAGGGCAATAACTCCATTATTAATGAAGCCAGAGTTATGGACTTTGTGTATGACACTTCCTCTCTCCATGATCTTTCCATATATGAAGTTTCAATCCAATGACATGAGCCATATAGGAGTTATCGTCCGGACAAAAAAGTGTGCATTTTTTTACAAGGGGCAATAACTCCTATATTAGTGAAACCAGAGTTATGGACCTTGTGCATGACACTTCCTCTGATTACGCTCTTTCCATATATGAAGTTTCAATCAACTGGCATCAGGCATATTGAAGTTATTGTCCGGACAAAAAAGTGTGATTTTTTTTTACAAGGGGCAATAACTCCTATATTAGTGAAGCCAGAGTTATGGACCTTGTGCATGACACTTCCTCTCATTGTGCTCTTTCCATATATGAAGTTTCAATCAACTGGCATCAGGCATATTGAAGTTATCGTCCGGACAAAAAAGTGTGAATTTTTTTACAAGGGGCAATAACTCCTATATTAGTGAAGCCAGAGTTATGGACCTTGTGCATGACACTTCCTCTCATTATGCTCTTTCCATATATGAAGTTTCAATCAACTGGCATCAGGCATATTGAAGTTATCGTCCGGACAAAAAGTGTGACGGACAGACAGACAGACAGACAGACAGACGGACAGACAGACAACTCTCACGAAAACAATATGTCTCCCCCATATAAATATGGGGGGAGACATAATAAAGATAAAGGCAAAGCTCAACCCTTTCCTCCACAGAGACGCTAGGGCCACCAAACTAATATATACGTCATGTACTGGTGTAGTAGGTGAGGCCAAAGGCTAATAGCAGTATTGTTCCACTGCGGATAGTTTAATTGTAGCACATTTTATATGATTTAATTATCAAATTAAAATATAATATTTTTAATGCCAACTACAAGCCTGTTTAAACTTATAAATCATTAACTTGTGCAGGATCAGTGCAACTTTGTATGATCTAAATCAGTGAAATGTTCAGCAAATGGTCGGATTCCAAACTATTTTCGATCAAACACGGTCATCAAAATCAAACATGTCATAAACACATCAGTTGCTTTCAATTATATTAACTTAATTACTGTAATTAACACATCATCCGCTATAATACTCCATATATGCCAGTTTGACGAAACCATTGCCCATTTTGTTTACAAAGTCCAGTTTGACGAACTGGTAGGTTGACGAAACCACCATAACTCATATTATTGAAGTTGAACATGCAGGTAAATGTTTAAAGTGGAGATGAATTAAACATTCCCCATTAGCATATAGATGTATAATATACAGTAGAACCTGCTTTAAGCGATCTAATTATGGGTCTGTAAGGCAGGTGGTAGCTTAATGCAGGTCAGAAGCAATGCAGAAAGCTCCTAGGAGCTTTCTGCATTACTTTTGCCCAGCAAACCACCTGCTTTTTAAGACACCTGTGTTCAATAAATGTATGGCCGCTTAAGACATGTTCCACTGTGTAACATTTTCCTAGAATAACTTCAGCACCGAGGAACATACATAAATTGACTCTCCAATCATATTACTCAAGCTAAGCCTATTCAGGAAGCTGTAGATGAAGAGGAAAAATAGCAAGTGTAGTCAATCAGGAAGTGATATTCTAAATAACATTCAGAAGAATCTAGCAAATGTCCAATGTCATAAAACATAATGTCCTGCAAGTAAACTTTTTTACGGAAAATCACTATAAAAGAATCCTCACCTTGAATTTCAACAATAATCGCGAGCGTTTAGTGTCTGCGAGTAGACCAATCTAGTGAGGTGGGGGGCATAGGTCCGATCGTCTTACAAACAATCGACTGGTTACCGTTTTATGGCCCTATTCATTTGGACGCTTGCGTAAAAAAGCATTTCAACGACATAGATCAAAAGAAGTCGAAGAGTTATCGTTCTTGTTCTAACTGTCTTTAATTATATACAATGTATTCTACTGTAGGCTTTATAATTCTGAGTAGATCTATTTACCCCTTGAAAGATGTTTTTAGTTTTAACAAATAAACTCTTGCGTCAGTATTGGCAGAAAGAATAGCACCTTGTGATAGGAAATATGCGATACATTTTAGAACTTTAATCAGTATTACTTACATTCGAATTCTCTACATACGATTCTAAAAAATAACTAGGCCTACTAGATTAGTATTTAAATTTAATTTTGTAATGCTTTGAAAACCGTTGGAAACTGTCTGTTTATCTGCTCAGAGACATGCACGTTTGTATATGCCTCTGGTGTGCTCATAAAATACATTATTCCTCCACAGACTGTTTGTGTGTCTGCTGTTAACTTTTTATTCTTTGTTACATAGTCGGAAATAGCTAGCCTATTATAGCCAGAATAAATGTATTGTTATTGGTTGTATACCGGACTCAAAATAAATATTCTTGTTTCTTGCATGCGGGGGTTTATCAAGTACATGCACTAATTAAAGCGCTGATAGTTCTGAAAGAACAGAGGTTTCCAGTAAACAATGACATATTACTCGTGTATTGACCTGGAGTGATATATCTTAAATAAAATTAATCTTTCACTATGGCAATTCATGTGCATTGAAAATTAGCTCTGCTGTTTTGGCTATATCTTTTCATGGATTTTTTTTTCAACAATCTTAGTAAAGGGTCGCTATCAGAATATGTATACCAACTTTAAAACATGTTGAACTTGGCAAAGTGATCTAGGCGTAATTTAATGCAATACAATGACAAATCGCCATGTAATTCACAAAAGTACATTAAATTGCGTTGTGCACAGTACATGCCATCTTTATGTCCTCATTTCTTCTTAACCCATTCCCCATAGGCTATTTGAGACACAACCTTTTTGAACAAATCTACTGAAAAGGAGCATTTACTAGGATTTTTTTTGTGTAGTTTTGAAACCATTGTCACAATGATTTAAAAAAAAAAGTGACCTTTACAAAGGCGTCAATGGAATGGATTAACATTTTACCTCAAAGATACGAATTTTTCGCTCTTTGGCTGAGTAGACCTAAATCAGATGGTTCCTATTAGAACCGTCTGATTAAGGTCTGTTCTGATTGCTAATGAAACTATATATGAATAATTATATGATTTCTGCCATGGTAAACTATTCTGTTGTTTACAATGCCAATATCAGCTAATTTATATTCATAAAGTAATCCGTTCTTACTAAATGTAACGTGCACCATTGGCAATCCCTGTCGGTCACCCGTCAACCAGAAACCCTACAGTACGTTGCTCAACATTTCAAAGCACTTGACCCAGCTCCCGGCAAGGAGAGTCTAGCTATACTATATATATAGTGATTATATACCCCAAGCCTCTATTATACATTGCTTTCCCTTCCGAGATATCTCGACTCTAGATTTGGGAAATAATCGTGGATAAGGCATTCTCAGTCTTACTCACAGGGGTCTGGACCGCTTCATGGGGGTCTATATGTACTATAGTTATTATATAGTGCATATAGACCCCCACGAAGCGGTCCAGATCCCTGTGGTCTTACTCCCATCGCCAACCCGTTAGTAATCATTGGCGGTCGCCCATCCAGTAGGCTGCTGCTTATATAACTATTATCGTGCTGAAAAAACTGATTTCTGCCCAAACTCTAATCTGATACACTATTTTACTTACATCTGATTCGCAGAAGCGTTTGAGAAACTGTTGACCAAGTGTCAAACAGCTTGGCTCCAGATGAGACGCCGAGTTACTCGGCGTCTCATCTGGAGCCAAGTTGATTGTAAATGTGAGTCAAGACACGAGAAGGGTTTACTTCGTAACAGTTTCAAGCACTTATAACCACAGCGACAAAGAGCCAACTCCCTAGCAAGAGTGTATAGTAATTGCCACGCTGTTACACTAAATATTCACTATAATTAATCATTAACTATTTTTGTTTTATTTTTCATTAACCCTCGTCGTGCTGAAACATATTTTTTTGTACTCAAACTCCAATCTGTTGAAATAGTTCTTTACTTCCGTTCAAGCCTGAGCCTTTTATGCCATGAATATTCATGTAAGAATTAATGACATCATGAATATTTATATAATGGTTACATTGGGGCATGTACCGCTCTGTGGGAGTCTATATATACTATAAAAAAAAACACCTTTAAAACTGGATTTCTAATATGTTTTTTTCCATATATTCTGAATGCACACAATGACTATTATTATGTTTGTATAATATATAGTATATATATATATATATAGACTCCCGGAGAGTGGTACAGACCCCTGTGCTTAGATCGTGGGGCTTAAATGTCTGGAATTTTAAACCTTTATTTGCGAACGGTAACGATTCGGATCAGAGGGTATCCTGATTTCAATATCAAGAACTATTGTAGGAACTCTACAGTAACAACGTTAAACCATTCCTTCATATAAACCTGTTTTCACGCATTTGCAAACAGAGTAGACCCAGATCAGACGGCTCCTAGATGAGCCGTCTGATCAGGGCTTGCTCTGTTTGCCAGTGTATTTTGAAAGATCTGTTTCTTTACTTTCTAAAATGGCTACAATGTTCCGCCTTTCATTATTACTATTTTGTCCATGAATATGCAGTAGTATTGAAAGTTGACTTCAAATATAGAACAAGGAAAGGGTTAAATTGTCTACGTAGAGAGGGTATATGAGTTGGCGGAGTAAATACAGATAGAGAGACGGGGTTCAATATACAACAAAGTAGACCCGAAAATTCTACGGCACGAGGGTGACAATGAAGCCTACACGTATTATCAGAGCATAACCATTTACTGTAGAATCAGGTCTATTTTATATCATAAGCAAACAGGGCATACGTGATCTGACTTGTGTCTATTATGCTTGCAAATTTCTAAGACAGAGAAACAGATAACTGTGCATACTCATATACTAAAATCGTTATTTCCCCCATCAAAACATCTTCGAGACGATTCTAAATAGTGGTCACAGCATTGGGAAATAAAGACGTTATTCTTGAAAATAAGTTGAATTTACGCATCTTATCTGGAACTCTGCTTTGATGTAAAGGGTTAATCTCTAAGCATGCCGCCCGTCATGAGATTCGCAGTCCGACCGTAAATATGTGATTGTCAGCTAAACATATACGGCCATGAAGGACCCCAATCATCATGTAAATGGTTAAATCTATATAACATTTGCATACAGTTTGGATCCAGATGCGATGTCGAATAACTCAACAGGATCCAAACAACTTGTTTCTGTTATTTGTTTTTGAAACGAAAATAAAGAAAAATCAAAAATGAAAATTGAAGCATTTTTTTGCAGATAACAAAAGATGACAGCGAGGTTAATTAAATACACATTTAAAAACCCATACTAATTTGTAATATTTATTACAATGATAATGAAATTACAATTCACCGTAAACACATGAAACTCACATTATAAAACCCATAACCAACTGATTATGTTAAATGACTCCATCTCAGAGCGATAGGTAAAATCTTTGTCAGAAAGTTCAAAGTGCACATGGGTACAAATATAAGCTCAGCAAAATTTCCAATTGGTCATGCATATTTTATATTTTGAACAAAATATGAAAAACTATATAATATGTCTAAAAAGAAGAGCAATTCATTGAAAAAAGAGTAATCATCGAAAGGTTATAATTTTATGTATGTCAACTTTTATGCAGAGTTTACCAAATATATTAATTTAACCCTTTCGCTGCCAAACTCTGTCGTCTGCTAACTTTGTCGTCGGCTATAAAAATTTTTTTCTTCATTTTTGTTTCAAAAACATAGTAACAAACAGTTTGGATCCTGATGAGACGCCGAGTTACTCGGCGTCTCATCTGGATCCAAACTGTTTGCGTGTGATATCATAGACCCGTTATTGTGGCACGGAAGGGGTTAATTAGTGTTAAAAAATAAGATTAACGGATGACCAATTAGTAAGATTGCTGAGTATATAAAAATTATATACGCAACACAATTGTCTATCTGTTTGAAAATTACATATGGCTTAAAATGTAGAGTATTAATTATATTTACAACACACATGTAACCCTGTACTCCATGTATATACCCTTTTTACGCATTTGCAAGTAGAGTAGACCCAGATCAGAATGACCCTGATCAAGGTCTGCTCTGTTTGCTTATTGGATAATACAGATCTGAGTCTACAGTTTCTGTGTTGGCTAAAACCTTCTGTATTCATATACCATACTATCTTCATCTAATTAATATCCATGATGTCATTGTTTCTTATATGGATATGCATGATGTATAGGGTTAAACTCACTAGAAGAACCTATGGGCTAATCCCATTTCTGTACTAATGAAAACTAAACGTTTTAAATGTTTCAAAATGATGAAGTAAAACGGCCCACCATCATTTCACAATACTGTCCAGGGCATATAAAGGGCTTAACTAGTTGAAATACAATGTACATACATGTGAAAATAGTACATTGTCAATATATTCAAGCTGTCATTTTACTGGTTTTACATAGGTTAGTGATTAAAACCACTTTAAACAAGCATTAGACTATTTCTAATTCAATTAGCACGCAGCAGTAATAGACGGCGTCTTTCTATACAAGTTTAAAGATCTGGACCATGTTTTGCTTGGTTGACGATGTTTCTGTGATAGCGATCTGTTCTCCGAATGGTTCCATGCACACTGCCAGAGGTTGACAAAGGTTTTGGAGCAGGATTTTTATGAGCGATCCACCTGGGGACACCTGGTGAATGTTGGAAGAGCGATAACCGCTGACGTAGATGTTGCCTTGGTGGTCCACCGCCACCCCGCCAGCTGATTTGAGAATGTCATTGGAATACGAGTACATAACATCGTACTCAGCCTTCTCGTATTTCTCATACTGGTCTGCATCGCTGTTTATCGAACGCGTCTCCTCTCGTTCAATAGGCGAGGCCTTACCGATACCTTCCAGCTCATCTGTTCTGACTGATGCCAGTTCGTCGGTAATGTTCTTTGTATCCTTTTGCGGTGTGCCTCCCCTTTGGGATGTACCTCTACCTTCATAGGACAGCTCTAGCTTCTCATCCAAGGCTTCCTCAATGGGGGCGATGGGTGAGCCGGTCCTTCCTTTTGAAACTTGTGTTCTTTTACTGATGTCGCCAGTGTTGAAAGGTCGAGCCATGTCACTTTTGGCCCGGCGCTCGGGATTGGATCCAGATTGATCATGGTCGTGACCAAGCACCGTGCTTGAGCGTTGCTTTGGTTTGATTGGCATAAGTCGTCTCGGACCCTGGTCCTCCGCGGTTGGGTGTTTTATCGGTTGGTTTTTCATTGCAAGCGCAACCAGGGTGTCTTTGGTCCTGTCAGTGACATAGATCTCATCTCCATCTGTATTGGTTGTGACATAATTTGTTTTGATGAAAAGACGTCTTCCGGTAAGGTCATCTTCAATGTTGTCAACCTCGACGCCATCTGTTGTCAGGAACTTGAGACATCCCTTTTCTTGTCTAATACAGCCAACGATGATATTATTTTTAGAATAAGTGATACCCCAGCATTCCTCCATGAGTCGAATTGTTTCAAGACTTCTCATTTTATCACCAAGATAATAGATTTCTACCTTTCGCTCCTTCGGAAGGGTGATAGCGACCCGGTTGTCCGGAAGTTCAGTGATGTCACGTGGCCATGTTGTGAACGACTGCTCGTAGACTAACTCGCCAAAGTTGGTGAACAGTTTGATTTTCTGGTTGTTCTGATCGGCGACAAGAAGCCGTTTGTCGCTGAGGAACAGCACGGAAGACAGACAGCAATTCCTTGCGTCTGATGGCGTCTTGGCTTCAAACTCGATCACCTTTTCTGCCGATCTGTCCCGAAGCATTTTCAGACCAGGTGGTGATTGGAGAAAAGCTCGACGACTGTGAGTGTGAATCTTTCCCATGCTTTCAACAGATATGAGCGACTGTAAGAACGCCTCAAACGCAGAATCGATTTCGAAGCTGTAGTCAATCTGCTCAAATTTTTCTTGTTGTTCTTTCGCTAGGTCATCTTCGTACTTGATTGAGCGTTCAATTACTTGCTGGACAGTAATGAATACTTGGGCGTTTGAACAATGCCTGTTTGTTACTAACAACACATTCTTGGCATTGTCTACTGCACACTGCATGGATTTGCACCATTCTACCTCGGATTTCAGCCGAGTCGATTGTTGGGTATGTATTCTTTCAAATTGTTCAGAGAGAGTTGCTTCTAGTTTTTCTAATAACGCATGCACATTCTCCTTGTAATTTGCGATGCGTTCTAGAATCTCGTTCTTCTTGCTCATAAGCCCCTCTATACCAGATTCACGGTCTTGCTTCATGTTTTTCAGGTGATCCAGGTAAGAGTTGAGCTTGTCGACAAGTTCCTCTGTAACAGCTCCTTCTTCTAGCTGCTTGGCGAGCTTTTCGATGGAGGCGACTTTCTCGCAGCGCCTGTGTTCCGTGGCAACGCACATGACGCAACAGAGCGTGTTGTGGTCCGCACAGAAGAGCTCGATGTCCTTACCAACGTGATCTGGACATGGCTGAGGGACGGACAAGATTCGTTTAGGATGTCTCCTGATGATATCCATCTCTTCTATCTTGTGCCTTCTACTGATCTTCATGAGCCGGTGATACTTAAGACAGTTATCGCACAGGGGTTCGGCGCAGTCACGACACCAGTATGACGCTATGGTGTTGTCCCCGCCCTCTTCGCACGTGCCACACAAACGATCATCTACCTGTGAGACAAAGATGAAATCGATAAAGGTCTGTATAGAAGAATATTAATAAAGCTTTTCTCTCATAAACTACAGTTTCACGTCTTTGCAAACAGAGTAGACCAATATCAAACGTCTGTTGTAGGAGACGTCTGATCATGGACTGTTCGGTTTGCTTATGGTAAAATACAAATCTGATTCTACAGAATCTGCCTGAGCCAAACGTTCTTGCGTTCATTTGCCATTATCAAAATAATCTGATTAATATTAAGGATGTCATTTTTACATGAATATGCAGGGAAAAGGTTAAACAAGTGTGTATGCAGCACTCCAAACAGTCCCCATGGGCTTCGAACACATACATCAAAGAACGCGACCGTACTAGCATTTTAACCCTTTCCTCCATAAATACCACTTTCTACGCCTCTGTAAAAATCACCTATTGAAACCATTGTGATAAATAGAGCATTTGCTCCTATAGGAGCAAATGTTCTATTTATCACAATAGTTTAAAACTACAAAATTCTAAAATGTTCCTTTTCTCTAGTTAATGCTCCTTTTCGGTAGATTAATTCAAAGTGGTTGGATCTAAAAATAGCCTATGAGGGAATGGGTCAAAAGGTCTAAATCTTGCATCCAGATGAGATGTCAGTTAAATGGGCGTCTCCTCTGGATCTAAGCTATCTGACATTCGTCATTAATTTCTTAAAACCTTGAACGAATCGGACAAACCCTTTACTCCATAATTACGCCTTTCTACTACGTTTTTGCAAACAGGACAGATATAGATCAAACAGCTCCTGTAAGAATCTCACCGTGAGTAGAAAAAGCAATGTTTCTAATAAAAATAATTTTCTTGAGTGATAAACTGAGACAACTTTTTGTTTAATTAATATTCAGAAAATGAAGAGCCAGTTTTAATTATTCTTCAGATTAACCCTTTACCCAATAGCCTGTTTCTAGTTTTGAAGACATATGACCACTTAAAGCAGGTTGAAAGTAAAGCAGAATGCGCCTTAAGGCGCATTCTGCTTTACTTTCAGCCTGCGTTAAGCTACCACCTACTAGGATATAGAAAATATTTATTATGCAACATGTTCATGACTGTATGAATTTGAACTATTTTCTTCAGCGGAGGAATAAATCAAACACGCTAAAAGCCGCTTCTATCAGGTAAAGGGTTAATGAGTTAAACCCATACACTTAAATCACTCACCGAACAGTATGTTGAGCGCAGACAGAGTCTATAACAAAAGTCGGGAGATTATTAAACAAGATGTGTTGGCGAAACCCTTTGCTCCCAACTGGGACTTTGAATTTGACATTAACTTTGACATGGTGCCACATAAAGGTTGCCTCGGATTTTTGAGATGCGTTTAAAATACATATTATGGCCTCTTTATCAGTTAAAACAGGTAAATTATGAATTATTGTCCTTGCACACGAAACATTACTACATTTTTCATGTACCAAAATATGTACAGGCATCGAATACTGTAAATCTCTCTAAACCGGAGCAAAACCGGTGCCGAAAAATTAGGCTTCAATGAAACGGATTTTAAGGCAGGTGACTGCTTAATACAGAGTGAAAGTCATAAAAAAAAGCTCCTTTGGGAGCTCTCTGCATGACTTTCATCCCACATTAAACTGTCACCTGTCATAAAGGTCGACATTGACACTAATTTGAATATCCAGTTTAAAGGGTTTTATTGTTTTATCCATGAAAAATGAAGTAAAGTCTCAGACAGGATCGAACGTGCGCACCGATTGACATACGTGTAGACGCACGCACATGTGTGACACTCGATAGATCCGCACATGTACACGTGTGTTACCTGTAATGAAATTGTCTCCAATAGTGCCTCCATCATCGTGTTTGCGGGCAGCGTCTCGGGCCATTTATCAAGGGGCAACTCAGGTTTGACCACTGCCGTCATAGCGTGGCATCTTGGGCAGGGAAACTCTCGGTGAGTTACCTGTGGAGATTGAAGTCAAAATCTACTTAGTAGATGCAGGAGACCCAAGTTAAACTACATGTATTATCAACCCTTTCAGTGTCGCCATTGTCGTCTGCTGGACACATTTTCGTCTGCTGCAAGTATTTTTTCTCATAAACAGTGTCAAACAGTTTGGATCCTGATGAGACGCCGAGTTACTCGGCGTCTCATCTGGATCCAAACCGTTTGCATATGGTATCACAGACCCTTTTAATGGTAATACAGAGGATTACCCTTTTGCCTGACGAATACGTCTTTTGACGTCTATGTAAACAAAGTAGACCCAGATCAAGCCACTCCTGTATGAGCTGTCTGTTTGCTTATATTAGGGAATCCAACAGTTTCTGCCATGACCAAACAACCTGCATTCATATGCCATTATAAACACTCGGCTAATAAACATGCATGACACAATTATTTTTTGCATGAATATTCATCAGGTAAGGGGTTAAGAAATCGTGACATTTAAATATTGTTGTCCCACTTTTCACGCATGAAGTCACGTAAGTTGAGCCACCCGAGAAAGCTAATCGCAAAATAATATGAAATTTTTATTCAGGCCATAATTATGTCAAGATACCCGGAGTCGGTGTATGGCCCAATATTTCATACTCATGTTACAGCGTTACTTCACCCTTTCCTCATATATAAACGCATTTTGCACGCATTTAAAAACAGAGTAGACCCAGATCAGAACGGATCTAAAAGGAGCCGTCTGACCAGGGACTGCTCTGTTTGCTTTTGGCATGATGTAGAACTGATTCTGCAGCTGTTGTCAATGCAAAACGCTCCCTTGAAAAGTTTGCATTATAAAAATTGAGCTTATAACTATTCATGTTGCCATTATTTTTTTAACTGAATCCTGAACAGGGAAAGTTTTAACGGATAAAAACTAACTGCTACACTTTTGAGTACATGTACATGACGGAATTGTTAATTGCTTCAATTACAATTTTCCGGATTTCCTTGAATCCGTACTCGCTGTCATCTACAAGAATTGTCGTCAGTTTAAAGTTTTAGTTTTCCTTCATTTCGTTAAACTCTGTCTCTGATAATAACGCATTTGTTATTACATAGATGTAAACAGTTTGGATCCTGATGAAACGTCGAGTAACTTGGCGTCTCATCAGGATCCAAACTATTTGTTACTTTGCTGATTTTTTTAAAGAAGAGGGGAGGAAATTACACAAAAAATATTGTAGCAGACGACAAATTTTGAAGACATCAATGAAAGAGTTAACGTTTTCGCTGTCACATTTTGTCGTCTGCAAAAATTGTCGTGTGCTGTAATGCGTTTTATTTTTCTCCATTTAATACACATTAAAACACACTTTTAATGTGTTACATACTGAGTGACGTATCTGTATTCAAACCGTCTGCATATAGATAATCACACGCATTCGCCATTAGCAGCTAAAGAGCAACACAACGACAATAGTGTCAGCTAGTTCGAATCCCGATCAATTGCCCAAATATGTTTGGCACCGGGTGGAAATGATATGGCCAACCTGCATGCATTGTGCCACAGTTGACCGATCACTGTCATAAGACCCACCGATAATGCAGTTGGAGCATCGATATACACTTATACACTTTTTTTCCCCATTCCCTCATATTGACGTCTCTGTAAAAGTCACATTGTGAAACCATTTTGATAAATAGAGCATTTGCTCCATAGGTGCAAATGATCTATTTATTTCAATGGTTCTCTTTTCCTAGTAAAAACTCATTTTCGGTAGATTTATTCAAAGTGGTTTGGTCTAAAATAGCCTATGATGGAATGGGTTAACCCCTTACCTGATTAATATTCATGCAAGACTCCGCCCATTATGAATAGTAATAAATGCATTGTTTTGTATTAAAATAAACCTAATATAAGGAAATCCATTGTCCTGACATACATTAACCCCTTCCGTGCCACAATGACGGGTTTATATCACATGCAAACAGTTTGGATCCAGATGAGACGCCGAGTAACTCGGCGTCTCATCAGGATCTAAACTGTTTGACACTCTGTTTACTGTTTTATAAAGAAATGGAAGAAGTACATGTACACACACTTACACTAATATTAAACGAAACTATGCCCAGCAGACGACAATGCTGGCACCGAAAGGGTTAATCAAGTCTGTAACATAAAAGTCAACAGCACAGATCTTGGTAAAACAGCTGCTACAGGAACTGTCTAGTCTGGGTCTACCCTATTTGTAAAGATGTGAAAAGGTGTAATTAGCATGTAAATGGTTAAAAGGGTGAACTGGCGTTCGGAATTATGAGGATAAAATCATACTCAGCCACACATCTATAAGATATTTACTTTTTTCAGACTGACATTCTTAAAGTGTAACCTAGACGAATCCTGTATCTATACACCGTTATAAAGCTTCAGTTAACGTCATAATGATGTCATTATTATTTCTTACATGAATATTCACGCGGTAAATGGTTAAACCTTTTCTTAATGTAAAAGCATTTTCGCCTATAGGAGCCGTCTGATCAGGGTCTACTCTGTTTGCTGATGGTATAATATAGATATTGGTCTACAATTTTTTCATGAGCCAAAACATCTTCTGTATAAATGCCATTAGCAAAATCAGCTATTAAGTACTCACGGCATAATTTCTTGAATATTCACGAAACAAAGGGTTTAAAAACCAATATCCTCAAATAAAATCTGTCGCACCTGTTTGTTCCGAGCGGCGTGCTGGATATGCACGGTGACGCAGTGCTCGCAGAACGTGTGCAGACACTTGAGGAGCTTAGGCCGGGTGAAGCGATCCATGCACATGGAACATTTTATGAACGTCTCGTCAACAGCGTACGCCATCAGCCCTAGCATGTTGAGCTCCTTCTGCTTGGACATACTCGTGTCCTTCTCCGACGTCTGCTCCATGGTGGCGTTTGTCGTCGCAGACGAAAGACTCTTGCTGCAACCCTAACGCAAGTAGTTCCAATCTCTGCATAAAAGAATCACGAACATATAGGAATAGACAGTAAACGAACGACTGAATACACGAGTTTTAAATAAACCGCGCAACAAGAGAAAAAAATGTAAATCATATAGACCCGGATCCAGTGCCGCATTGAAGACGCAACGCCGCCAGTCTTCACTGTGTGTTAGCTTGACTGTGAGAAACTTCGTAAATTCATCACTCTTTTAAATAATACCACCTTTATTTCTCCACCAAACCCTAAGATGTGATAATTCTCTAGAATCGTCTCCAAGAGACAACTCTAAAGAGAAATAACTAGATTAGTGCTTAAACCCTTTCCTTCATAAATTCGTCTTTCAACAACTTTGCAAACAGAGGAGACCCAGATCAGACGGCTCCTATAGGAGCCGTTTGATCTGGATCTGCTCTGTTTGCTTATGGAATGATATAGATTCTATAGTTTCTACTTTCGCAAAAAAGTTCATGTGTTAATATATTTCAAAAATTAATCTAATTAATATTCACGTCATTCATTACATGAATATTCATGGAGTAATGGGTTAATACGCCCCATTATCAATGACACTGGTTGAAAATAAACTCCTGCATACATGTAAACTTATGAATATCAAAAATCGTCTACACTGGTCACACGGAGCGTCCCTGGCACGATCACTTGGCCAACTCGGTCTACACTGTTAACAATATATCCATACATACCTTCTTTTAGGAGCGGCTAAACTTTTGTTTAAAGTTTATTAAATGCCCGGATTGTGAAAGTTGTGCCTAACTACCAAGGTAAATGAATTAAACAGACCGGAGAGAAGAAACAAAAGACCGCCGATCAGTATAAGCGAGTTTGAATATCTCTTGGCTTTTGTTACAGGGTATTGTTTTACAGCGATCTACAAATATCAATATCTAGGGTTCTAAGATCGATATACTCGTGATCAAATCATATTAACTTACGGTGAAAGAATGGGTGAAAAAGCGAGACTAATTTGCCTTGACTGAATTCTTCAAATTCAATAAACTATTTCCCTGTTTAATGTTCATGTAAAAAGTTCTGATAGTAGATCATTCGAAAGCCAAAAAACAGCAATGCAAAATGAGAAAATTGCAGACCCGGTTTTATTGAGTCTGTTCATGAGCAGTTATGAAAAGTGCAGCACTACTCACCCTCTAGCACCGGTTTAAGCGGTATTCATTTTTCAAAACTATACCGCATGTACACGGGATGTTTTTGGTATTGGTAGAAATTGTAGAGTCGGGTATATTATAATTTCATAAGCAAATAGAGAAGAACCTGATCAGACGGCTCCTACAGGAGCCGCCTGATCTGGGTCTACTCTATTTGAAAAGACATGAAAAAGCGTTTATATGGGAGAAAGAGTTAACCCTTTCCCTGATATAAACGCATTTTCACGTAGGGAAGAACCAGATCAGACGGCTCCTATAGGAGCCATCTGATCAGAGTCTGCTCTGTTTGCTTGTGACAGGATATAAATACATGTATGATTCTACGGTTTTTGTAAAACATCCTTGAAAAGTTTACATTATAAAAATTCAGCTAATAAATAATAATGATGCAATTATTTCTTACATGAATTTTGAACATGGAAAGGGTTAAACAAGCAAAACATTTAACTCTTTTCTTAATGAATATGCATGTGAGAAATAGACATCATGAATATAAATTAGATTATATGTAAAATAGCACATGGACACATGAAGTTTTAGGCCATGGCAGAAACTGTAGAATCATATCTATATCATTAACAACCAGAGCAGACCCTGATCAGACGGCTTCTATAGAAGCCGTCTGATCTGGGTCTACTCTGTTTGCAAAGGCGTATTTATGGAGGAAGGGGTTAGTCTCTGATGTTACACCAAACTTCTTACCTTTTCACGCTTCTGTTACAGTAAACCCTAAACTGAAATTCTAGTAAATAAGAATGGTTTCACAGTGATTTTTATAGAGTCGTCAACATCAGGGAATGGGTTAAGCAAATAATTTGTTCAGCATGATAAGGAATAAATCATTGGCGGATAGAAACATCTTTTCACTCATTTGTAGAGTAGATCCTGTAGCAACCGTCTATTCAAATTTGTTCTGGTTGCTTATGGAGTAATATAGATCTGATCCTAGTTTCTGCCATAACCAAATGTCCCGTGTTCATATTCCATGATCAAAATCATCCTTTTGATATTCATGATATCATTATTTCTTACATGAATATCCACGAAGTAAAGGAATTGTGATAGTATATACAAGTTGCAGTTGTCAATTTTCATTGATCTTCACTTACATTACCAGAGGTTCAGATAATATGAAGATGCGTAAATTAAAACATTTTCAAGAATAACTTCTTTATCTCTCCACCAAACCCTCTACTGTGACCACTCTTTGGAATCTTCTCGAAGAGACATTTCTAAAGAGTAGTCACAGCATAGGGTTTGGTGGAGAAAAGATGATTTTAGTATTGAATATGCATGTTTATCTGTTGCTCTAATTACTAAACCTTTGGTTTTGTAGATTATCAAACAAAACTAGAGGGTTTTCTTGGTCACCAAAATAGATGTCCCCCCTCTTCACCCTCTTTCCAATACACAAGTGTAATGTCTGTTATGTCTAAACTCCAAAGTTATCAGTTGGAGACAATTCAAAAACCCCAGGTGCACAATAACTAATCCTGATCAACATTCCAGTGAAGTTTGGCAACTCTAGATGTACCGGTTTCAGAGATACGCATGACACAAAGCAAAGTTTTTCCAATTAAGTCACCAGGGGCAATAACTTATCACGGGAAGACAATTCAAAACCCGCAGGTGCACAACGACCCATGCTGGTCACCATTCCTGTGAAGTTTGGTGACACTAACCCCACTGGTTTACTTATTTATTTCTCCAACAAACCCTTTGTTTTGACCACTCTTTAGAATCATCTCCAAGAGATGGTTCTAAAGAGTGGCCACAAAATAGGGTTTGGTGGAGAAATGAAGAGGTATTTGAGTACGCATCTTTATCTGTTGCTCTGGATCAATTACTGTGTTACATAGTGATTTTGTTAACCCTTTACTCTATTGAGATGCCTTCTGGCACCTTTGCAAACAGAGCACACCCAGATTAGACGGTTCCTATAAAGAGTCGTCTGATGAGGGTCTGCTGTTTTGTTGGTGAAATAATATAGATCTTTTTCTAGTTTCTATCATGGCCAAAAGTTCCCGTGTCCATGTGCCCTTATAAAAATTCATCTAACTAATATTGCAACTTACAACCTGCCTAAATTGTATCAGGTTACAACATTTGCTGAGATACATTTTTATATACAGTAAAACCTCTCCATAACGACCACTAAATTACATCAAGTATTTTGTGTTAAAGGTAGGTGGCTGCTTAAAGTAAGGTGAAAGTAAAACAGAACGCTCCTATAGGAGCGTTCTGTTTTACTTTCACCTTGCTTTACGAGGCCACCTGCCCTAAATACCAAATAATGAACACAATTTAGTGGACGTTATAGAGAGGTTTTTCTGTATATGAGCTTTCTGCACAACTTTCGTGCTGCATTAAGCTATCACCAGTCCCTGCGATCAAAATTAGACCTCTTAATAATGGCAGAGGGATATTATATCATATTACTGTACATATTATCTTTCCAACTCAACACATAGTTGTACATTGTACATGTGCAAGGTACATGACACAAGCCAGTGTCCACTTTTGACATATTTTATTGTTTAAATCACATGTCTTTCCATTTGTACACATTTTTCTTGTTAATTCTGTCTTAGATACTTTCATAGTGTACATACTTTTTTTTGTTCTAGGTAGACTGACGAAAACTGTGACAAAACTTAATCACATGCAAAACTCCAACAGCGCAAGAGCATGTTACATAAATCATTTGTTTATATGCTGTAATTCTTTTTATCACATAATCCTTAAAATGCCATAGAAAATAAAACAGGCTAGCTGATGGCTGTATCTGCCATTGCTTTACACACAGCGTAGTAATACAACGAACGACGCGCATGGAGTGCTATGATTGGCTAACACTTTTTAAATGAGCGCTACGATTCGCTAACTTGCTAAACAAATGCACTAGTGCAATTCTGCGAAATACGGCACTGTTACGGCATTCCCACATGGTAGATCATGTGATAAAGAAGCATATTGCATGAAAACCGATCAAATAATCCCTGAGGAAGACAAAACTTTCATGTGTTTGATACCCAAGACCCAATGTTATTCATTGATGTACTAGTATTATTCAGGTTGTGTTTTATTGTAACTGTTGAAATAAACCAGCAATACTTTGTATCACAGGAGCATTTTTCGATATACATGTATCATTTTCAAATTGACAATCTTCATAAGTATAATCAAACATAACTAATACAATGTTTTATAAATTTATTGATAAGTTGTGTTTATTGTAGAGACAATCACTTTACATACAGTAAAACCTCTCTATGACGGCCACTAAATTACATCAAGTATGTTGTGTTTAAGGCAGGTGGCTGCTTAAAGCAAGGTGAAAGTAAAACAAAACGCTCCTATAGGAGCGTTCTGTTTTACTTTCACCTTGCTTTAAACAACCACCTGCCCAAAATACCAATTAATTAACACAATTTAGTGGTCGTTATAGAGAGGTTTTACATGATACTACAGGTTCTGTGACAATTACATTATTTCATGCTGATACTGGTTCAACATCTTTGTGTCCATAGGACATAGATGACCCCCATATGGCAATATTGTCACTACATGGAGGATGTTTCAGGTGAAACAAGATGTGTTTGTGAAACACTATGCCCCCAATTATCGCCAATATAAATTTGACCTGTAATTTGATATCTGACCTTTGTATATGACCATGACTTAACCCTTTCCCTTTTGTACTGTAAAACCCAGCTGAACCGAAATTTTAACCCTTTCCCTTTTTTCAAACTCCATACCTACTGAATATTCATGGACAAAATAGTTTTAATGAAATATGGAAGGTGGAACAGTGTAGCCATTTTAGAAAGTAAAGAAAACGATCTATCAAATTCTATTAGCAAACAGAGCAGACCCTGATCAGACGGCTCCTATAGGTGGGTCTACTCTGTTTGCAAATGCGTGAAAACACGTTTATATGAGGGAAAGGGTTAATAAGTCACCCCTAAAAATGTTCCCCCCCATAAGATGCACATGCATGCCAAATAAGTATCTATGTACAATGGCTACAAAATTATCACTAACGTTAAAGTTGTCCACAAACCAACCAACAAACAGGTCAAAAATATTCCCCCTCATAAAAAGGGGGCATAAAAAGTTCCGAATCTTTTTCCACTATATCTTATATGCCTTCCACCTGGATGGGGGCATACAAATCATTTTTTCTTCACAAAAACAACAGCTAATACTGCCGCACTTTCATCAGTGTCTAACAAGTTGTTGTTGAAGGTTTCCTTTGTTTATATTAACCCTTCGCTTGCTGAATTTTAAAATACATTTCTCCTTCTTTACCCATGCCCTGTTGTATAATTACATATATCGTCACTGTGTACAAGTATTTCGCTGTGCAATCACTGCTGTAGAGTGCACTGGTTGCACAATCAACTTGTAAATAGTGCAGACCCTGATGAGACAGCTCCTGCAGGAGCCGTCTCATCTGGGTCTTCACTATTTACAGGTAGGTATATTGACGTGAATAGCAAGCGAAGGGTTAAAGCTGAAACTGCGTAAATTACAGGTGACAGCTGTTACACGTTTTGGTGTCATATAAAACACAGCTAACACCAAAACCATTCAGACACATTTCCCATGACACAACAGCTGCTATCTCCTGGCAGTTGAGGCATCTGTCAGGCCTTGCTCTATCAATTTTAGGTCCGTTGTGTCTTCTTTAATAATCTCTATCAAATGCTGCAAACCTTCCTGCTGCTGCTTCAGAAGCTGAAATATAATTTGTGTTACTACAGAAACCATTATATCTATGGATTTATGATTTCTAAACCCTTAACCCATTCCCTTATAGGCTATTTTTAGATTCAACCACTTTGAATAAATCTACCTAAAAGGAGCATTAACTAGAGAAAAGGATTTTTTTTAAAATTTTGTAGTTTTAAGCCATTGTGAAAAATAGAGTTTATCACAATGGTTTCAAGAAGTGACTTTTACAGACGTAGAAAGGCGTATTTATGGAGGAAAGGGTTAATATATTGCTGAATTCTCAAAGTGGTATGGCTCATCATTGTTTAATAATAGAGTCCATTCAGTATAATGTGCGGGACCATTTTGAAAAGTAAACAGAGCTGAACCTGACCACATGGCTCTTCAAGGAACCATTTCATCTGGGTCTACAATGATTGCAAATATGCCAAAACACATGCTTTCCCAAAGTGTTCTATATATAAGATAATGAGACTTACAAACTTAGATACTTTGAGTAGTTTTCTAAATATCACTTTAATACCTAAACACCACATTTTCCCCACTTTAATATAGGCGAGGGTTAAAGAGTGATCACACCATAGGTTTAAGTGGAGAAATGATGATGTTATAATTAAAATACACCCCTCCTTCTCTATGACTTCCATTACCTGTTTTATTTCCTGCTGCATTGATGGGTCCATGGTATAGTTTACATCGGCTTTAGAGGAGGAGAGATGATTCTGCATTCTAATTTGGGACATTAACTCATTTAGCCGACCCTGAAAATACATATAGAAGTGTCCAGTAATAGGCATTTGTGGTTAGAATTGATTGGTGTTAGACAAACTGGATCATATCTATCTTATTTTTCCTTTAACCAATTAAATGCCAGAAATATTCATGCCAGAAATAATGACTGTACGGATATTAATTCACTAATTTTTTTATAAATGGCATCATGAACAAGTGAACTATTACCATGGTATAAACTGTATGAATAGATTTACAGCAGAACCTCTCTAATGCGACCACTTAATAAATACACATGGTTGTCTTTGTAAGCAGGTGGTAAGGTTGCTTAATGCAGCGCAAAAGTAATGCAGAAAGCTCCTTGAGGAGCTTTCTGCATTACTTCTGTCCTGCATTAAGCTACCACCTGCATCTAGCACCCAGAATTATACCTCTTTTAGGTGGTCAAATTAGCGGGGTTTTACTGTATGTTATTTCATAAGACAAGAGGGCCAGAATGGCCCTGACATCGCTCACCAGACAATAAGAGGAGAAGATTTTCAAAGTTTTCACTATATGTTTCTATTGAAAACTTAACACCCCAGGGGCGGTGCCAATTTTGACCCCAGGGACACAATTTATATAACTTTTGTAGAGGACCTGAACATGATGCTAAAAGAATGTAGTGAAAGAATGGATAGAGCATTAGACCACTGGATCTTGTATTCTTTGGATGCTAGAGGCGGATTCTCCCACCACTAATGACCTATGCAAACAGTTTGGATCCAGATCAGGCCCCACATAATGTGGGGCCTGATCTGATATCCAAATTGTTTGTAAATGAGACTGAACTTCTGTGTGTAGTGGGATTCTCCCGCCACTAATGACCTATGCAAACAGTTTGGATCCAGATCAGGGCCAACATAATGTGGTGCCTGATCTGATATCCAAACTGATTGTCAATGAGACTGAACTTCTGAAAAACTTAGAAAGAAAGTGTGTAGTGGGATTCTCCCACCACTAATGACCTATGCAAACAGTTTGGATCAAGATCAGGGCCAACATAATGTGGTGCCTGATCTGATATCCGAACTGTTTGTCAATGAGACTGAACTTCTGAAAAACTCAGTAAGAAAGTGTGTAGTTAGGATAACTTGTGAATATGCTGCAGACAACAATTTAGCAGATGACAAAATTACCCAGCATGCAAAGAGTAAAGCTGAAATTCACAACAGATATGCTCTATATTGATAGCTGGTAGCTTAATGCAGGGCATAGGTATGAAAAAAAGCTTTAAGAGTATTCTGCATTTTGAGAATTATCCACAGTTTTCTCAATCTTAAATGAGTGTGTGTTATTTGTCTAAACACAATTTCTACTCTACCGATCAGGCTAAGGGTGATTATATAAGAAGTCCCACTGACTGGTCTCAGCTAAGAATGATATTAAGGAGAAACCTTTAGAATGTAATTTCTGGTGTAAAGAAGTATATACAAACAGGGCAGGGCCAATTTTAACCCCAGAACTATGATACTTATAAAACTCATAAAGTTATGCTAAGTAAATCTATACACCAAATATCTAAGCTCTGGGACATGTAGTTTCTGACAAGAATATTTTTAACGTTTTTCCTATGCATAACTGGTGATCCCATAGACTGTTTACGCAGTCAGCTATTAAAAACTGGAAATCCCTGGGGTGGGACCAATTTTGACCCTAGGGGCATAATTTATATAACTTTTGTAGAAGTCCTGAAGTTGAAGCTATGTGCCAAATATGAAAGCTGAGGACCTTCTAGTTTTAGAGGAGATGATGTTCAAAGTTTTCACTATATGTTTCTATTGAAAACTGAAAACCCCTGGGGCAGGGCCAATTTTGACCCCAGGGGTATAATTTATATAACTTTTGTAGAGGACCTACATATGATGCTATGTGCCAAAGATGAAAGCTGAGACCCCTGTAGATTCAGAGGAGAAGAACTTTAAAGGTTCAAATTGTTGACGACGAACGACGCACGACACAGGATGCACGACGACGGACATCAGGCGATCACAAAAGCTCACCCTGAGCACTTTGTGCTCTGGTGAGCTAAAAACGGAGCAGACAACTGATCAGATGACCCCTACAGGAGCTGTTTGATCTGGGTCTACTCTGTTTGCAAATGTGTAAAATGTGTCTCTATCAGGTAAAGGTTTGTTCTAGAGGGAAAAATTGGACTGGTGAAATTGACAATTTTGCATTGAATAACATAAGGGAAAAACACTGAGCCAACACCTTATATTAACACTTTCCTTCATACAAACGCATTTTCATGCATTTGCAAACAGAGCAGACCTAGATCAGACAGCTCCTACAGGATTTGTCTGATAAGGGTCTGCCCTGTTTGCTCATGGAATTTGATATATATGTTTCTTTAGTTTCCAAAATGGCTACAATGTTCCACCTTCCATATTTCATTATAACTATCTTGCCCATGAATATTCAGTAGGTATTGAAATTTGGAATAAATGTAGAACAGGGAAAGGGTTATGTACTGATGCATGTCCATCTTATACAGACCTTGACTGCGGAGATAATATCTTACCTTGAACTGTGTTGGGTGGTTCAGTTCAGCTTGTATGACCTCCAGCTGAACTCGAAGTTGCTCCTCATCAGCCTGAATGGCGAAGCCTTGCTTTCTGTGAATCTCTTGCTTTACTACTACCTACAAGTACATAAAAATACATGCAGGGCTGTAGGTAAGATATGTTTGTTTTTGGGCTATAAGTTGATTTAACCCATTCCCTCATAGGCTACTTTTAGACCCAATCTCTTTGAATAAATCTATTGAAAAGGAGCACTTACTAGAGAAAATGATATTTTTTTTTAGAATTTGTAGTTTTGAAACCATTTGTGCTCTATTTATCACAATGGTTTCAAAAAGAGATCTTTACAGAGGTGACAATAAGAGGGAATGAGTTAATGCCTTAACTGCAGTCATATCTAAACATCCAGCTAATTGCATCTGGAGAAAGAAACCCAAGTTTTTTTCCTGCACAAAATAAATTGCACTGTTTTGTGCACAGAAAAAACACCCAGGTAGATCTACCACAAAACTTTGTCTTGCTGCTATTCATCAGAATTGCCTGGATCTATAAATGAGCAAGAGTTGCTGCAAGATACTGTTTGGCAGAGAAATATACAAAAATTACATTTCACATTGATTAACTGTAAAGGAGTAGCAGTCTGAGTCTAGTTAGTTTGCTTATCAAATAATGAAGAAGATATTATTCAACAAATTCTAAAATAGCCAAAATAAATCATTTTTTATTGACCAATAGTTTAACCCTTACTCCATAAATACACATTTGCAAACAAAGTCGACCCAGATCTAGGAGCTGTTTGATCAGGGTCTGCTCTGTTTGTGTATAAATGATATAATAAAGATCTGATCATACAGTTCCAGTCACAGCCAAACTTTCCTATATTCATGCGCTATTATAAAAAAAACTCAAATTAATATTCATGGTGTCACTATTTCATATATGTATATGAATATTCATGGAGTAAAGGTTTAAATATTCATGAGGAAAGGGTTAATAGAATTCATAAATACTCCTCTTATCTACAGCTCTAAAAGTGTTGTAAACAGGAGCTGTTCATAAATCTTAACCCATTCCACCCTAGACTATTTTTAAACACCTCTTTGACTAATTCTACCGAAAAGGAGCATTATCTATAGAAAAGGAGACTTTCAGAATTGTGTAGTTTTGAAACCATTGGGATAAATAGAGCATTTGCTCCTATGGAGCAAATGCTCTTTTTATCACAGTGGTTTCAAAATGTGACTTCTACAGAGGCACCAAAATGCGTCATTAGGAGGGAATGTGTTAAGCGTAAGACCCATCACCTGACTACAAGTACTACTTCTACAGGCTAACATCCAAATACAGGTAAACTTTGACATCAGGAACTTCAAGGGACAATGCAAATTACTTCGAGATAATAAGTTTGAGTCATCGCTATCTTGCTAGTTCTTGTTACAATTCCCTCAGCTTTGGATTTACAAGACAGGGATTGGCTGTCAGAGAAATATAGGAAATAGTTTCCTGAACTTTCCTGAACCTTTTATGCCATAACTACCCATTTTATCAGTTTTGCAAACAGAGCTGATTCAGATCAGATGGCTTATACAGGAGTCTTTTGATCAGGGTCTTCGCTTTTTGCTAATGAAATAATATAGATCCGATTTTACAGTTTCTGCCATGGTCAAAAATTCTTATTCATATACAATTATGAAAATTCATCTAATTGTCAATTTCTCAATTACCTTTACATGAATATACATGGAGTAAAGAGTTATCACTCCTCTTTATTATAGCTTTGATTACCTGTAGTAGCCTGTGACTGAGCTCCAAATGTCGTCTTTTGTATTCGTCTAGTTTCGCCAGCATGTTACTCTGTTTGTTTTGAAACTCTGACAAATCCTGTGCTATAAGCTGAAATTATCAAGAAACAAACATACAGTAGGAGCAACATGATCCATATTTCCAGAAAAACGACAGCACCATATACTGACACACGTTTTTTACAACAAAAATCAAATACATTAGAGAACAAATGTGTGATGTATGATAAGGATAGCTGTGCAGATGTCAAAACTGACAAAATGTTAAAAGCTTTTGCACGATGACAATACCATACACATGAGTGACGCCATGGCTATGACAATACCCTGACATACATGTATTTCTTAAAAAAAACCAACAACAACCCCAGACAAGCTAATAAACCAGTGGGGTTTGGAAAACTGTGCACCCAAAACCATGACATCCAATCAGGGTCTTTACTGTCCGACATATATTAGCATTTGCAATATTTTGGAAAGATACTGATAGTTACATGTCCACCGGCAACAAGTTGAGCTCTAGCCAGGACAAAATTTGTACACAAGGCAGTAAGGAAAATTATTCCCTAGCTAACACCCAAACTTAAAACGCACACCAAAATATCTCCATCACAACTTCATGGTGATCACAGGTGTCAATTTTTTTCCAAACTTGAACAGCCATTCTTGAGAAATTGGATTTTATGAATTTTTTATCACAAGGGCACAAATCAATCTAGAACATCCGGGGGATATGCACAACCACGCTTCATGGCAATCACAGCTGTACAGTTGTTTTTTCCTGACCAGCCATTTATAAGAAACTGGATTTTTTTTTCAATTTTTTTTAACATGCAAGGGGACAGAACTTTGTGAAAAGTATCGAACCAGATCATCCTGGCGATATGCACAATTGCACTTCATGCTGATAACAGCTGTGAAGTTTTACTGGAAACTCTCCAGAGGTGTTAGAGAAGAAGCACTGCAAAACTTTGTGACAGAAAGTACAAAATCAATATGTCACCCTCCTCACTACTGGTGTGGGGAAGGTAAAAAAGGTCAGATATGGTTATTGTATGTGATACAATGTCTACCCATTATAAAGATTTGTTTTGTCTATGAAAAATAATGATATAGCCTGAACAAGATTGGAAATGGACATGAATTGACAGATGGGTACAAGTACTATTGTGGCAAATATGTCCAGATGTCATTTATAAGTGGCCCGGCAAAAATCTAAAACTGAATCAAACACCAAATATTAAAACTGGAGATTAACTCTTTACTCCATAAATAGGCTTTTTTACACCTTTGGCAACAGTGCAGACCAAGATCAGATAGCTCCTATATGCTCTGTTTGCTTATGACATAATATAGTTCCAATTCTACACTTCTGTAAGTCAAATATTCATGTCTTCATGTGTTAGATTTAAAATACAGCTGATTGATATGCATGATGTTGTTACTTCTTTATGAAAAGGTTATTCAGTGGTTTTATTGAGCCCCCAATTTTATCTCACGAACAAGTGTAATGATGTTTGTAAACAGAGTAGATCAAGAATACAGGTCACCCAGAGGAGTCTCCTGACCAGGGTCTGGGTTGTTTGTCATTCAAAATCCTCAAGCAAAGTTAAGCCTTTCAAACTAAATGGACTGAATAGCTACACACTATGAGTATTTAGAATTTAGAATCAAAGGCTTAACAATTTAATCTTTTCAGTGCCCTTGTAAATAGAGTAGACTCAGCTCCGACAAGTTCCTGTGCTGTCTGATCAGTGTTTGCTCTGATTCTATAGGAGCCATATGACCTGGGAATTCTCTGTTTGCAAATGTGTAAAAAGGTGATTATGAATGAAAGAGTTATAGAGAGCAGCTTTACATCCATCCTCTGTTGGTGCAGCTTGGTCTGCTGTTCCTGGTATTTCAGTCTCTTGTGAAGTTCCTTGAAACCAATCATGGGTACAGGAATAAGCTTCTCTGGATCTGGGTTGTCCAGAATTGCCTGCTGCCATAACAATGGATTGATTCCTGAAAAAGGAGTGTATCACTGAATGATAGCAGGAAAGAAAATTAACAGGGTGATAAGGAAAAGGGGCAGGTTTGGGGCAGGTTTTGCAAAGGGTCCATGGGCCTTGTATGCCCCTTCTGGGTGCAGGCAATCTCTCCCAAATTTCCTCGGTATTAGTAGTTTTATGATACTGCACACAGTGTTTCAGATTAATATTGTAAATTGATTTTACACTGATTAGCAGTGTTGTTACACACTAGTTGGATTTTACAATAAAACTTGTTTCCATATACATGTATACACTATTCTATGCATTTGCAAACAGAGTAGATCCAGATCAGATGGCTTCTATAGGAGCCGTCTGATCAGGGTCTGCTCTAATTGTTTATAAAAAAAAGATATGATTCTACTGTTTCTTCCATGGCCAAAAATTCCAATGTTTATATGATTTTAAAGGACAAGGGGCATGTTTGGAACGCAAAAAAGTTAAGTATGTTGTGTATAAGACGCAAGATCAATGACCAAATCTTAACAATTTATATAAATATGTATGATAGATCTGTTTCTTTACTTTCTAAAATGGGTACAATGTTCCACCTTCCATATTTCATTATAAGTATTTTGTCCATGAATGTTCATAGGTAATCAAATTTGGAGTAAATATAGAATAGGGAAAGGTAAATAAACAAACTGAAATTCAGTCTTACATCAATCCAGATAAATAAACAAACTGAATCTCAGTCTGCTTTTCATGGTAACTTTTTCCAAAATTATGTGCACTGTGTTAACTTAAGTTACATAGGAGCACCCGCCTTCACTGGTTACAATTTTTTGGCATCTAAATTTATGCAATTCTACAAGAACAGTCCTGTTGTGTAGTTACGACATTTGGCTACTGAAAAAGATGATGTGTGCTAGTAAAAATGATACACTTAAAGAATCATAGCTGCAAGGCCGTGGGTTTAAAGACTGATTTGTGAAAGAAGTTGACTCTGAAACCAACAGCATTACCACGTGATGTTTTGTATACACTGAAAATACAGCAATTTTCAGCGCAGCTCACTCAGTCTTGCACTTTAAATTAAAGCATCAAGAAATGCCTTTTAATACAGTGCTTGTAACACTTATTTTTTCTCTGTGAACAGAGGTTAGACAATAAGAGGAACCCTCAATAAGATACATATCAAAAATCCACTGAGTAACTTCTTGTTTGGATTTATTTAATGATAGTACACGACAAAGACTCATCATGTAGTACATTATCAGACTTCTATGTATTATAACTATTCTGATCTTGCCTTGTATTGTCTTCCTTGATTTATATTTTTGATGCCAACTGAAAATGTTTAAGATAAAAGTTAAATGATACATCAGCTTAAAGTTTAGATCTAAATAGTTTTTAATACCAGATTACATTAAATGGTGCGAAAAATCTCACAACCTTGGCAGTAGCGAAATTATCTGGGACTCAGTGGAACTGGCTTGGGACCTGACTTTTGCTGATACTCTGGGGCCAAGGGATTCAGTAAAATTCAATGCTAACATGATAACTGGTCCAACAAAAGCATAAGCAGGTTAATCAATATTGAAATTGGTCCAGTCTGCTCTACATTTTGTCTCACCTGCTGGAGGATTGTCAAGGTACTGTTTGAGCTGGTCTTTAGTGAGTACCTTCACTGTTACAGTCTCTACGTTCAAATGTGCTGTCAACTGCTGCTTCATTGCTGGGGAGGACAGGGCATTGTACAAGTCTGTAGCTGTGCAACGCTTGGCTGGGCCCATCTGAGGACGCTCCATCACATACACCACAACCTCTGTCCTAAATGGTTGTACAACAAATATATGTCACAAAATTTAGTTGTAAATTCATATTGATTCACTGCTTAGCACTTTCTGTCATATATACGCTTTTTCAAACAGAACAGAACCAGATCCCTTAGGAGCCTTTGACCAGGTTCTGCACTATATGCTTATGAAATTATAATAGATCTGGTTCCATGCTTATAAAGCTTTTTAGATGAGTCTGAGTTTGTTCTCAAGCTTTTGATTGGTCAGATTTGAGCCTAAGGCTCAAATCTGACCAATCAAAAACTTAAGA
The DNA here is from genome assembly GCA_963576725.1 of Azorinus chamasolen. Classification (NCBI taxonomy): domain Eukaryota; kingdom Metazoa; phylum Mollusca; class Bivalvia; order Cardiida; family Solecurtidae; genus Azorinus; species Azorinus chamasolen. The sequence continues at coordinate 74,590,290 of OY755242.1, read as the reverse complement.
ACGACCTTTTCTCTAATTAATGATCCTTTTCGGCAGATTAATTCAAAGAGTTTGTATCTAAAAATAGTATGAGGTACAGGGCTAACCCTTTCCCTCATATTGACGACTCTTGATGACTCTGTAAAAGTCACTTTGTGAAACCATTGTGATAAATAGAGCATTTGCTCCTATAGGAGTAAATGCTCTATTTATCATAATGGTTTCAAATTACAGAATTCTTAAATTTTCCGTTTCTCTAATTAATGATCCTTTTCGGTAGATTCATTCAAAGAGTTTGTATCTAAAAATAGCCTATGAGGTACAGGGTTAAACAGTGTTGTTATCAATCATTCCATTAACTCTATCTTTCATATAAACACATTTTCACGTATTTGCAAACAGAGTAGACCCATGTCAGACAGTTCCTAGAGGAGCCGTCTGGTCACGGTCTGCTGTGTTTGCTAATAGAATTTTAAACATATGTTTCTTTACTTTGTTAAATGCCTAAAATTTTTCACATTTCACATTTCATTAAAACTAATTTTCCATAAATATTCAGTAGGTGTTGAAATTTGGAATAAATATAGAATAGGGAAAGGGTTAAAGAGAATCATGTTTGTGCAAGATTAGATTCAATACATTATACAGTCACAGATTCATAAAATCTGTACAGCAACTTTTTATGGTCTCAAATTCATAAAATCTGTACAGAACAATTTTTTTTCCAGTTTTCTAGAGCCCTGGAAGGGTGTATCAAACCAAAGAACATCTCACTTGTTGTCTGGTTGTGGGTTAATGGCCTCCGCACACACTGTATGCTGTGGTTTACTGCCCAGTATCTTGTGTATCATGTCCAGTACCTGCTGCTGATGGGACTTGACCATCTCACCTGACTGTTTAATAATAAGGGAAACCAGTCCATCCTCATTCTTCCCTGCAGGCATGCAGTTGTAACCCACTGCCTATAAATAAAAAGAAGAGAGCCATGAAAGCGCTAACTCGCTCACCTGGGTCTAAACTACAGTATGTTGGACAAACCAGGAACACTCTGGCGAATACAAATTCAAATTTAACTAGAACTGTAAGCCAAAGGCTAACGAATACCCCCCACCTGTCTGCTTGTCAGAACACCTATCATCAATCTGAACATATGTACATACAGAAACGTGAAGAGATTTAAAAACAATACATGCCCCAACCCAATTTATGTAATAACAAGAGCACCGCGAGACGGGGCAATATACGCCCGAAGGCTGTTCTATTTACACAATGTGTGAACCTTCAGAAGTTGCGCATATGAGGTCTATTAGGGCTAAGGCAATAGCAAGGAGAGTAAAACTGCTTATTGTAATAGTAATCTTTTATTTGTCTTTGGGCCTACTGAAAGCTGAAAAAGGAGCACTTATTTTGAAAAAAAAAGTAGCAGGTAAAAGGAATAACAAAGAAACATTTTCTTTACAACAAATAATCCAGAATGAAAAATGATATGAGAGTTATCTCACTGATATGCACAACTACACATCAATATCTATCATTCCTGAAAGTTTGAAGAAATTATGTTGAAAAATAAAGGAGGAGTTAGTTGCACAAGAAATTGCTACCCGAAACTATCAAAGGGCAATAACTCCAGAATGAAAAATGATATGAGAGTTATCTCACTGATATGCACAAATACACATCAGTATCTATCATTCCTGAAAGTTTGAAGAAATTATGTTGAAAAATAAAGGAGGAGTTAGTTGCACAAGAAATTGCTACCCGAAACTATCAAAGGGCAATAACTCCAGAATGAAAAATGATATGAGAGTTATCTCACTGATATGCACAACTACACATCAGTATCTATCATTCCTGAAAAATTGAAGAAATTATGTTGAAAAATAAAGGAGGAGTTAGTTGCACAAGAAATTGCTACCCGAAACTATCAAAGGGCAATAACTCCAGAATGAAAAATGATATGAGAGTTATCTCACTGATATGCACAACTACACATCAGTATCTATCATTCCTGAAAGTTTGAAGAAATTATGTTGAAAAATAAAGGAGGAGTTAGTTGCACAAGAAATTGCTAACGGACGGACGGACGACATGCGCCATACCATAATACGTCCCTTCGGGCGTATAAAAATGAAGAATAATTCAGAGAAATAAGACTCCTTCATGAGGTTTTTGTCAAATCCAAAGTTCTAAAGCTAGGTACCTTTTCAGAAAAACATTAAGTTCAAGGACCATAACTCTGACAAAAAATTATTCAACCAGACTGATATTTGAACTTAAGCTGTATCTCATCTAGATTTATTTTTATGTCAAATATGAAGTTAATATCTGCAACCACTTCCAAAGAAAGACCGGAAAACTGAAAATTTGACAAAAAAATAAAGTTCAAGGCCCATAACTCTGGCAAAAATTATTCAAACAGACTGAGATTGGGAATTAAGCTGTAAATCATCTAGAGTAAGCTTTATGCCAAATATAAAGTTAATATCTGCAATCACTTCCAAAAAAAGTCTGGAAAGTCCCAAATTTGAAGAAAAAATTAAAGTTCAAGGGCAATAACTCTGGAAATAATTATTCAACCGGACTGAGATTGTGATATAAGCTGTACCTTATCTAGATTTAGCTTTGTACTAAATATAGAGTTGATATCTCAAGTCAGTTCCATAAAAAGTCCAGAAAACCGGAAAACATTGGTAGGGGACTAAAAAGGGGAGATAACTCCTGAAGTAGTTGTCCGTTCTAACGGAAATATGCGGTGCACAGGTTTATATGGTCATATGGCTATATATGAACTTTCAACAAAATTGAAGCTAAACTGTAGAAGAAGAAGGCCGGACAAAATTGTGTCCACGGACGGACAGACGGACGGACGGACGACCTGATTCCAGTATACCAGTATGGGGGGTATAATTATGAGCTTGAAAAGCAATTCTCTTAATTAGACCTTTTATCAAGTAAAGCAGGGTTGCCACAAATTGGAGGAAACAAAATTCCCTGACATAATTTCAAATTTCCATGACAAGTAAAATTGTACACTTGCTCTTTCTGTAAAAAATTTTGTTATTTTATTTAGGAAATATTTAGCCTTGAATGTCATTTCTTTGCTTATATTTTCTAATTTTCCTAACTATACCCTGACCTTGAAAAAATGTCAACTTCATTGAACAAACCCCTACCCCCACTCCCAGACACTTTGCAACCTTTAAAGGCTGTAACCCATTCGACCCAGACTTTTCAAATGGAATGTTCCAAATTTCAAACAGGTCAGGCTCACTATGAATATCTGGGGATTTTTGTTTTAAAAGGTGTTTTCAAAGGGCTCTCATCTGGGTATACACTGTTTGTAAAGGGCATTAGTGGTTTGTTTTTTGTACTGAAAGGAGTCACTTCATACTGTTATCTTCAAGATCAAGCCCATCAACATCAAGATTTACCTTAAACCTGCAAAAGGGGTTTTCTGGTTTGAACTCTACACCTTGATCCCTGTTGCAGAAGCCCTTTCCGGTTCCCCATAAAGCCTGAAGCTGGTTCCATTTGGCAATAATGGCATCTCTCTCATCTCCAAATATCTGAGGCAGGGAGACAGCCTGGGCTATCTTGTTGAGCTGTTCTGCTGCTGGGTCTTGCACTGCCTGCTGTTGCTGTTGTTGCTGGGTGACTGGTGAAACAGGCATGCATTAAAATTTGCGATTTGCAAGCTTAATAATTGCAAATAACTTTCCGACATGCAAACGCTTCTTCACATGTTTGCACAATAAGTAGACTCAGATCAGGACCTGCTCTGTTTGCTCATGAAATTACTATAGATCTGACTCTACAGTTTCTACCAATACCAAAACCATAGGCCATTAAAGATTGCATCTCATTATTTATTACATGAATATTCAACAGGGAAAAGGTTAAGGTAGCAAAATGTTTGATTCCTAATTAAAATTAATGCTCAGTCTTAGTTTTCTCACGGATTACATTTCATCGAACTTGCTTAGGGTTCTTCACATGTGATATATCAGGATTGAAATGAGACACAGTTTATTGAAATCGGTGGAGAAATGTGCACGCTAAAAGACAGAAAGTAAAAGCAAAGCTGTACATGTATACCCCACTTCCCACCTTGTCTGGGCATAAAAATAATGTTGTTTCTGTGCATCATATCAAATTTGAATTCATATGTAAACCTATGACACACAGAGTTTTGACAGTGTTTCCAATAAATCTGGTGTTTAGGGTTATAGTTTGCACAGAGTATCAGCCTAGTACACTTGATACACTGCACATATGTACTACATGTATATATCATTTACTTACTTGCTGTGAACTAGTAATAGAGTAACATTTTAGATCCACAAAACACCTACTCCTGTCACACTGATATTGTTTAACCCTTTCCTCCATAGGCTATTTTTAGACCCAACCTCTTTGAACGAATCTACCCAAAAGGAGCATTTACTAGAGAAAAGTAAAATTTCAGAATTTTGTAGTTTGAAACCATTGTGATAAATAAAGCATTTGCTCCTACAGGAGCAAATTCTCTAATTAACACAATGGTTTCAAGAAGTGGTTATTATTGAGGCGAAGAAAGGCATATTTATGGAGGAAAGGGTTAAGCCTTTCCTTCATATAAACCACTTTTCACCCATTTGCAAACAGAGTAGACCAAGAACACATGGCTCCTATAGTAGCCGTCTGTCAGAGTCTGCTCTGTTTGCATATATTGATATTTATAGTTCTGGTGAGGCAGTTTCCACAACAGTGAAAAACACTCTTTCTCAATGTTCCATTTTAATGATTCTGGCCATGAATATTCTTGAGGGGAAGAAATCTTAAATACATATTAAACAGGGAAATCTTAAATACATATTAAACAGGGAAATCTTAAATACATATTAAACAGGGAAAGGTTTAACTCACCTGTACTCAGCCCACCAAAACCTGAAGTGCCAGCTCCGAATCCACCAAAGCCTGTGGATCCAGTGGCCCCTATGGTCCCTGCTCCAAATCCAAAAGAGGGTGCAGCTGTGGCAGTTGTGCTTCCGAACCCGAAGGATGGTGGTGCTGCTGTTGTTGTAGTACTGCCAAAGCCAAAGGGCGGAGCACTGGCTGTAGTGGTCGTGGTGCCAAATCCAAATCCAAAGCCTGTCGAAGCTGTGGTTTTAGGCTGGGTACCAAACCCTCCAAAACCACCAAATCCTGAATAACAATAAAACACTGTCAAACTGATACAGTAAGCTACAAGCATCATTACACATCAGAGCTTACTAAATATCAATGTTAACCCTTTCCTCCATATATACGCCTTTCTACGCCTCTGTAAAAGTCACTTTATGAAACCATTGTGATAAATAGAGAATTTACTCCTTTATAGGAGCAAATGCTCTATTTATCACAATGGTTTCAAAACTTCAAAATTCTAAAGTTTTCCTTTTCTCTAGTAAATGCTCCTTTTCAGTACATTTATTCAGAGGTTGGGTCTAAAAATAGCCTATGAGGGAATGGGTTAATATACCAATACATGTATAGCACTGGCTGTAGTGGTTGTGGTGCCAAAACCAAAGCCTGTCAAAGCTGTGGTTTTAGGCTGGGTACCAAACCCTCCAAAACCACCAAATCCTGAATAACAATAAAAACACTGTCAAATTGATATAGTAAGCTACAAGCATCATTACACATCAGATCTCACTGTATCAATTTGAATATACCAATACATGTACAGCACAGAACAATAATTCCTTTTGTGATCAGTAATATCAGTGTTCACGTTTACGTCATAATTATATTGCACTGAAAATTTTTGGAACGCAAAATAGTCAAGTACATGTATGTTGCGTACATGGGACGCAAGATCAATGACCGAAATTTTAGCGATTTAAATAAATAAAGGTAAATCAACTAAACTGAAACTCGATCTTGCATCAATCCAGATAAATAAACTGAACCTCAGTCCACTTTTCATAGCAATTGTTTTCTGAAACTACAATGTGTCTATAATTATTGAGTCCTGCACATAGGAGCACCTGCACTGACTGGTTACAATTTTTTCGCTTAGCATCAGCATCTAAATTTAAGTAATTCTACAAGAACCGTTCTGTTCCATAGTAATGCCATTTGGCTCCTGAAAAAGATGGTGTCTGCTAGTAAAACAAGAGCAGTCCACCGACAGAGCGCGCTCCACTTTCTTTAGTGCTGGATAGTGTAGTGGAAGTCTTAAGTCAGAAAGGGGAGATAACTATAGCAACAAGAGCTGTCCGCAGACAGCGCCCTCCACTTTCTTTAGTGCTGCATAGTGTAGTGGAAGTCTTAAGTCAGAAAGGGGAGATAACTATAGCAACAAGAGCTGTCCGCAGACAGCGCGCTCCACTTTCTTTAGTGCTGGATAGTGTAGTGGAAGTCTTAAGTCAGAAAGGGGAGATAACTATAGCAACAAGAGCTGTCCGCAGACAGCGCCCTCCACTTTCTTTAGTGCTGCATAGTGTAGTGGAAGTCTTAAGTCAGAAAGGGGAGATAACTATAGCAACAAGAGCTGTCCGCAGACAGCGCCCTCCACTTTCTTTAGTGCTGGATAGTGTAGTGGAAGTCTTAAGTCAGAAAGGGCAGATAACTATAGCAAAATTAATTTTAGGGTTACCTGCCCTTGTGGAATGGTCCCCCTTGTAATAGTTAACATGCATACCAAATATGAATCAAATATCTTTGATGGTTTCTGAGAAATGGACCTTAACTAAAAGGTTAACCAACGCTGACGAGAGGGTCATGACAATAGCTCCACTTTTTGAAAAAAATGGAGCTAAAAATAGGGTTACCTACATCCTTGTGAAATAGGCCCCCCTTGTAATAGTTAACATGCATACCAAATTTGAACCATATATCTTACACAGTTTCTGAGACATGGACCTTAATATAAAACTTAACCAACAATGAAAATTCTAAGTCGAAAAAGGGGGCATAACTATGGCAAAATTAATTTTAGGGTTATCTTTGATGGTTTATGAGAAATGGATCTTAACAAAAAGGTTAACCAACGCCAATGCCGACCAGAGAGTCATGACAATACCTCCACTTTTTGAAAAAGTGGTGCTAAAAAAACTAAATATGCCAGGAACTTTCTTCATGGCTGCAAGACGATTGGTTAGTGAAAGAAGTTAACCCTAAAACCAATAGCACTGAAAATAAAGTGAATACCGTGATTTTCAGCACAGCTCACTCAAGCGATGCTCATCAGAGCGCACTTTAAATTAAAGCATCAAGAAATGCCTTTTAAAGTTTTAATACAGCGCTTATATATTATAACACTTATTTTTTCTCGGTGAAGTGGTTAGACAATAAGCAGAACCCTAAAGAAGATGCATGTTGAAAAGTAAATCCACTGAGTAACTTCCTGTTTGGATTTACTTAACCCTTTCCCTCATATAAACTTGTTTTCACGCATTTGCAAACAGAGTAGACCCAGATCAGACGGCTCCTAGAGCCGTCTGATCAGGGTCTACTCTGTTTGCTATTCGAATTTAATAATTCTGTATCTTTACTTTCTAAAATGTCTACAATGTTCCACCTTCCATATTTCTTTATAACTATTTTCTCAATGAATATTCAGTAGGTATTGAAATTTGTACTAAACTTAGAACAGGGAAAGGGTTAATGATAGTACACAACAAAGACTCATCATGTAGTACATTATCAGACTTCTATGTATTATAACTATTCTGATCTTGCCTTGTACATGTATTGTCTTCCTTGATTTATATTTTTGATGCCAAATGAAAATGTTTGAGATAAAAATTAAATGATACATCAGTTTAATCCCATAACATTTAAAGGGGATTTCCCTACATTTGACGCGTTTCAAAAACTTAAAATATACAAAACTCATTTGTTTATATGCTGAAAAGTAGTATATTGAAAAAAGCCCCATCCAATTAATGTTTATAATGACAAAACATCTATGTGTTTGATATCGCCGATCCCGATTTTACTCCCTGATGTTTCAGTTTTATTCGGGTTTGGTTTTAGTTTCGTAATTGTTCGCACTATTCGCGATTCTCTGACCATTCCCGAGAAAGCTTTTACGTAAACAATGGAGGGATCGGGTGAAGAATTTAACGGAAAAGGCCAATAATTTTGTGTTGTAGAACAAAAGTTATTAGTATTGATGAAATCGGTTTATTTGTATCACAGGGGCATTTTTCGATATACATGTAAGTTTAAATTGGGAACCTTCATAATAATGATAGAGCATAATAAATACCAAGTTTTATGATATTATTGAAAATATGCGTTCATTGAAGGGACTTCTTCTTTAATGGTGCAAATCTCCACGACTTTGGCAGTAGTGAAATTATCTGGGACTCACTAGAATTTGCTTGGGATCCAACTTTTGATGATGCAATGGGTCCCAGGGACTCAGTAAAATTCAATGCTAACAAGATCACCGAATGTATGACAAATGTGTCTGAATTACCAAAGATTTCACGTGCTGAAAACATGATGAAAAAAAAAGTGTGGTGAAAAAAAGAATGAAAGGCAGACAGAAGAATTATAGTGCCACCTTGCTAAAACAGTTGCATAAACGTTAATAATATAGTGTCAACTGAATTTTATCAATACAGTAAAACCTCTCTATAACGGCCACTGAATTATGTTACTTAGTTGGTATGTAGGGCAGGTGGCTGCTTACAGCAAGGTGAAAGTAAAACAGAACGCTCCTATAGGAGCGTTCTGCTTTACTTTCACCTTGCTTTAAGCAGCCACCTGCCTTTAACACAAAATAATTGATATAATTTGGTGGCCCTTATAGAGAGGTTTTACTGTATAAATGATGACCAGTCGACAATACATTTACATGCCTTTGACTGTGTACCTAATGAATATATTACTGTGTCTAACATTACAATCTGTAAAGTATTGTATAAGGTAGGTTACTGTAATCAGATGTATACTTAACCTTTTACTCCATCCAACGAAGCAGACCAAAATCAGTCTGCTCATACAGTTAACTCTGTATGCTTATGACATGATGTAGATATGACTCTACAGTTTTTACCATGGCTAAAAAATCCTGTGTTCATGACCGTGTCATTATCAAAATACATTACATTAATATTCATGGAGTAAAGGGTTAAAATCTTTTAAAAGTCTTGAAATCATGTATCAGTCAAACTGGTACAGAGCAACAGATAGATGTGCGCAATCAATTACTAAAATCGTCATTTCTCCACCAAACCCTATGTTGTGACCACTCTTTAGAATCTTCTCTTTGAGGCGATTCTAAAGAGTGGTTACAACATAGGGTTTAGTGGAGAAATAAGTTATTCTTGAAATGTTTTAATTTAAGCATCTTATCTGGGGCCCTGCTAATACATTTAGGTTAATCCATTTGCAAAGAACTTAGAGCTATATGAGACCTTGACTATCTCAGCATCTCATCAGGGTCCAATCTGTTTAACCCTCCACTCCATGAATAATCAGGCAAGAAATAATGACAGCATGAATATTACTCAAGTGATTTTTAATAATGATACAATGAACAAAAGAATTTCTTATCAAGACTGTTGAATCAGAGCTATATGATACCATAAGCAAACAGTGCAGACCCTGATCAGACGGCTCCTACAGGAGCCATCTGATCTGGGTCTACCCTGTTTGCAAAGGTGTAAAAAATATTTGGTCACTATTTTCTCCAAAACTTGAAAGGATCGGAAGTAATATTGCAGAAGATCAGAGTTTGAGCTGAGATTACATTTCACTGCATGAAAACTGTTTACACAGGGACCTGCATTTTCTGTTTGTTTGAAGACAAAAGTTATTGGAGCCATACCTGTTGATGTAGCAGATGAAGCTGGTGTTCCAAATGCTGGAAAATAAAATCCAAAAGTATGTCACATTTATTTGGAAACAATCAAGTACAGAAAAATGTCTAAAGAAGTGCTAGCACATGATGTTTGTTGTAATTAAAATAATTCAATTTCAGCATGTAGAGTTTTAAACTAATAGTTTTTATCCTAAACTTAATACTTGTATACCCAATGAGGGATAGCGTTTTATCAGAGATGGGTACAAAAACACAGGAACACCATAATATATCGGTATTCAAAGGTGTGCACACCTGGTTTTATACATAACCAGTGCTAACAGCATTACTGGAAGCTACATGTCTGCTTCTAAAACAAACATTTATCAGCATAACTTAATATTGGTTCTGAAATCACCTCAAACTAAATTCAAAGAATCTAGTTAATATGCGGTAAGTGACTCTATGTCCAAGTCGTCATCTTGTCACAAGTTCAAATGGAAACCGGTAAAACGAAAGTAAAACTGCTGCAACTGTCACAACATGTGACTCATCACCAGACAAAAGTAAAGATATTTCAAACATCATCAGTTAGGCTGGCTGAAATAGTACCCCCATTATTTTCACTGTACCCATAACGGCTAATATAACATCCAGCTATTGAAATTGGTAAACACACTGAGCCTGAGGTGTGCAATGTTTGTCATTCAAATATTTCCAGCAAATACGATCCTTTCTAACTGATTTAACTCTATTATTAACCCTTTCCCTCATATAAACATGTTTTCACACATTTGCAAACAGAGTAGACCCAGATCAGACGGCTCCTATAGGAGCCATCTGATCAGGGTCTGCTCTGTTTGCTTATGATATAATACAGATATTCTATAGTATCTGTCATGGCTAAAAACTCCTGTGTTCATGTGCTATTATTCTAACTGATTTAACTCTATTATCAAACTCTGATGGGCTACTCCACTATAAATATTCAGCATTAAAATGGTTAACATCCAGATCAATTCAGTATTTAACCCTTCTCTTGCTGAATTTTAAAATATATTTCTCCTTCTTTACCCATGCCCTGTTGTATAATTACATATATCTTCACTGTGTACAAGTATGTCGCTGTGCACTCACTGCTGTAGAGTGCACTGGTTGCACAATCAACTTGTAAATAGTGCAGACCCTGATGAGACAGCTCCTGCAGGAGCTGTCTCATCTGGGTCTTCACAATTTACAGGTAGGTATATTGACGTGAACAGCAAGCAAAGGGTTAACCCTTTACCCCATAAATATTCATGTTCGAAATAATGAGATCACAACTATTAATTAAGATTAATTGTTATAATAGTACATGGACACAATAATTTTAGGCCATGGCAGGAATTGTAAAATCATATCTATCTTATAGCATTAAGCAAACAGAGCAGACCCCGATCAGGCGGCTTCTATAGGAGCTGTCTGATCAAGGTCTACTTTGTTTGCAAAGGCACTGAAAGGCATATTTATGGAATAAGGATAACTTAGTCTGGGTCTAACAGACAAGATGCCCACGCTTGCCTTAAATCAAGTGGATTATGTGAAAATAAAGAAAAATATGTGTCACATTCTGATGTGTCACATTCTGACACAAGATGAAAACAGAGTGACAGACTAATGGATGGACAGGGCCTGGAGATCTGAAGTAATCCCTATGACATCGTATGTCATCTTGCAAAAGCAGATTACACCCCCCCCCCCCCACACACACACAAAATAAGAGTTATTTTAAAAGATTTTTAAAAGCTTTAACCACTAATTTACCAGATTTGCACACTGCTTGGGCAATGGATCCAGATGAGATGCTGGGAAACTGTCATCTTATCATCTTATTGTATATCAGTGAATTTAGTCTCTGGGTTAGTAACTTCTCAAAAGCTTGAACAATTGGGAAGTTTAAAATTGCCTCAAATCAGAATTTGAGGTGACACTTGTTTTCAGCAAGATAAAGATTTACTTTCAGTACCTGGTGTTGCTGTTGTTCCAAAGCCACTGCTGGTTGTCTTTGCAGCACCAAAGCTGAACCCTATAAGAAACAAAAATCGAAGAAACATTTTAACCCTTTGAACGTCAGAAAGAGATACCTGCATTTTGCAATAGGTGAAAAACCTGAGACAAGACACCATTAACTACCTGAATCTGATGTCTTTTTCATTCAAATATAATAGATTAAATTCTGTGAGACAGTTAAACAATGATAGATCATTCCTCTTATAAATACAGTAAAGTCTCGCTAATGCAACCACTTAATGAATTAACATGGGTGTCTTTATAAGCAGGGGGTTGCTTAATGCAGGACAAAAGTAATGCAGAAAGCTCCTCTAGGAGCTTTCTGCATTACTTTTTTCATGCATAATCATTAAGCTATCACCTGCTTCTAGCGCCCAGAATTCTACATAATTATGTGATTGCATTAGCGGGTTTTACTGTATCTGTATCCAAAGGCAAAAATCATCAACAGATCCATGCTCTATATTAAGATATTTAAAAGTCCTTTTTAATTTGCAGTGGTTAGGCTGCATCAAAGACTCTAGTTAACATCTGTGTACTCTAAATGGTGATATCGAGCTACTTACAGTTTTAACAATATCCCGGCAGAGTACACAGGCGTTAAAATTGATTTAAGTTAGGACATTCCTCAGTACACGCCTAATGATTCCTGTTGGGTTGGATTTTCTTCCAAATATGACATAATTCTTAGATAAAGTCATGCAGTAGTACCTAAATATGTATGTACCTGACAAGAAAACTTCCAAAGTCAGTTATTTTTTGTTTGCTTTTAATCCACTTAATCCGTTTCCGTAGAGCTTACACTAACAAACATATTGCACTTGTGTGTGTAATGTATACATTCGCATCGCAGGACAACAACAGTTTGGGTTGCAGTGTGGATTTATGAGCGTGTCTAAGGTCAGTTGTTGTTTGAATTACATAATTACCACAAAAGTGCAGATTTACATTGAAAATTACTTAAGTTAGGTCCAGTATTATAGAATCTATTCTATATGTCTTATGACCAGATTGTAAATTAGAAAATTAATGATATCCACCATGTATCTGACATATTAACATCAGACTGTAAGACGGCGGGAGCCGGTCAAAACGTACCCAATACCAAAACGTACCCACATTTTTGGGTCAAAACGTACCCATTTTTTTTGGTCAAAACGGCAACCATCACAAAAATAGTATGCTGTCTTGCAGCTCATTGATGAGACTACAAAGACTCTAGATAGATAACAATTTCCCTGACAAAAAAAGCATGAATTGTAAAAAGTGTGGATTGATATCAAGAGCCCGTGTAAGTCTGAATGGATCTGATGTTTGCTTATGAAATAATAAAGATATGAATCTACGTTTGCGACTTAAAACAGGGCAGTTAGAAGTAAGTTTGAGTTAATGACAAAAAAGAAAGTTTAGGCTTTCTTCTTCCAGGCCTCTCGGTTAACTTATGGTGGCGCAACCCCAGGAATCATTGATGGTTTACTTGGTGCTAACTAACTGGGATCTATCTGGGTTGCACTGATTTTTTATTTATTACTACTGGAATGCCTAACTAAAAAAATAAAAAAAATTCTCTTAAAAAATTGCACATGCAAGACAAAAACAAGTTTCTAGTTCCACCGTTATTTTCATACAAATTTAAATCGAACCAATACCAGTAGCTGGAGCTGCAGTAGATGCTCCGAATCCCCCGGTGGAGGTGCCGCCAAAAAGCGACGGTGTTTGCGATTGTCCAAAAGTAAAACCTGACATATTTCAAACAGAAAGTGAAAAATTCTTAAAACCGGAAACCACGTTCCCCGCCGAACACCGGTCATGAAAGATTCACTACATCGTTATAGTTACGCGTTTACTTACCTATGGTGTGAGGATGGCTTCTATATAGTGGTATAAAACCTTCGGCAATTCAATTGCTTATCGAAGATTATTGGGGGTAGAACAAAAGTACCTTTCAAATTCATTTAAAATTTAATTTGTCTTTAATTTAACTTTAACATGCCACCGAAGAGGCTAGCTGGTAAATACAGAATTTAGAAGAGTAAGCAGAGAAAAATGAGGATGTAAAGGTCCATGGTTTCCAACAAAAGAGAGAAGAGAGGGTCCCAAGAAAGTTCTTGTCAAAGTAAAACTCCATAGCGGTCACCAAACCAATACCAAATGATGACTTCATATAATATTGATTAGGTGAAGTTTTGGCTTGATTCTACTTTAGCGGACCCCGGAAGTTTTCGTTTTAAAGTTTTTGAGGGATGCACTTTATTAGCGTTTATTTCTGGGGTCCACTACAGTAGAAGTCTCCCGAAGTTTTATAATGTAATTTTTTCAAGGATTTTTCTATTACAAAAGCTGTAGAATCAGATCTATATCTTGTCAAAAGCAAACAGAGCAGACCCTGATCAGCCGCCAGATCTGGGTCTACTCTCTTTGCAGAATGTGTGAAAATGATTAATTGACCATTCGGAGCAATACTGTAGATAAATGTGCGTGTTCAGATGCCTCTTTGAAACGATTCAAAAGAGCAACATAGGGTTTGATGGAGAAAAAAGAAAATTATTATTGAAAAATGTTTAAATTTACGCCTCTGGCCAATATTCCTCGCCGTCTCGTATTATTTTACATTTTCTGAATATTTTAATAGTTCTTTCCGGCTTAGCGTGGGTTATCTTTTCCCTGTTCTAGATTTATTCCCAATTTCAATACCTATTGAATATCAATGGACAAAATAGTTATAATGAAATATGGAAGGCGGAACACTGTAGCTATTTTAGAAAATAAAGAAACATATCTATCAAATTCCAATAGCAAACAGAGCAGACCCTGATCAGACGGCTCCTATAGGAGCCGTCTGATCTGGGTCTACTCTGTGTGCAATGCGTTAAAAGGCGTTTGTATTAAGAAAAGGGTTAACATATCGGCATTACATTTATCCCGGTATCTGCGACGTGACTCGCATTTGCAAACAGTTTGGACCCAGATGAGACGCCGAGTAACTCGACACCTCATCAAGGGCCGAGCTGTTTGAAACTCGGTCAATCATTAGGAAGGAGTCCGAATTGCACCATATTCAAAAATTTACAGACATTGTATCATCACATCGGGGTGTGTGTGTGTGTGTGTGTGTGTGTGTGGGGGGGGGGGGGGTTAAATAAGATACACTAGAACCCCTCTAATGCGACCACTTAATAAATAAATAATAAATATGGTTGTCTTTATAAGAAGTTTGTTGCTTAATGCATGGCAAAGTACTGCAAAAAGCTCCTATAGGATCGGTATTATACCTGTTTTGGTGGTCGCATTAGAGGGGTTTTACTGTATCGGGTAAGTAGGATAAGGCTGCACGTGTATGTCTTCTTGTTGGATGGTTCAATCCTAGTATCAATGCTGCAAACTGATATATGCAGCTTATCCAAGACACACCAGTAAGATACACTTTAATCATGTACCTGTTGGACATTTATTCAAGATTTTTTTCACCTCGTGAATATTCATTGCCAAAATGGATCATGGAAAAGGGGTTTGTTTCACTGTTGTGGAAACTGCATGCTCAGATCTACATTTATTTATTTACATAAGCAAACACAACAGACCCTGATCTGGGTCTACTCTGTTTGCACATGCGTTAAAATGCGTTTATATGAAGGAAAGGGTTAAACACGCTCATTTTACAGAGTGGAATAGCTCGACTGTATTTAACCCTTTCGGTGTCAGCATTGTCGTCTGCTGGGCATAGTTTCGTTTATTTTTAGTGTAAGTGTGTGCACTTCTTCCATTTTCTTTATAAAACGGTAAACAGAGTGTCAAACAGTTTGGATCCTGATGAGACGCCGAGTTACACGGCGTCTCATCTGGATCAAAACTGTTTGCATGTGATATCATAAACACGTCATTGTGGCACGGAAGGGGTTAACTATAGAGGCAACTCAGAACTACGAGAGGATTTTGAATGACAAACAGTGCAGACCCTGTAGAGGAGCCCTCTGATCTGGGTCTATATTGTTTGTAAATTCCAATAAATGCGGGTCCTGCATTCAGAAGGTTAAAAGCATGAACAGACAAAATTTGAGCTTTAACCATTTTTATCCTTATAGAGAAGCCGTTGACATATTTGCAAACAGAACAGACCCAGATCAGACGACTCATGTTTGCTTATGAAATGATAAACATCTTATTCTACAGTTTCTAGCATGATCAAATTTCTGTATTGAATTTGATATACCATTTACAAGATTAATCTGACGAATCCTTTCCCCGTTTCATGTTTATCTCAAATTTCAACACCTCCAGAATATTCATGAGAAAAATAGTTGTAATGAAATATGGAAGTTGGAGCATTATAGACATTTTAGAAAGTAAAGAAACAGGTCTTTCAAATTTCACCAGCGAACAGAACAGATCCTGATCAGACGGCTCCTACATGACCTTAAATTATACAGGTGCCCCTCTACCACTTTCCCATATGAATAAATTTAAAATACCTTTGATAGAACTCAAATCTATAAATATGCACCCTGTGTCGTCTGTACAAGTACCCAAAAATATTTCTAATTTCTCTTCATTTCAACCTTACGTACGCTTAAAACAACTTAACCTTCAGTTGGCATCATCTTTTCACATACAATCTCTTTTGATCAATAAATGTGTTTTACAATGGACCGAGAGTTGAACTTTCACCTTTAAAATCTGCTATTCAAATTTCAAAATGTTTCATCTATTCGTAAACGGTCCGTATACAAACGACACAGAGTGTATTCGATAATCCAAAGGTGCTATGCTAAGAGGTGCATATGTTGTAGTAACATTTCTTGTAATTCTACTACAAAATCAACAGTTAATGGCAGAACATTTAATGTCAAGATAAACTCTGACGTTGATTGTACTACTACTAACATTATCTATGTAACTTGAAACGCCCCCAGTTCCGGTATACAGTACTTTAGTCAAACAGGCCGTGCTTTGAAGATTCGATTTAGGGAGTACACATATCAATGTCGAAACCATAAACTAAAGATTTTTTATACCACCACAGGGCTCAAGCTGGGTTCAAATTTCAGGGAGAAGTGACTTCTCCCTTGGACTCAGATTAGGGAGAAGTGAGGAGGCTCAAGGAGAAGTGAACCGCTTCGCTAATGGATACTAATGCATCATACATGTATACCTTTCTCTTTTATAATGTTAAAGAACATACATAAACACTGTTGGTGTCACTATATCAAAGTGTATGAATGCAGTGTTGACTTCTTAATAGTGTCTAAATTCCACAAAACTAATAATAAAAAAATATTGAAATTTCAATATGCAGCGTGTATTTGTGAAACACTTTTCCCAAAATAGATGATTTAACCTATAATTTTGAGTCTTTTGACCATTGACTTTGAAGTGTGACCATGATGTATGACATAGACATATCACCACTCACAGCTTTATCAGACGTAAGATTGCCAAATATGAAGTCTCTATTTCTAATAGTTTAATCTAATTTTGCGATTTCATGAAAACACGTTTATATGAAGGAAAGTGTTAACCCTTCGCTTGCTGAATTTTAAAATACATTTCTCCTTCTTTACACATGCCCTGTTGTATAATTACATATATCTTCACTGTGTACAAGTATTTCGCTGTGCAATCACTGCTGTGGAGTGCACTGGTTGCACAATCAATTTGTAAATAGTGCAGACCCTGATGAGACAGCTCCTGCAGGAGCTGTCTCATCTGGGTCTTCGCTATTTACAGGTAGGTATATTGACGTGAACAGCAAGCGAAGGGTTAATAGTCATGGTGTTATTATTTCTTACGTATATATTCATGAGGCAGGCCTACAGCATTAAATGCGAGACACGAGCTGTCTATTATTTGTAAACACTGTTCCTGCGTGAACGATCTATTCGGGGTTTGTACTGTTTATCATTCCGAATTCTTGTCAGCAAAAATTGTCATTGAACACTGAAAAGGCTATACTGTTAAATAGCTTCAACAATTATAATTTTCTGCTAATAAATAGAAATACACTGGGCCACAGATAAACGTACGTACTCAATTACTAAAATCGCCCCCACCAAACCCTATATTGTGACCAGTCTTTAGAATCGTTTCTTCGAGGTGGTTCTAAAGAGTGGTGACAGAATATGATTTGTTGGAGAAATAAAGGAACTATTCTAGAAAATGTTTAAATCTTATCTGTGTCTCTGATACAGTCGTTATCTCATACACTAATGTTTACCAGGTCAGTGGTTACTATAGTATAAAGTTGTTGCTACAAAGTATTGTCAATTATTTAGACTCTAGTCGTACCCAGGGTTTTAAGCTTGGTCCATATTGTTTGATATGCCTCGAAGATACAATTTTCTGATGACACGGCACATGTCATATGACCTACTTTACATTCTGTTCAAGGCTGTTGGAGAAATAAAGACTGTATGAATATGAATTTGTTTAAATTTGAAATAGGCATTTGGCTGTGTCAAATAAATACTGTACACTTAGGTACATGTATATAAATTATTCCATTACAAACAGGACAGACCCTGGTCAGACGGCTCCTAAAGGAGCTGCCTAGTCTGGTTCTACTGTTTGCGAAGGCGTCAATAATGTCTCTATTAGGAAACGGATTGAGAGTTGTTATCTAATTGATATGCATGCATTACATGTACATGATATTGGGAGATTCATTACCAATGAATTACCATAACCCCATTTCTATTTCCTAAAACAGTCTTATTGTGCTGCGGACAATGCCCGCAGCACAGAGAACAGTTATCAACCAACTTTATACAGAATATGCATTTATCACATAATCTACCATGCGGGGGTGTCGTAACAGAGTGCCGTATTTCGCAGAATTGCACTAGTGCATTTTTTATATAAATTAGAAAGATAGCCAATCGTAGCGCTCATTTAGAAAGAGTTAGCCAATCATAGCACTCCATGCGCGTCATCCGTTGTATTACTATGCTGTTTGTAAAGCAATGGCAGAAACAGCCGTCAGCTAGTCTGTTTTATTTTATATGGCATTTTAAGGATTATGTGATAAAAATAATCTTATATTCGTGTTCATTATACATTGCTTTTATGAAACTCGTTTACTATAATGAATATGACACTCAATATGTAGGTGGCGGTGGTCCAGTGGTAACGCGCTTGACTATCAGTCCGGAGGTCCGGGGTTCAAATCCCGATCCCACCCGGAAATTTCTGAGACGCTTTTCCGTGTCTCCCACCCGCACATCCTCTCCACCCAGGGGTTAAAATGGGTACCTGTCACTCGCCGGTACTGCGGCTGCATGATTGCGCCATATGTTAGCAGTGCTTAATATCGTAGGCCAATGACTCAATGACCAGGGGAGTAAATGTACAGTCGGCTGAGCCGTCATTCGGACTGAAAGTAGACTATAACTAGGTACTTTTACACTTGCTAAAGCTCGTGTCATATTGTTATAGTAAACTCGTTTCATTAAAACAATGTGTAATGAACACTCATGTAAGATCCTCTATATATGTACCAAATTTGTGTTGCATATTCACAATGTTCGATTGGTCGCTTAGTAACCACAGCGACCTCACTGGTTCTTTATGACTATTTTTAGCCGTTTTTGCATGCTATGCACAAGTGATTTCAACGTTTCGTTGCTTATTGACTTCCACGATGCTTTCAGCCTCCGTTTAAAGTTATCCATGGTGGTTGGTTCCGGGTCAGAGTACAGTTTTTCATCAAGAATACAAAACAAGTTCTCAATGGGGTTGAGGTCTGGACTGTTTCCAGGCCATTCGTCTTTCCTTATAAAGTTCGGCAAGTTTTCCTGACACCGTCGTTGTGTTATAGCTGAGACAGGCACTGGCGCTCCGTCCTGTTGGAAGGTGAACTGTTGTAAATTGTTAACCATCTTATTTCCAGTGATGTTGTTTGACTTTTCCCTACTCAACAAAGGCTTCACTTCCTTCTCCAAGATCTGCTCTATATAGTAACTTGCTGTAACAGTCTGACCTGCGGGCATGACATGCAGCTTCAAAAGTCCATTTGCTGACATTGATCCCCAAATGTTAACATACGAACTTTTCTTGACACATTTGACGGTTGGAAAAGTTTCTTCCCGACCCCCACACCTATATTTTTCTAAATGTTATATAAATAAAGGGAATTAGTTGGGCATCCAACTGAGGAAAATGAGTCGAGCCATGGCATGAAATAGTAGAATTTGGCATGCACTGGATATGTAATATTTGATGTCTTAGTATTCAGAAACTGCCCCATGCCACCTGAATTTTTGCCCTTGTTTCTCTTAATTAGGTCAAAGGTCAACTAAGTGCATATTTTATATACGTTATTTGAGAAATCATTATATCTTTATCAATTTTAGGTTTAAAATAATAAACATGGTACCAAAATGAAGGTTAAACATTGGCCTTTTATTTGCACTTATTTTGTGTAAAATATATTATTTAAATATTCATGAATATTAATGAGAACATCCAAAAACAGTACAAAATCGTTAAAATCAACATGTAACGATGATACATGTTGTCGTGTTTTCGCCATTGTTGCTATTTAACAAGCATAAATGACATCAAAATAAAGGTTAGACAGAATGCTACTGGAACAAATAACTGTATGCAGTCATACCAGCTATATATTATGCACAAATACTTTTTAAAGTAAAGTGGGTGGGGTAAATGAACACCTAAACAAAATTTTCAGTTCTGTTTAAAGTAACTAATTAATTCACTATATTTGTATGGATATTTGCTGGATTGGTACAATTAACACCGAATAGATTTGCACTTGATTTTGCACCCTTAACTTTTTTAATGCATGCACCAGGCGCAGTTGGTACATTTCCAAACCACTTATAAGGGTTCGGCACCATCTTGATATGCGTTAGTATCAATAGCATTAATTTCTGTATCTATGAGCTCAGATCCATATACCAGCTTGATAGTTTGCTCTAGCAATGTTCAGTTCTACTGCATCTTTTGTTGATGGAAGCAGTTCAAGTGTTTTCTTAACCTTAACCATATTGTGTAATTCTTGCATCATCAATGGATTCTCCATTGGCATCAAACATCAAACGTCTGTGTCTTGTATGACCGTACATCTCTTCAAATATCTGAAAGCAGATCGGGCATGTAAAATATTTCTTTCAACAGGTCTTCTCTCCGTTTCCTGTGACTGCAAGGATTGTGTCACATCCAGTTATTGCATGAAACTCAAAAATGTTCCGGTAGACATCTTGAGATAACTTGCGGAAAATGCATTTTTTTCTTGGAGGTCCCAGCCCTCATCCAGACAGACCCCAATGCCTTATAAAGGTCAAAGATGGTATGATGGTATATCAGTACTACTAGTATATCAAACGTATTGGCATTTGACAAATATCCAGCCTTGACCCATTCTAGCAGCATCCAAGCCTTGAAGGCATGCAACACAATCCATGTATCCACCTCGTCATGATTTGGGACACTTCATAGTGTCTACATTTGCCATGAATGACGATATTCCAATGCATCTGTTGAATACTGCAGTACTAGTATACTACATCAACTCTGTGTTTGTGGCTTCTTCTTCTGCTTCTTATTTTGTTGTGCGTGGCCGCTTTAAAGCAGGCTACTCGCACCAGTGTGATATACACATAGGTGAGGGAGGGTCCAACGTTCAAATGATAAAAGCAAGTTAAAACATTGCAAACAGAAGAATATTACATGACAGCTGAGATCCCAGCTTGGAAATTTGGGAGCTATCACCTGCTGTTATGGTAGCTTGTTCCAGATGATATTGACAACAGAGTGAAAGCAATATTCCCTAAGGAACTTGGTCCTGCAAAACAATGGAACGAATCCTAAGGAGTGTCCTCTTGTAGGTGCACCATGAGGGCGTCAGAAGATGGGGTGTCAGCTGCAACAAAATCATTCACGGATCTATAGAACATCGCGGCCTATACTTTTTTCTGCCTCTGTTTAGGCAAATCATGTTGAGTATGGCACCAATGCTGCTTCTTCTGCAATAATACAAATAACAAATATGGTAGCTCTATGTTGGACCATCCCATCACGATTTGTCATGGCCTTGGTATGTGGGTCCAAAACGCAGGACGTGTACTCAACCTGCAGACTGATCAGGGGTTTGTAACATGCCTCCTTGGTTGGCTTTTGGCAGGATCAAAGGTTCCTGCTTAGAAAGGCTGTGGATCAGTTTTCCTTCTTTATGATCATATCGACATGGGCTTTCCAAGACGATTGAGAAAACGGTTGCGTCCCCAGGTGTTTTGCCTTCTTTGTTGTCTCCCGTCTCTTGCTATGAACAGTATAATTGGTCTCTAAGTGTGTCAGCTTGTTGATAATAAGCAGGATCTAGCACTTCTCTGCATTGAACCCAGTCTCTTCCCATTCCTGCAGACTGTCGATGTCATTCTGGAAGACGTCTGCATCTGCTATTGACACGGCACGAAAGTGAGGCGTCAGCGAAGAGTCGACAGGAAGAGCATAGGAATTCCGTGTGGTCATAATTGCCTGTTAGGGAAAGGAAAGGATTGAGAACGGCATATCGGTACTGACTCGGAGGAAACACCTTCCATCGTTATTAGTTGGATATAATCAAGCATTTTGCAATACACATCATAGTGTTGGAGCTTAAGAAGCAGGTGTCTGTAAGACACTTTGTCAGATGTTTTGGAAAAGTCCAGCAAGATTTCGTCAATCTAATGGGACTGGTCTAGACCTGACACAAGGTCACTGACCATATTGCTCACTTTGTCTCACAGAAGCGCTACTTCCTGAGGCCATGCTTGCATTGGCTGAGGATGTCAAGGCACTAAGAAAAACCAGGTTACTGTGTATGATGTATTCCATGATCTTACATGTAACGGAAGTTAGGGATGCAGGCCAGTAGTTTGAAGGGGATTATTCTGGACCATGTTTTTGTAAATAGGATTAACGTGACAGTCTTCCAATCACTGGGGACTTTATCCTGGTCAAGAGGCCTGGAAGATCAGAGCAAGAACAAGAGCCAGGGAATGTGTCACTTCGGGAACCTTGATAAGATGGTGTCTAGACAAGTAGCTTTGTGGAGATTAAGGCCCTTAAGAACCTTGCAGACACTATTTATCGTGACACGAATAGGAAGGGCATCCGAATAAGGATACTCTCAAATGGCACAAAGGAGAGATAGGTCCCCATCTGTAAGGACAGAGAACTAGTGGTTCAGTATTTCAACATTGCTTTGTGTATCAGCATGGTTAATGTCATCATTCGTCAGTGGGGTTACTCTCGAGCTGTCACATTTCTTGCTCCTAACAAAGGCGTAGAGCTTCTTACAGCTGGTGTCTGCCACTAGTTCAATCAAATACCCATCATGAGCTTCCTTGCACTTCTTCTTTGCAAGTTTTCTGTAGCTCCTTGTATATGCCCAGTTCTTCTGTACATTGGTCCTCAGCACTTTTTTGTATGCCCTTTTTTTCGTGAGAAATGGCGGGTGGTGGAGTTGCACTATGGCTGGCTGAAGCTGGTGGATGTTAACTTAGGGACCACTAATTTGAGGGTGGCGGTGCACACTTTTCCAATAGAGTACAGATTGGTAAAGGGGCTGATTTGCCAAGTGTACTGCAAACTCAGTCATTTTGATGGGTCATAGAGCATGTGTTAGCCTCCTTCCATAGGTGGACAAGATGTAGGGTAGGCTTCCTTCGTGAACGATATTTTAGTACTATTACATGCTCACTTATTCCGGGTATTGAGGTGCATTGTATATCTGTTTAACTAGTGATCGTTTGTGGCAATAATATATAGAGTGTTGTCATCACGGAGAGGGAATATTACTCATATCCAGTGACACTGAATATGACTATGAGTTCATTGTTGAGTGAGAGTGGGTACCTATGGCCAGTAACTGTTAAAATGGCCAATCAATATCCGAGAGACTCATTTTTCTGCAAATGTAGAAAGGGTTTTGTCATAGGTACTGCTGGTGTAAGTAAAATATATCAATTCATTATGTAAAAACATCGTCATACTCACCAGGAGCTATGGCGTTTCAATCACTAATGATACAGACAGCTAATATAAGTTCTGTACAATCAAACAGACCAATATTACACTGGGTCTATGGCAATAAGAGACTAATCTTCTGGCGTTTTTATCATCATCTCTTAATAATACATCTGCATGTAGGGGTACTATAACTTGCACAAATTTGTATCAAAGTTTAATAATTATACCATATGATATTGTAGTGTAAACGTATTTAAAACGATGTTTTCCGAACTTGCAATCATCACAGGTCACTAAAATCTTCCTTAAATGTGCCATAAATATATCTATACTTACTGTGGAGACATTGCTAAGAAATTAAATGCCAAAAAACTGTCGAAAGTGTCAAAATTACGGTCATTTTATACTATATAGAGATTTTATTACATTTTTGCACTCATTTGACCTTTGACCTAGTTTCTGACCTTCAAAGAGGGTTTTGGCAGTGGCATGGACAAGAACCACAAATGATAAGTATCTGGCAACACAAATATGGTATTCAAACATTTCTACTAAAAAATGCCATGGACCTCGAAAAATAAGCGACTTTTTACACCTCGGATGCCCAACTAGCTTAACTGTGCCAAATTTGAATAGTGTACCTTTAGTAATGCAATAGTTCTGAGGGTTTGTTTTACCTCCCCGAAATTTTGAACATCCTGTAGTGTAGATCAAATTCAGCTACTGGATAGGAACGTAACGTCTTTTAGCCTATTAGTCCCGCAATCTAGTTAACTGTGATACCGGCAAGCATTATAGACACAGACCTGATAGAGCCATCTGACAAGGGTCTGATGGAGCTATCTGACCAGGGATTTATGGAGCCATCTGACCAGGGATTGATGGAGACATCTGACCAAGGACTGATGAAACCATCTGATCAAGGCTTATTGGACCATTTGACCAGTACCAAATGGAGATAGATTAGAGACTGGTGGAGCCATCTGACCAGGGACTGATTGGGTCATCTGACCTGGGACTGATTGGGCCATTTGACCAAGGCTTGATGGAGTGATCTGATTAGAGCCTGATGAAGACATCTGACCAGGGCTTCATGGAGCTATCTGACCAGGAACGGATGAATCCATCTGATAAGGGACTGGTTGAGCCATCTGACAATGGCCTGATGGAGCCATCTGACCAGGGCCTGGTGCAGCCATCTGACCAGGGACTGATGGAGCCATCTGATATGGGACTGGTTGAGCCATCTGACAATGGCCTGATGGAGCCATCTGGCCAGGGCCTGGTGCAGCCATCTAACCAGGAACGGATGAATCCATCTGATAAGGGACTGGTCGAGCCATCTGACAATGGCCTGATCGAGCCATCTGACCAGGGACTGGTGCAGCAATCTGACCAGGGACTGATGGATCCATCTGATAAGGGACTGGTCGAGCCATCTGACAATGGCCTGATGGAGCCATCTGATATGGGACTGGTTGAGCCATCTGACAATGGCCTGATGGAGCCATCTGACCAGAGCCTGTTGCAGCCATCTAACCAGGGACTGATGGATCCATCTGATCAGGGACTGGTGAAGCCGTCTGATCAGGGACTGATTGAGCAATCTGATCATTTGAAGCCTGCACTGTTTGCCATACTAATCAATATCAAATATTTTCATCAGCATAATACAAATGTACAGTATAAAATGTCTAATTATGGGTACTGTATGTAAGGAAGGTGGTAGCTTAATACAGGTCAAAGGCAATGCAGACAGCTCGTATAGGAGCTTTCTGTGTTATACAAATAACAAAAAAAATATTATAATGCTTATGGTTACGAATATCACAAGCTAAATTTTAGTTTAATATTAGGGCCATGCATTTGAGACCCATATATTACACAGGATAACCCATTAAGTTTTCAACTTATTTCCAATGGAGTCCTAGTGAACAAGTAAAGTCGAGTTCCGAAAAGTCAAGATCTCAAAATATTGGCTGAGCTGTATAATATACTATTGAACAAAGATAGACAACTTTGACAGGGTAGCTATTCAAAAGCATATTTGAGTTACATTTCTTATCATTTAAATATTACTATTTGTCAAATTGGCAATCAATGACACATATATCAAACAATGACACATATATCACAGACTAAATCTGAAATACTGTACACAAATGTTAAATATTGCTATTAATAAAAGATAAAATCTGACTGTTTAGTATTTTTCATATTTTCCATAAGCTATAATTTCACACCTTTTAAAAAGCATGTTTACAATGTACTTTTTAAAGCTTTTATTTCTCGTGGCAGACTATTCCAGTCCAGGATTACTTGATAGAAAAAGGTGTTTAGCCGTAAAAACATTTACCTGTGGCATATGACAAAAAGTGTGGATCCATATCAAATGGAGACCTCTGTTTGGATCTGATGTTTGCTTTTGAAATAATAAACACATGAATCTACATTTTCTGACTGAAAATATGACAGTTAGAAGTATGTTGGAGTCAATGAAAGAAAATAGGAAGTGTGGCGGTCAAGGCCCATGCTTATAAAGCTTTTAGTTGAGTCTGAGTTTCGTTCTCAAGCTTTTGATTGGTCAGGTTTGAGTTCGCAAGCTTTTGATTGGTCAGATTTGAGCCAAAGGCTCAAATCTGACCAATCAAATGCTTGAGAACGTTCTCAGACTCAACTAAACGATTTATAAGCATGGACCCAGGTTTCGAATTCGGGTTTCTTCTCCCAGGCCTTTCCGGTTATGGTGGCCGCGGCCGGCACAGCCCCATGAATCATTGATGGTTTACTTGCTGCTAACTAGGATGCATTGCTTTTTGTTTATTGCTACTGGAATGCCTTATTAAAAAACTGTGTTTTTTCTGACAAAAACAAGTTTCTGGTTCCACCGTTATGTTCATACAAATATAAATCGAACCAATACCTACGAAAGCCCTGGAGGGACATTTTGTTTTTATTATTTATAATCTTTACTTATAATTTATCATTTATTACTTATTTATAACTACACATTATAATATACTGTCATTCCTGGGGGTATATGGCAGGAGAACCAAACGACAATGAGTGATCAATGCGATGTGGAGCTAAACGAAGTATGTTTGAAGGTTTTATAGGGTATTTTTTCATGTTTTATCAACCAAACATTTCCCGCCATAAAGAGTATCAGATAATAAGTGATAAATAATAAATTATAATAAGTAATCAGTTATAGATAATAATATTATAAATTATAATTATAGATAATGAATACAATATATCCCTCCAGGGTTTTCGCAACACCCTAGTTGCCCAGACCAACCGTCTCATAAATGCATGGACACGCATAATTCGAGAAGCCTTTGTGGCTGATGGGGGTCATACACGATTGTGAATATACATACATGATTATGCAGAATATTTAAAAATTTGGACCGTGCCCGTCAATATTTTGTATGTTGTGCGATGTCTCATTTAAACCATTACCCCATAGGCTATTTTTTTTTATATATATACAACCTCTTTGAATAAATCTACCGAAAAGGAGCATTAACTAGAGAAAAGGAAAACTTTAGAATTTTGTAGTTTGAAACCATTGTGATAAATAGAGCATTTGCTCCTATAGGAGCAAATGCTCTATTTATCACAATGGTTTCACAAAGTGACTTATACCGAGTCGTCAAAAGTCGTAAATATGAGGGAATGGATCAAACCATTTTCTGTTCAAAATTATTGAAAGAACAAATGGCACCATGGCTATTCATTAATATTTATAACTTTTATAATGTAAACTCTCCAGGGGGATTTTTTGCTTTGACAAAAACTGTAATAAGATCTTTATTTTATCCATATCGTGTCAAAATCAAACAGCAGAGCCTGATCAGACGGTTCCTATAGGAGACGTCTTATCTGGGTCTACTCTGTTTGCAAATGCGTGAAAAGGCGTTTATATGAAGGAAAGGGTTAAAACAATCACTGACATGAGTTATTGTGGTTAATATGAAAACTGTCGCAATTCCACCTACGCACTTGGTTTGGTTTATATACCCTTTCATTGTTGAAATATTTCACCAAAGATAAATCGTCGCGTTTCATTTTCGTATCAGTATTACTCGTCTTCAATATATAAGGCGAAATGTCTGGATCAAAATTGTCAAACTCCTCACCGTGATCTCCCTTGTCACTACGTGCGGTCATCCCTTCAGCGTGGCGATTAGGGGAGATAACTGCGGTTGCCAAATTGTTTGACACTCGGTCAATCGTTTCTCGAACGTTAACTCTTTCTCTGTCAAAGTCGCAACTGTGCTTACCTATGCAAACAGTTTGGATCCAGATGAGACGCCGAGTAACTCGGCGTCTCATCAGGATCAAAACTGTTTGTTACTATGACAATGGTTTTTGAAATAAACATGAAGAAAAATTAATAAAATAAAATGTAGCAGACGACTTTAAAGTTCACAGACAACAAAAATTGGCAGCGAAAGCGATAATTAATGAATCGAACATAAGTAATACTTGTAGCAGACCAGCTTCAGCATACACCAGCGGGTAAATAAACTATAACAAAATTGCAAGTTCTCTATTTTCTGAATGCTATATTTACAGTAGTGGCCGTCTTAACCCTTTCCCTCAGATAAAAGATTTACCAGGATCTGCTCTGTTTGCTTATGGATTGATATAGATCTGATTCTGCAGTTTCTGGCAAGGTACAAAAATCATTTGTTCATAAACCATACTAAAATTTTCAGCTAATGAATATTCATGCCATTATTTCTTACATGCATATTGGACAGAGAAATTTAATTTAATGGTAATTTAATTATTGAACACAGTAAGTCTTAACAAGCAGGTGGTTGCTTAATTACAGAGTAAAAGTGATACAGAAAGCTAGTTCCTATAGGAGCTTTCTGTATCACATTTGTCCTGAATTAAGCTACCACCTGTTTTAGAAATCTTAAGTAAACTTCTTTTTAATGGCCGATTGAGACAGGCTCTACTGTAGTTTCATTATTTCCAAAATCACTATCAGAGTGTCAAACAGGTTGGGATCTGAATCTGAATCCAAACTGCCTGCAAATGTTATGACGAGTTCGTCCATAGATTCTAGTTACACCACTATTACACTCGATCCCGATATATGTAAAAGTTAACGGTGCTGGAGTAGTCGACACTCATTTGGGACAGGTACTTGAACCGTACACTGGATAAGAAACATGAGGTATAAAGTTAATGTTATATTGCTTGGATCTACTTTGCTTTGGTATTATTGTGTGGTTATGTTTGATCTAAATTTGCAAATGACGTCGAGATAATTGTGTCACTCCAAGCTCGTGATGCTTTAAAGTTTCAACTTTTTATATGCTAGAGGCGAACTTGTTGTTAGTTATTGAAACAGTTTGGATCCAGATCATTTACTCAGCCTCTAACCAGGATCCATACTGTTTGGCACTCGGAGTGCAATTCCAAAGGAGCCTAAAATAGAAACTGAAAGAAAAGTCAGCTGCAACTAGATCTATCCATAATTTTTGCATTGACAACTACTTTTGTGAAAAATGTTTCTACAAACAAAGCAGACCCAGACAAGACGCCTCATTACGAGCCATCTCATTAGGGTCTGCTATATTTGTTTATTGAATATTATAGATGTGATATGTTATGCCATAGCCAAAGAATCAATTTTGTAAAAAGAATTTGCACTATGGTTTATGGAATATTATAGATGTGATATGTTCTGCCATAGCCAAAGAATCGTGTGATCAAATGCCATTATAAAAATATTATTCATGATATTATTGTTTTGCATGGATATTTACCAGGGATAGGATTAAAGACTATACAATGTACATGTGGTACTACCTGGTCACATGCCTACCATTTCTTGAAAAATATCCGTGATTTAACCATTCCCTTTTCATTATTCATGTAATAAATCACGACTTATGAATATTCATTAGTTGAAGTTTTGTAATGTAAACTTTTCAAGGAATTCTTTGCCATTACAAACGCTGTAAAATCAGATCTATATCATGTCAAATACAAACAGAGCAGACCCTGATCAGACGGCGCCTATAGGAGTCGTCTGATCTGGGTCTATACTCTTTGCAAAATGCGTGAAAATGCGTTTATATGAAGGAAATGGTTAATTGAGCATTCGGAGCAATATATATAGGTGTGTATTCAAATGCTAACATCCTGATTTCTTTAACAAACCAAAAGGTTTGACCACTCTTTAGAATTGCCTCTTCGAGATGATTCAAAACAGTGGTCATAACATTAGAGTTTGGTGGAGAAAAAAGAAATTATTCTTTAAAATATTTTAATTTACGCATCTTATCTGAGCCGTTGGCCAATCTTAATCTTTATATTTTCTGAATATTTTTTTGATAGGATAAATGATTTATTTTCGTTTGAGCAACGTTAACTAGAATATGATATAGTTCTACCTGGTTTAGCGTAGGATAACTAACCAGCTTTATCTCTATCCCGCTACCCACGACGTGACTCGCATTCGCAAACAGCTTGGACCCAGATGAGACGCCGAATAACTCGGCCTCTCACCTGGGTCCACACTGTTTGACACTCGGTCAATAGTTTCTCAAACGCTATAGATCGAAACGGAAGTAGTCCGAACTGCACCATATCCAAATGTTTTGCAGGCATTGTATTATCACAGCTGGGTATAAATAAATATATCAGGTAAGTAGGACAAGGCTACATGTATATGTCTCGTTCTTGGATGGTTCAGTCCTATCTATGCTGCAAAATATCTGCAGCTTATATAAGACACATCAGTAAGCTACACTTTAACCATGTACCTGTTTGACATTTATTCAAAATTCCTTTACCTCTTGAATATTCATGGCCAAAAATGGAACATGGGAAAAGGATTTGTTTCAATGTTTTGGAATCTGCATGATCAGATCTATTTATTTCCATAAGCAAACAGAGCAGACCCTGATCAGACAACTCCTACAGGAGCCGTCTGATCTTGGTCTACTCTGTTTGCATATGCGTTAAATGCGTTTATATGAAGGGGAGAGTTAATCCTTTCAACGCCCAATTTTCAGAGTGGAATAGCCCGTCAGTGTTTAACCCATTACCTCATAGGCTATTTTTAGATACAACCTCTTTGAATAAATCTACCGAAAAGGAGCATTAACTAGAGAAAAGGAAATGTTTAGTATTTTGTAGTTTGAAACCATTGTGATAAATACAGAATCGTCAAAAGTCGTCAATATGAGGGAATGGGTTAACTATAAAGTCCATTCAGAATGAACTGTTTAACTTGCGAGAGGATTTTAAATGACAAACAGTGCAGACCCTGTAGAGGAACCCTCATATCTGGGTCTGTACTTTTTGTGAGTTCCAATGCACGCGTGTCCCGCATTCAGAGGGTTAAAAACATGAACAATTAGAATCTATTTAATTCTTTTTATGCATCTTTTTGATGATTATTGTATAAGATATTTATTTATTGTATAAAATATATTTTATACAATAAATATATAAAATTATACAATAATAAATATATAAATATTTACAATAAATATATAAAATTATACAATAAAAATATATTTTATACAATATTGCAACGCCTGACACGCCATAAAGGTTCAATATTTTATATAAACATGTACTATAACTTTGTTGTATACATTGTAAGGTGCTGAGTGGGATGGCACTCCGACCACTACCACATATCACGGCGAAAATAAAAATATTGAATAAAAAAGGGAGTAAAATATAACTCATCACTATTTGAGCCTTTAACCAGTTTACTATTATAGAGAAGCCTTTTTACATCTTTGCAAACAGAATAGACCCAGATCAGACGACCCCTGATATAAGTATTATTCTACAGTTTCAAGCATGGTCAAATTTCTGTATTGATATACTTTGTACAATATTAATCTGATTAATCCTTTCTCTGTTCCATGTTTATTTCAATTTTCAATACCTACTGCTTATTCATGAAAAAAACCAGTTGTAATGAAATCTGGAAGTTAGAACATTGTAGACATGTAGAAAGTAAAGACACAGGTCCTTCAAATTTCACCAGCAAACATGACATATTCTCCTAGGAGCCGTCTGATCTAAGTCTACTTTGTTTGCAAATGCCTAAAACACATTTATATGAAGGAAAGGGTAGTGATGATGTCATTATGTCTAACGTATATGTATATTCATGAGGCATACAGGGTTCTAATGTAAGCACTGTTCCTGCGTGAACGTTCTATTTGGGGATTGCATTGTTTGCCATTCCTATTTTTTGTCAGCAAAAATTGTCATTGAACACTGAATGGGCTATACTGTGAAATAGCTTCAACAATTATAGTTTTTCTGCTAATTAATAGTAATATAGACAGAGCTTCAGATAAAGGTGTGTACCCGAATACTAAAGTCGTCATTTCTCTACCAAACCCTATATTGTGACCACTCGTTAGAATAGTCTCTTCGAGGCGGTTCTAAAGAGTGGTCACAGTATAGGGTTTGGTGGAGAAATAAAGGAGATATTTAAATGTACGCATCTTATCTGGACCTCTAATACAGTCGTTATTTCATACACTAATGTTTACAAGGTCATGGTTGTAAAAGTGTTGCAGATACAAGGAATTGTCAATTATTGAGACCAGTCGTACCCAAGATTTTAAGCTTGGTCCATATGGTTTGATATGCCTCGAAGATATATTTTTTGGTAGCACAGCAAACATCATATGACCTAGTTTAACGTCTGCACATGGCCGTGGGAATAAATACTTTGTGCATATGAATGTTTCTGGTCTAAGAGTATTTTAGGTACCATTTTCTTTGGAAATTAGAAAGTTTGTTTAACCCTTTGCGTACTAAATATTCATGTAAGAAATAAAAACTGTATGAGTACCAATTTGTTGAATTTTTAAATAGGCATTTGTCTCTGTACAAAATGTCCAAATTTTAGTACAGTTTAATCCTTTACATTATGAATATTTATGCAAGAAATAATTACGTCATATTTATAATCGTCTTTTCACGCATTTGCCAACAGAGTAAACCCAGATCAGATTCTGCCCTGTTTGCTTATGGATTTTGATAGATCAGTTTTTGTAGTTTCTAAAATGGCTCTAATGTTACACTTTCAGTAACTAATTTGACCATGAATATTCAGTAAATATTGAACATTGGACTAAATATAGAACAGGGAAAGGGTTAAACAGTAGACAAGTACATCCTGATCAGAAGGCTCCTACAGGAGGTGTCTGATCTGGGTCTACTCTGCTTGCATAAGGGGTTGATGGGCGTCTCTGTCAAGTTCCCTATAAAAAACAACCATTGCTCCTGTGGGAGCCGTCTGTAAAGTATCACTGAATTGATATGCATTAAGTCATTATCTTTTACATGAATATTCGTGGAGTAAAGGGTTAAGGGTCGACGCCGAAAAGACCGTAGCTGAATTGTGACAGGGATAAGAGTAAGTTAACAACCAGTAGGGATATAATACTACATAGGTACATTACAGTAACAAGGATTCCACACACGTACCTGGACAACATTTCAAGCTTGTGTGACGTGCACACCGAGTGACCCAGCAACAACAAACCCTGTCGGTGCAAAGCATAAGCTCACATCAAGAGATGTTTGTTGCGCTATATATATACCTCCACTTCCCAAGATACAATGATCTGGTCAGCTTCATTTGCATAATTACCAACGTTCTACGAACGTTACATTACTCTCCCCTCCGAGAAGTCTCGTCCCGAGACTTGGACCCTGGGAGACCCGTGGGTAAGGCAACTCCGGTCTGGCAGTTGTCTTTATCCCACCGCTGCCACCATTTGTAACGTGCACACCGAGTGACCCAGCAACAAACCCTTTGTAACGTGCACACCGAGTGACCCAGCAACAAACCCTGTCGGTGCAAAGCTTAAGCTCACATCAAGAGATGTTTGTTGCGCTATATATATACCTCCACTTCCCAAGATACAATGATCTGGTCAGCTTCATTTGCATAATTACCAACGTACGTTCTACGAACGTTACACTTGCTTAATCATGTTAAGATGAACCGCATTGCATACATTAAATTACGGTGACACTGCAGATCGGGAAGGGTTTGCGAAGACTTGGCCAGGTGTCCAGATAAGATGCGTAACTTAAAACATGTTCAAGAACAGTTCCTTTATATCCTCACTAAACTCTATGTTGTGATCACTCTTTAGAGTCGTCTATATGAGACGATATTGTTTCAGCTGTTTTATAAAATAAAGACAAAAATTAATAGAATATGTCATTTGTTAACTGCACTATACAGATACTCACAATGTGTGAATGAGGCAACTTTGTTTATAAATACATGTATCGTGTATTATGAGCCGATGGCCTTTATTTACAAACTAAAATATCTTGCATCTTGTATAGCGTATAGTATAGTTAACTTGTTTAACCACGTTAGTAGCTGGTCTGTGTTTTTTTTTCAGTAAACACTGGAATCCTGCCAAGCCGCTTTACGACGGTGTTGAAAACCTCAGTCTGACCGATCTGTCGCCAGATACAAGGGCAACTTCTGCAAGATTTCATGATCCAGGCACAGAACCGCTGGTGCCGCCGATTGTCCACTCCAGCACATACATTATCCCAAGTGTTGACGAATACTTACGGATCTTGCAGGAATCTGGATATATCTACGGCCGTTTTGGTCACCCGAACGCCGAATCCGTAGAATGTGCAATCAATGCACAGGAAGAAGGGGCTGGTTCTCTGGTTTTCGGCTCAGGAATGGCTGCAATAAGCGCCGCATTGCTAGCATTTCTTAAAGCAGGGGACCACGTTATCTGTCAAGCCCCGTCATACAGCGGAACCTTTGACGTTATAAATACAATTCTCACCAAGTTTAATATTGAAGTCACCTTAGTAGGATGTGATGTGAATGAGTTCAGAAAGTCTGTCAAACCGAACACCAGACTTCTGTATGGAGAAACGCCCTGCAACCCGGCTCTGACCATCTTAGACTTGGAAGAATTCGGAAAACTCGGGAAAAGTCTTGGAGAGAACGTGCTTACAATGGTGGACGCCACGTTCGCGAGTCCTTACCTCCAGCAGACGCTGAAGTTCGGCATTGACGTGGTTGCTCATAGCTGTACAAAATATCTAGGTGGCCACAGTGATCTTATAGCCGGGTGCCTAACAGTCAATGACGTCAAACACTGGAAGCTGCTGAAGCATTACCAGACGTCGCTAGGGATGCAGTCGTCTCCCCATGATGCCAGTTTATTGCTCAGAGGAATAAAGACCCTGCACGTGCGCATGCCGAGACACAGCTCAAATGCGATGAAAATAGCAACGTACCTGGAAAATCATCCAAAGGTGAAGTCCGTCAGTTATCCCGGGCTGAAGTCACATCCTCACCATGAAATAGCGAAGAGGCAGATGAAGGATTTCAGTGGGATGATAGCCGTTGAAATAAAGGGCGGCTCTATGGGCGGGAAAGCATTTGTGGAGGTAAGTATTCTTACGTCTTTATGTAACTCTTTCGCTGTCAAATTTTGTCGTCTATAAACTTTGTCGTTTGCTACAATTTTCTTTTTTCTTCATTTTTGTGTAAAAGACAGCCACAGTAATAAACAGTTTTGATCCTGATTATAGACTACGTAAAGTTACTGGGCGTCTCACCTGGATCCAAACTGAAAGTCTGTTTGTATAGGTAATCATAGATGCATTGCCGCCAAATAAAATTTCGTCTGCTCCATCGTTATACTCTTTACCTCGTAGGAAACACCTTAACTCATTACCTCATATACTATTTTTAGATACAGCCTCTTTGAATTAATCTACCGAAAAGGAGCATTAATTAGAGAAAAGGAAAGTTTCAGAACAGTATTTTCAGAATTTTGTAGTTTGAAACCATTGTGCTAAATAGAACATTTGCTCCTATAGGAGCAAATGCTCTATTTATCACAATGGTTTCACAAAGTGACTTTTACAGAGTCGTCAAAAGTCGTCAATATGAGGGAAAGGGTTAACATGCTCTCTGTTACATATCTATACAAGAAATAAAAGCATCATTAATATCAATTAGATTAATTCTTTATCATGCCATATGAACTCAGACCATTTTGATTTAGGCAGAAACTGCAGAATCAGATCTATATGAAACCATAAGCAAACAGAGCAGACCCTCGTCCTCATGGATATTCATGTAAAAATAGTGACTGAATGAATATTAATAAACTGAATGTTTATAATGGCAAATTGAACTAGGGACATGTTTTGTCATTGCATTAACTGGAGAATCTGATCAATATTATTTTATAAGCAAAACAGAATAGACCTTGATCAGACGGATCCTGTATGTAAAAGGCAAAAAAGGTTAAATATCGTCACGAAGACTTCGTTTTAACTCTTTCCGCCTTGAGTATTCATGTGAAAAATAATAACGTCATGGATATTAATTAGATTAATGTGTTATAATAGCACATTGACACAGGAATGTTTGGCCAAGGCAGAAACTGTAGAATCATATCTACATTGTATCATAAGCAAACAGAGCAGGCCCTGATCAGACTGTCTGACCCGTATCTACTCAGTTTGTATTTATAGAGTAAAGGGTTAAAGGTTGTTGACCATAGAGAATATTATACTTTTTGCATGTACTCCGCATGTACTCCGACAAGAAAGGTTTAGTATTCTATGAAAGCGACCTCTTAAATCCAGAAACGGAAAGAGGACGTCGGATATCTTTACTATTTCGTGTTTGACGTACCCTTTATTACTTTTCTACAGTTACTCTGTTTGCAGCTCAATCATTGAGTACACTAGCGATAGGTGGATACTGTTTGTTTCACTTAAATGCTTTCGTTTTACATGCACTTTACCACTGTATTTGCAATCGCGGTTGTTGTAGATTAGTCGGAGAGGGGTGCGTTTATTTACACTGTTTGTCTTTTAGGGTGGGGTGGAATAAGTGTGAGGTTGGGCGCCCCCAAACCGGTTTAAACCCCCAGTTGCTTTTGTCACTGACCGTTCCAAGGCGGTACTTCCATCTTCCCCCTATTGTTTGTTTGTTTTGTCTTTGTGCGTCTCTTTATGTTTTTGGTGGTAAATTTGCTGTGTT
Organism: Azorinus chamasolen; assembly: GCA_963576725.1. Taxonomy (NCBI): domain Eukaryota; kingdom Metazoa; phylum Mollusca; class Bivalvia; order Cardiida; family Solecurtidae; genus Azorinus; species Azorinus chamasolen. The sequence goes on along the minus strand of OY755242.1, from coordinate 74,553,451 downwards.
TTCTTGTGTTGCTGTTCGGGTGGCTGTTTGTTCTGTATGTGGTGTTTCCTGCGTGACTCATATTTGTACTTTTTGTATTTGTTACAGGGTGTTAGACTGGCTCAGCTTGCTATTTCTCTAGGCGGGGTTGAGACTCTGGTGGAACATCCAGCCACTATGACCCACGGGCCAATGATAATGTCGGACGAAGATAGAAAGGCACATGGCATAACAGACGGCTACGTTCGCATCAGGTAAACCCAGACTCTAGCGCCGGTTTGGTTTTGGATAACTACCATAACTCTTTGAAAGCAGAAACATGTTGACTATCGTTTGTAAACAGTGTAGATCCAGGTCAGAGCCATCTTTTACCATATTTATAATGATACATGGACACATTGTGTTTTTTTTAACTTGGCAGAAACTGTAGAATCAGATTTGTATTTTACCATAAGCAATCAGAGTAGACCATGACCAGACGGCTTCTATAGGAGTCCTCTGATCTGAGTCTACTCTGTTTGCAAATGTATAAAAAGGCGTTTACATGTACAGTAAAACTTCGATTATTCGAACACTAAAACACGTATTATTATCGATCTTTAAGACAGGTGGCAGCTTAATGCATGGTGAAAGTCATGCAGAAAGCTCCTCTAGGAGCTTTCTGCATGACTTTCACCATGCATTAAGTAGCCACCTGCCTAAAAGGATCTAAATTCTTCTATACCGAACATTCGAATAATCGAGGTTTTACTGTATATGAAAGAAAGGGCTAACCGTATTTCAGTCATATCTCGACGTCCAGCTAATTACTGGTGGATGAGGACCCCACATGTTAAATTACATTGTAGATAGATGTTAACTCCTTCAAAAATGTTACTAATGTCATTTGCAAATAGAGCAGATCCAGCGTATCTCTAGCACACAGAGGTGTAAGCGAGGAAAATGAGTATTGTGGAAAAATGACAATGAAGAAGATGTTTAATGGAGGGAGGGGGGGGGGTTTGAAGGTTCTTATGAGGCGTCGGGTTAATCGGCATCTGATCTGGATCTAAGCTGTTTGCACATGCAAGCAAGGTCACGTTTGACGGGGTAAGGCGTAAATAATACGCATACAGTAAAACCCCGCTAATGCGACCACCTAAAAGAGGCATATTTCTGGATGCTATATGCAGGTGGTAGCTTAATGCAGGACAAAAGTAATTCAGAAAGCTCCTAGTGGAGCTTTCTGCATTACTTTTGTCCTGCATTAAGCAACCACCTGCTTATAAAGACGCCCATGTTTATTTATTAAGTGGTCACATTAGAGGGGTTCTACTGTACATAGTATAGGCCTACTAGCAGGATCGCAGCTGAATCCAAATGTACGCACCGAACATAGGGGTCCGGAGACATGCTTCACCGGGAAAATTAACAATAAACATGTAGTAGTTTTGAAACCATTGTCATAAATAGAGCGTTTGATCATTTAGGAACAAATGCTCTACTTATATTAATGGTTTCACAATGTGATTTTTACATCTAGGCGTCAAAAACGTCAATATGAGGGACTGGGTTAAAACTGACATTACAAGACAGAATGTTTATCAAAGGCCTTCGATGGTTTGTTTCATTTTGGCTATGATAATGCTTTCACTTTTCAGATTGATGTTACGCACATGCGCATGTGCTAGCTACGCCCCTGAATAGTATGCCATAGAATGCTAATAAGAAATGTCTGAGATTTTCATTTATTGTTTCACAGAATACTGCAGCTACAGATGAACACCAACCACACGTACATGCTCAGATACCGAAACTGAATTGGATCTACACTGTTTGCATAGCCCGAAGACTCCAATTTCTCACAGAACGATCCAACTGTACATGTTAATCGATTCAAGTGTAAATGCTAATTTTCTTTATTCATTTATTTCAGTGTTGGCATAGAGGATTCGGACGATTTAATCAAGGACTTCAGTCAAGCTCTTGACAAGGTCAACATATAAGCAAAAACTGAGAACTGTAAAACACGTACGAAGTTAATCAGTGAAACACTTTTAGAATGAAAACGAAGATATTCACCCATTTATTCCCACATTAGTTAACCCTTTACTCCATGAATATTAATATAAGACACGAGGACTTCATGCATATTAATTAGATTCAGTTGTATAATGACACATAAATGGCACAAGCCTTACGCAGGTTTAGCTTTTCTTTTAAAATCAGAAAACACGCTGACGAATTAAGGCCTGACATAATGAATGGTTTTAGGTTGGGTTTTGTAGGGACAACATCACCCACATTGCCTTTCAATCTTAAGTCTGCATGCTTAAACCCACAAGTCTTGAAAGACAAAATAGTGAAGGAAGTTGCAACGGGCTGGTTTGCTGGGCCTTCCGCAATTCTCCCATAAAAAATCTTACTATATCACCAGTAGGTTTAGTTCCAAAGTCTGATGGCAGTTACAGGCGTATTTGCCACTTGTCACACCCACATGGTTGCAGTGTAAATGGTGGCATAAGTGGTGATTTGAGTTTGGATAGTTATACTTCTTTTGGTGTTGTTCCTCGGAATAGGCACGGAAATGGCTAAGCGCCTTCTGTACATACCACCAGTAGAATTCAGGTTTTTGGTTTAAAAAGATAAGGAAAGAATTATTACTTTGGCAAATTCCTCCCCATGGGTTGTAAAATTTGTCGCCATATGGCAGACAGCGAAGCACAAACACAAATCTATATGTCAGGCTTAAATTGCAATATTTTATTGGATTTGGCATTTCAGTCTATATAGGTCAGCAATTATGAAACAAGCCCGATTGTTTCGTCATTGAAGATGGCTTGATTACTGAATTCCCAGGATTAGCCAGTTGGAGGTAGCGAAATATCCGTTTGAAGTTAGGTATTTACTTTGCGCCCGGGTGTCTCGTCATTGAAGATGGCTCGATTACTGATATCCCAGGATCAGCCAGTTGGAGGTGGCGAGATATCCATTTGCAGTTCGGTATTTACTTTGTAGCATCTGGGCAGAAGAAAATTTTGTAATTTGTGTGGCATTTGATTAAAGCCTTTTGTGGCATATTGATTGAAGTCTTTTGTGGCATATTTGATTGAAGCCTTTTGTGGCACATTTGATTGAAGCCTTTTGTGGCATATTTTATTGTAGCCTTTTGTGGCTTTTAAGGATTGCTGTCAAAGGTCGCCCTTTACGACGATTTGTCCGCTGTCCCGTTAACCAATTGGGTTAACAGATGGAAGCAGGAACCATGCCCAATAATAGCCAAACCACGTAATAGGATCAGATTTGTTTCCTTGTGTATTTTATTGTATATATCACTTGAATAAATATTTGTATGTAAATTGAAATACAATATTGTTGTTAGTTCGGTGGATCAGATGCTGAGTAAAGTGTCAGATTGGTAAAATAAGTGTCCTTCACGCATGAGATACAGTTTGACATGTTGCTTGGCACTTGGTTGACCTCGAATCTCCCAATAATGACTGATTTACATAACACAAACAAATGCAACACTCATTGATTTACTCTAAATAGCTCACATCCTAATGAATGAAGGTTAGACAAACTCAAGCTATATGCTTCCCGTGTTGTTTGTCTTTCTTTTAACATCACTTAAAGTTTTGTTATGGACAGGGTTTAAGTTTTTATTCTTACTGTGAATTGGGTTTGCAAATATATGTATGTACTTCCTAGTCTAAATGTGTGTCTTTAAAAGTACATGTAACGCACAACCGCCTAAACAGCACCACGACGAAAACCAGTAAAAGACACAAAGAGACGCCACAAAGACATAACAAACAAACAATAGGGGGAAGATGGAAGTATCGCCTTGGAACGGTCAGTGACAAATGTCACTGGGGGGTTTAAACCGGTGTAGGGGGCGCCCAATCTCACACTTATTCCATCTCCATCCTAAAAGACAAACAGTGGTAAAGTGCATGGAAAACGAAAACATATTTAAGTGAAACAACTGTATCCACCTATCGCTAGTGTACTCAATGATTGACCTGAAAACAGAGTAACTGTAGAAAAGTAATAAAGGGTACGACAAAAACGAGATATCCTCCTTCCGTTTCCGGATTTAAGAGGTCGCCTTCATAGAGTACTAAACCTTTCATGTCTGCGTACATGCAAAGAGGACAGCGTGATTGCCATCTGTAAAAGGGTTGACAACCAGGTATGCAGTAAATAAATAAAACTAAATAAAACTCCTACAGGAGCTTTCAGCATTACTTTAGACCCGTATTAAGCTGTGACATTGGAATATGGTTCAGATTAGAAATCGGATGAGTCAAGCTCCTGTTATCTCGAACTAATTTGTACGGTCCCTTGAAGTTCGAGTTATCGAAGTTCAACTATATATCTAACAAAATATCACAAGGCTTATGGTCACAAGCTAAGTTTTAGCTTAATATAAAGACCATGGATTTGAGATATATATTATTACAAGGATAACTCATTAAGTTTTTCAACTTATTTCCAATGGATCCTGAAACATTCAAGATCTCAAAATATCGGCTGAGCTAAATATAATGTACTATTGAACAAAGATAGACAACTCTGACAGGGTAATTATTCAAAAGCATATTTGAGTTACATTTCTTGTCATTGAGATATTACTTGAGAAATGACATAATTATACCACAGAACAAATCTGAAATACTGTACACAAGTGTTAGATATTGATACTAATAAAAGGTAAAATCTGACTGTTCAGCATTTTTAATATTTTCCATAAGCTGTAGTTTCACACCTGTTTTTAAACGCATGTTTATTTTTTAAAATTCATCTCTCGTGGCAAACTATCCCAGAAAAGGATTGCTTGATAGAAAAAGGTGTTCGCCGTTAAAACATTCTACCTGTGGCATATCGAGCCCTCTGCTTGGATAATAAAGATATATCTACATTTTCTGACTGAAAATGGGAAAGTTAGAAGTATGTTGGAATAGAAAGCCTGGTGGTCAAGTTTCGAATTCGGCGTTCTTCTCTCAGTCCTCTCCGGTTATGGTGGCCATGACCGGCATAGCCCCGGGAATCATTGATGGTTTACTTGCTGCTAACTAGGTTGCATTGCTTTTTTGTTTATTGCTACTGGATTGTCTGACAGACAAAGAAATAGCACATGCAAGACAAAAACAAGTTTCATGATCCACCGTTATTTGCATACAAATATAAATCGAACCAATACCTACGGAAGTCCCGGAGGAACATTTTGTTTTTAGTATGATAATGTATTACTTATAATTTTATTAACTTATTATTTATCATTTACTACCCGGTGCTCTTTTTTGCGGGAAATGTTCGGCTGAAAAACAAAATCTATAAAGCATTCAAACATAATTTCTTTAGCTCCTTATCGCCTTACTCACTAATTGTCGTTTGATTCTTCCGCCAAATACCCCAGGAAAGACATGGTATTATAATTGGTAGTTATAAATAGGCAATAACTATTTAAATAAATAAATAAATAATAATAAATACAATATGTCCCACCAGAGCTTCTGTAAATATCAGTAAATGGAACTGTAGTAGATGTTCCGAATCCTCCGGTGGAGGTGCCGCGAAAAAGCGACGGTGTTTGGGATGATCAAAAAGTAAAACCTGACATATTTCAAACAGAAAATGAAAAGTTCTTAAAACCGGAAACCACGTTCCTCGCCGAACACCGGTCATGAAAGATTCACTACATCGTTATAATTACGCGTTCACTTACATATTTACGTAATTGGTATGTGTGAGGATAGCTTCCATATAGATCTACATGTATCTAGCCTATATAAAGTCCATCTCGAACCCTACGATGACACCCGAAAAACACACGGAAGTAACACAAAGATGAAAACTTTTATTAAGTGGTTTACCCGCAGGACACTCGAAGGCCACCCGAAGTCCACGCGATTGTTACGACAGACGTCGTATTGAGAGTTTGATGCGTTCGTACTAGGCCACAAAGGCGTGACCTCCCGATGGTAGATCTATAAAACCTTTGTGCGACCGTGTGAAAATTCAAGTGCTTATCGGAGTTTATTAGGAGTAGAACACAAGTACCTTTCAAATTTATTTAAAATAATTCAACTTTAACATGCCATCGAAGAGGCTGACTGGTAAATACAGAACTTAGAAGAGGTACATCTAAGCAGAGGAAAGTGAGGGTTTAAAGGTCCAAGACAGACAACACAGAATCTCTAACAAAAGAGAGGATGGAGGGCCCCAAGAAAGATATCAGTTGGTGTCCAAGTAAAATTCCAGAGTGGTCTTCAAAGGGTTTCATGTCTCCTCGGCAATCTAAAAAGTCTCCTCAGCAATGCCAAAGAGTCCCGCCATATTCTCTCATGATGCTACATGTGTCTGACGGGTCTGACCATGTGTCTGAAATATGGAAGGTTGAACACTTTTCAGCTAATGAATATTCATGATGCCATTATTTCTTACAGGCATATTGGACAGAGAAAGGTTTAAGTGGTCATCTATTCATTTAACACAGGACTCTCAACAAGCAGGTGTTTGCTTAGTGTAAAAGTGTCCTGCATTAAGCTACCACCTTTTTATAAATCCTACGTAAGTAAACTTGTTTTTAACCCTTCGCTTGGTTTGGTTTACATGCTCTTTCATTGATAAAATATTTCACCAAAGATGTGTCAGTATTCTTCGTCTCATTCGTCAGCTATATATAAGCGCGAGATGTCTGGATCCAAATTGTTTGAGACCCGGTCAACCGTTTCTCAAACGTTTAAGTGCTTCTTTGCCAATGCCGTATCTGTGATTACCTATGCAAACCTTTTGGATCCAAATGAGACGCCGAGTAACTCGGCGTCTCATCAGGATCCAAACTGTTTGTTACTATGACAATGGCTTTTGAAATAAAAATTAAGAACAAATTAAAAACAGATAAAATTTATAGCAGACGACGAAGTTTGCAGACGACAAAAAATGGCAGCGAAAGCGATAATTAATGAATCGAACATAAGTTTTACTTGTAGCAGACCAGCTTCAGCAGACACCAGCGGGTTAAAAAACTATAACAAATTTGCATCTTCTCTATTTTCTGAATGCTATATTTACAGTAGAGACCGTCTTAACCCCGCCCCCCCCCTTAGATAAAATATTTTTCGTGCCGTCTGATCAGGATCTGCTCTGTTTGCTTATGGAATTATATAGATCTTATTCTACAGTTTCTGCCAAGGTAAAAAAAAATCATTTGTTAATAAACCATAGTAAACTTTTCAGCTAATGAATATTCATGATGCCATTATTTCTTACAGGCATATTGGACAGAGAAAGGTTTAAGTGGTCATCTATTCATTTAACACAGGACTCTCAACAAGCAGGTGTTTGCTTAGTGTAAAAGTGTCCTGCATTAAGCTACCACCTTTTTATAAATCCTAAGTAAACTTGTTTTTAACCCTTCGCTTGCTATTCGCGTCAATATACCTTCCTGTAAACAGTGAAGACCCAGATGAGACAGCTCATGCAGGAGCTGTCTCATCATGGTCTGCACTATTTACAAATTGATTGTGCAACCAGTTCACTCCACAGCAGTGATCGCACAGCGAAATATTTGTACACAGTGAAAATATATGTAATTATACAACAGGGCATGGGTAAAGAAGGAGAAATGTATTTTAAAAATCAGCAAGCGAAGGGTTAATGGCCGATTGAGACAAGTTCTACTGTATTTTCATTATTTCCAAAATCACGATTAGTGTGTCAAACAGATGAGGTTCTGATGAGATACTCGACGTCTCATCTGAATGCAAACTGTCTGCAAAGGTCATGACGAGCTCGCCCATAGACTCTAGTTACACCAGTATTACACTCGATCCCGATATATGTAAAAGTTAACGGTACTAGAGTAGTCGACAATCATTTGGGACAAGTACTTGAACCGTACACTGGATAAGAACGATGAGGTAACGAATTGGTTTAACTCTTCTTACATATTGAGCGAAACTTGACTGACATTCGCAGACAGCTTTGGTCCACATGGGACGCCTCCTAGCTCGGCGTCTCATCAGGATCCATACTGTTTGACATGTTTGTTCGTAGTTCCTCTAAGCTTTAATGAATCTGTCAGTAAAAAGATAAGCAGATCAGCGCTTGAGAAGACATTAAATTTTTAAGCTTGCAGAAGAACACGCTACATTCAATCTTTCATTAATCATTACCTGATCAATAAAGGTGATCCTCCTGTACATGGGACATATGCAAACAGTGCAGACCTAGATCAGAGGGCTACTGGAGGCAAAAGGTCACCAGGCGTTATTTGTTTTTTTTGTAGGACCACTCCTCCATTGAAAGTTGATGGGTTGTAAATTTTAAATTGGACGATTTTACATAATATAATATAATAATATAATATAATATAGGAGAGAATTCTTTCCCTCATGTATCCGCATGTTCACGCATTTGCAAACAGAGTAGACCCAGATCAGACGGCTCCTCTAGGAGCCGTCTGATCAGGGTCTGTTCTTTTTGCTTATGGCATCATATAAGCAAAAACTTCCCTTTGATAAAATTACATTATAGAACATAGCTTATAAATATTCTCGATGCCATTAATATTTACATGAATATTTAAAAGGGAAATGGTTATACATGTATATAGTTAAGGCTATATTGCTTGCGTCTACTTGGCTTTTGTGCTATTGTGTGGCTAGTTTGACCTACATTTGTAAATGACGTACAGATAATTGTGTCACTCCAAGCTCGCGATGCATTTAAAGTTTCAACTCTTTACATGCTATAGGTTAACTTGTGATTACTGATAGATCCAGTTTGGATCCATATCATATATTCGGTCTCTTAACAAGGGTCCAAACTGTTTCCCTCTCGGATTGAATTTCTAATGAAGCCTAAAATAGAAACTGAAAAAAACACATTTGCAGCTATCCATAACTTTTCGCCGACAGCTACTTTATAATGTAAACTTTTCATTTTTTGCCATTACAAAAATGTAGAATCGGATCTATATCATGTCAAAAGCAAACACAACAGGCCCTGACATGGGTCTACTCTATTTGCAAATGCGTGAAGATGCGTTTATACGAAGGAAAGGGTTGATTGAGCATTCAGTGCAGTAGATACAGGTGTGTATTCAAATGCTAACATCCTGATTTCTTTACCAAAGTAAGAGGCTTGTCCACTCTTTAGAATTGCCTCTTCGAGATGATTCAAAAGAGTGGTCATAACGTAGGGTTTGGTGGAGAAAAAAGAAAATTATTCTTGAAAATGATTTAATTTACGCATTTAATCTGGGCCCCTGGCCAATCTTACCCACCGTCTTGTATGCTTTTACATTTTTTTGAATATCTTTTGATAGGATAAATGTTTTGATTTCATCAGGGCCCAATCTGTTTGAATCTCGGTCAATAGTTTCTCAAAAACTTGATCGAAACGTAAGTAGTCCGAATTGCACCATATCCAGTTATTTTGTAGACATTGTATTGTCACAGCGGGGGTTAAATAAAGATAACATGTAAGTAGGACACGACTTTATGTCTTGTTGTTGGATGGTTCAATCCTATCTATGCTGCAAACTGATATCTGCAGCTTATCTAAGACACATCAGTAAGATACACTTTAACCCTGTACCTGTTTGACATTTATTTCTTCATCTCTTGAATATTCATGGCTAAAAATGGAACATGAAAAAGGGATTTTTCCACTGTTATTTATGGAAAATGCATGATCAGCTGAAAAATTATATTTTTTCTGTTTTGTAGTAATACACAGAACCACAGACAAACGCGCGTAATCAAATACTAAAATCGTCATTTCTCCACCAAACCCTATATTGTGACCACTCTTTAGAATCGTCTCTTCGAGGCGGTTCTTAATAGTGATTACAGTATAGCGTTTGGTGGAGAAATAAAGGAGTTATTCTAGAAAGTATTTAAATTTACGCATCTTATCTGGACCTCTAATACAGTCGTTATTTCATACACTAATGTTTAAAAGGTCAATGGTTGTAAAATTGTTGCAGATACAAGGAATTGTCAATTATTGAGACCAGTCGTACCCAAGATTTTAGGCTTGGTCCATATTGTTTGATATGCCTCGAAGATATTTTTTCTGGTGGCACAGCAAACATCATATGACCTACTTTAACTTCTGCACAAGGCCGTGGGAAGACATTTTTAGCTCACCTGAGCCAAAGGCTCAGGATGAGCTATTGTGACCGCGATCCGTCCGGCTACCGTCGTCCGTCGTCCGGTGTCCGGCGCGTCGTCCGGCGTCCGTCCACATTTTCAAACGACATCTCCTCTGAAACTGCTGACCCGATTTTAACCAAATTTTGTCAGAAGCATCAGTGGCTAGGGGGAACGAAATGTTGTTCACATTATGACCCCCGGACCAAAAATGGCCCCGCACAAGGGCTTATCAGTTTTTCATAGGAAAATATTTAAACATCTTCTTCTCTGAAACTGATAGGCCTAGATCTTTGATATTTGGTACATTGTATGTAGCATGATCTTATGGTCCTCTACAAAGATTGTTCAAATATGACCCCGGGCCAAAATTGGCACCGCCCATGGGCTTATCAGTTTTTCATAGGAAACTCTTTAAAAATCTTCTTCTCTGAAAGTGTAAGACCTAGACCTTTGATACTTGGTATGTTGCATGATCTTATGATCCTCTACAAAGATTGTTCAAATTATGACCCCGGACCAAAAATGGCCACGCCCAAGGGCTTATCAGTTTTTCGTAGGAAAATCTTTAAAAATCTTCTCCTCTGAGATTGTAAGGCCTAGACCTTTGATATTTGGTATGAAGCATGATCTTATAGTCCTCTACAAAGATTGTTCAAATTATGATCTCCGGACCAAAAATGGCCCCGCCCAAGGGCTTGTCAGTTTTTCATAGGAAAATCTTTAAAAATCTTCTTCTCTGAAAGTGTAAGGCCTAGACCTTTGATACTTGGTATGTTGCATGATCTTATGATCCTCTACAAAGATTGTTCAAATTATGACCCCCGGACCAAAAATGGCCACGCCCAAGGGCTTATCAGTTTTTCATAGGAAAATCTTTAAAAATCTTCTTCTCTGAAACTGTAAGGCCTAGACCTTTGATATTTGGTATGTAGCATGATCTAATGGTCCTCTACAAACATTGTTCAAATTATGACCCAGGACCAAGAATGGCCTTGCCCAAGGGCTTATCAGTTTTTCATAGGAAAATATATAAAAATCTTATTCTCTGAAACTGTAAGGCCTAGACCTTTGATATTTGGTATGTAGCATGATCTAATGGTCATCTACAAACATTGTTCAAATTGTGATCCCTGGACCAAAAATGGCACCACCCAAGGGCTTATCAGTTTTTCATAAGATTTAAAAATCTTCTGAAACTGTAAGGCCTAGACCTTTGATGTTTGGTATGTAACATAAACTTGATCTAATGGTCCTCTACAAAATGTAGCTTTGGCTTGTAGTCCTCTGCCAAGAATGTTCAACTTACGACCCTGACCTCTTGGCGAAAATTGGCCCTGCCTTGGGGCTTATCAGTTTTTCATGGGACAAGTATGAAATATTATTTTTCCCTGAAACCATAAGGCTTAGACCTTAAATTAATGTCATACTGCTTTGCCTTGTGGTTCTCTACCAAGGTTGTACAAGGTTATCTCAGGTGAGCGCTTCAGGGCCTCATGGCCCTCTTGTTTCTTAAACTTGGTGCATATGAACGTTTCTGGTCTAAGTGTATTTTAGGAACCATTTTCTTTGTGTAATAAATATTCATGTAAGAAATAAAAACTGTATGAGTACAAATTTGTGGATTTTTTACATAGGCATTTTGCTGTGTACAAAATGTCCAGAATTAAGTACAGTTTAACCACTTACATGATGAATATTTATGCAAGAAATAATAAGGCCTTGCATTTCTGTAATTTCATTTAAACACATGCATAGCCGTCTGATCTGAGTCTGCTCTGTTTGCTCATGGATTTTGATAGATCAGTTGTTTAGTTTCTAAAATGGCTCTAATGTTACAAATTCAGTAACTAATTTGTCCATATTATACTTATATTCAGTATATAAGTATTGAAATTTGGACTAAATATAGAACAGGGATCGGGTTAAACAGTAGACACAGTACATCCTGATCAGAAGACCCCTTCACCAATTGCCTGATCTGGGTATACACTGTTTGCATAAGGCGTTAAAGGGCGTCTCTATCAGGTACTCAAAACCCCCAGTCCATTCTCCCGTAGGAGCCATCTGGTCTGGGTCTGCTCTGCTCTACTTTCTTATTGAATAATAATTTTTATAAACCTAATTCTACAGTTTTGCCATGACCAAAATGTCCTGTGCTCATGATCCACTATAAAGTATCACTGAATTGATATGCATTAAGCCATTATCTTTTACATTAATATTCATGGAGTAAAGGGTTAAGGGTCGTCGCCGAAAAGATCGTTAGCTGAATTGTAGATGTTAGTTAACAAACAGTTGGGATATAATACTACATAGGTACATTACAGTAGCAAGGATTCCACACATTCACCTTGGCAATATTTAAAGCTTTGTTAATCATGTTAAGATGAACCGCATTGCATACATTAAATTACGGTGACACTGCAAACCGGGAAGGGTTTGCAAATACTTGGCCAGGTGTCCAGATAAGATGCGTAACTTAAAACATGTTCAAGAACAGTTTCATTATATCCTCACTAAACCCTATGCTGTGACCACTCTTTAGAGTCGTCTAGATGAGACGATATTGTTTCAGCTGTTTTAGAAATAAAGACAAAAATGAATAGAATATGTCATTTGTTAACTGCTTTATACAGATACTCACGGTGTATGAAAGAGTCAACTAGAATACTGCTTAAGCCGGTGCTTGGGGGCGTGAGTAGTGTTGCACTTTTAATTACTACTCATGAACAGACTCAATAAAACCGAGTCTGCATTTATTTTCTTTTTGCATTCCTACTTTTGCTTTCGAAGGATCACCCATTCTCAGAATATATTTGTTTGTAAATGTCATGTATAATCATCCTGTATTATGAGCCGGTGGCCTTTATTTACAAACTAAAACTTATTGCATCTTGTATAGCGTATAGTATAGTTAACTTGTTTAACCACTTTAGTAGCTGGCCTGTGTCGTTTTTTTTTCAGTAAACACTGGAATCCCGCTAAGCCGCTTTACGACGGTGTTGAAAACCTCAGTCTGACCGATCTGTCGCCAGATACAAGGGCAACTTCTGCAAGATTTCATGATCCAGGCACAGAACCGCTGGTGCCGCCGATTGTCCACTCCAGCACATACATTATCCCAAGTGTTGACGAATACTTACGGATCTTGCAGGAATCCGGATATATCTACGGCCGCCTTGGTCACCCGAACGCTGACGCCGTAGAATGCGCAATCAATGCACAGGAAGAAGGGGCTGGTTCCTTGGTTTTCGGCTCAGGAATGGCTGCAATAAGCGCCGCATTGCTAGCATTTCTTAAAGCAGGGGACCACGTTGTCTGTCAAGCCCCGGCATACAGTGGAACCTTTGACGTTTTAAATACAATTCTCTCCAAATTTAATATTGAAGTCACCTTAGTAGGGTGTGATGTGAATGAGTTCAGAAAGTCTGTCAAACCGAACACCAGACTTCTGTATGGAGAAACGCCCTGCAACCCGGCTCTGACAATCTTAGACTTGGAAGAATTCGGAAAACTCGGGAAAAGTCTTGGAGAGAACGTGCTTACAATGGTGGACGCCACGTTCGCGAGTCCTTACCTCCAGCAGACCCTGAAGTTCGGCATTGACGTGGTTGCTCATAGCTGCACAAAATATTTAGGTGGTCACAGTGATCTTATAGCCGGGTGCTTGACATTCAAAGACGTCAAACACTGGAAGATGCTGAAGCATTACCAGACGTCGCTAGGGATGCAGTTGTCTCCCCATGATGCCAGTTTACTGCTCAGAGGAATAAAGACCCTGCACGTGCGCATGCCGAGACACAGCTCAAATGCGATGAAAATAGCAACGTACCTGGAAAACCATCCTAAGGTGAAGTCCGTCAGTTATCCCGGGCTGAAATCACACCCTCACCATGAAATAGCGAAGAGGCAGATGAAGGATTTCAGTGGGATGATAGCCGTTGAAATAAAGGGCGGCTCTATGGGCGGGAAAGCATTTGTGGAGGTAGGTATTCTTATGTCTTTATTTCTTTCGCTGCCAAATTTTGTCGTCTGTAAATTTTGTCGTCTGCTACTATTGAAGGTTAGATCCTCGTTATACGTCGAATAACTGGGCATCTCAATTATCCAAACTGCTTGACACTCAGAACAGGTTCTTTAAAAGAAATGGAGAGGTATGTTTCCGAATTATAGCAGACGGAAGTTATTTAATGTTGAAACGGTTTAATAAGTTTTGCATGGTGTACAATTTAACCCTTTCCCTCAGTTAAACGCATTTTCGCGCATTTGCAAACAGAGAAGATCCAGATCAGACGGCTCTTATAGGAGCCGTCTGATCAGGGTCTGATCTCTTTGCTTTTGAAACTATAGTAGATCTGACTATTTAGCTTCTACCAATACCAAAACAACCCGGATAATAGTTTACCTAATCAATATTCATGGTGTCATTACGCAGGAGCCGTCTGGTCAGGGTCTGCTTTGTTTGCTTATGAACACATAGATATGATGCTGCAGTTCCTGTCACGGCCAAGTTGATCTAATTAATATTCATGATGTCATTTTTTCTTAAATGAATATTCATGAGATAAAGGGTTAAACTGGGGCAATTTTTGAGTTACTTTCGTCCTGCATTATATTATCCTTTACCTCATGGATATTCATGTGAAAAATAATGTCTATATTCATGAATATTAATAAACTGAATGTTTATACAGTAAAACCTGTCTATAACGGCCACTAAATTGTGTTAATTAGTTGGTATATAAGGCAGGTGACTGATTAAAGCAAGGTGAAAGTTAAACAGAACGCTCCTATAGGAGCGTTCTGTTTTACTTTCACCTTGCTTTAAGCAGCCACCTGTCTTTGACACAAATACCTGATGTAATGTAGTGACCGTTATAGAGAGGTTTTACTGTATTGGCAACTTGAACTAGAGACATGTGTTATCATGTCATTAACTGGAGAATCAGATCAATATTATTTTATAAGCAGAACAGAATAGACCATGATCAGACAGCTCCTATAGGAGCCCTCTGATCTAGATCTACTCTGTTTGCAAATTTTCTATCAGGGAAACTATTTAAAGGGTTAAATATCGTCACTAAGAATGCGTTTTAAGGGTTGAGGTCCTTAGAGAATAATATTCGTGTTTTTGTTACAGGGTGTTAGACTGGCTCAGCTTGCTGTTTCCCTAGGCGGGGTTGAGACTCTGGTGGAACATCCAGCCACTATGACCCACGGGCCAATGATAATGTCGGACGAAGATCGAGAGGCTCAGGGCATAACAGAAGGTTACGTTCGCATCAGGTAAACCCCCCGCCCTGACGCCGCTCTGGTTTTGGATAACTGCCAAAATGGCATTGGAGAGGATGTTTCATGGCGGGGAGATTGCAGGTCCTAATGAGACGCTGGGTTAATCGGCGTCTGATCTGGATCTAAGCTTTTTGCACATGCAAGCCAGGTCACAATTCTAAAATTTCTCGGGAAAGCATGCCCCGGACCCCTACGCACTGTGCATACATTTGAATTGTGCCACGGCCCTGCTAGTATACTATGTAGGCGTATTATTTAACGTGACGGTTACGGTATCATGAGATTTTCATTTATTGTTTCACAGAATACTACACCTAGATGAGTATCAACCACAAGTACATGATCAGATACCGAAACCGATCTGGATCTACACTGTTTGCATAGCCCGAAGACTCCAATTTCTCACAGAATGATCCAATTGCACATGCTAATCTATTCAAGTGTAAATGCTAATTTTCTTTATTCACTTATTTCAGTGTTGGCATAGAGGATCCGGACGATTTAATCAAGGACTTCAGTCAAGCTCTTGACAAGGTCAACATATAAGCAAAAACTGAGAACTGTAAAACACGGTTGAAGTAAATCAGTGAAACACTTTTAGAATGAAATTGGCAAACTGACGAAGATATTAACCCATTTATTTCCACATTATTTATATACAAAGCTATATCCTTACTATGGAATGCCGTGTTGTAATATCACTTTATCACTTACATGTAACTTTTGTTTACGTTTGCTCTTACTGTGAATTAGGTTTGCAGAGGTTAGAGCCGTCCGATTTATAATCTGAACGTATCTCTCAAGTTCACAGCTTAATGCAGGTCTTAACCCTTCGCTTGCTATTCACGTCAATATACCTACCTGTAAATAGTGAAGACCCAGATGAGACAGCTCCTGTAGGAGCTGTCTCATCAGGGTCTGCACTATTTACAAGTTGATTGTGCAACCAGTGCACTCCACAGAAGTGATTGCACAGTGAAATACTTGTATACAGTGAAGATGTATGTAATTATACAACAGGGCATGGGTAAAGAAGGCGAAATGTATTTTAAAATTCAGCATGCGAAGGGTTAAGTAATGCCTGCATGAGCTTTCAGCGTTACTTTCGTCCTGCATTAAGCTGTCACGTGTATTTCTAGATATGCACAGTGATACATTTTCGAACAATCCTGTACTGTCAATTTTGAAAGGAGTGAACTTTTACTTCGATTTATCTCGAAGTTCGAGTTATCCCAGTTCGAGATACCGGAATTCAACTGTATATGTATGTATTCCCTAGTCTGAAACTTTGGCTTAAAGAGCCCCTCTGAAATTGCATGTAGTGTATATCAAATGCAGCTACCGTGTAGAAACGGAGCGTCTATTAGCCCATTCGTCCCGCAATCTATTGTGATATCGGCAAGCAGTATAGACACAGACCAAAGTCTGATGGAGTCATCTGACCAGGGTCTGATGGAGCCATCTGACCAGGGTCTGATGAGGGTCTGATGGAGCCATCTGACCAGGGTCTGATGGAGCTATCTGACCAGGGACTTATGGAGCCATCTAACCAGGGACTGATGGAGCTATCTGATCAGAGTCTGATGGAACCATCTGACCAGGGTACATTGTATGATTGACCCATCTGTCCAAGGCTTGATAGAGTCATCTGACCAGTGCCTAATGGAGCCATCTGAATCGGGACTGATGTAGTCATCTGACCAGGGACTGGTGGAGCACTTTGACAAGGGACTGAAGGGACCATCTGACTGGAGCCTGCTGGAGTCATCTGATCTGAGCCTGATTAAGTCACCTGACCAGGAAGTCATGGAGCTATCTGACCAGGAATGGATGAATCCGTCTGATAAAGGGCTGGCGGAGCTCCCTGACAAGGGCCTGAAGGAAACATCTGACCAGAGCCTGATGGAACAATCTGACTAGTGACTGATGGAGCCATCCGACCAGGGACTGGTGAAGCCGTCTGATCAGGGACTGATGAAGCTATCTGATCAGGGACTGCATTAACTTCATTAAGCAATCACCTGTTTATAGGAGTTCTACTTTCAATCAATTCAAAGTCGCTTAAGACAAGTTCTACTGTATTTTTGTTGCAGGAACACTACACATGAAAAAGATCAGACGAACCAGTGGTTTGTATACTACCACTGTTCACAGTACAAACACTGATTAACATTTTGAGTTTAAATTTGAGACTCAGTTTCAACAAATTCAAAATCTGACTAAACAGATACTTAAGAATGAATTTAGGTTCAAACTCAACAAATTGAAAATCTGACCAATCAGATACTTGGGAATAATCTCAGACTTGGAGGTTTTTCAATCTCGGACTCGAGATGTTGGTGAATTTGGACCCAGATACTATTTGGACGCCGACTTTTCAATCACGTTGTTGATCTTGTTCTTTAATATTTGTTACATTTTTATTATCGTAATTTCTCCACCGAACCCTATACTGTGACCACTCCGTAGTATTTCCCAGACTATTCTAAAGAGTGGTCACAGCATAGGGTTTGGTGGAGAAATAAAGGAGCTATGCTTGAACACATTTAAATATACGCGTCTTATCTGGACCTCAGCCTTTTTACTGTGATGCCGCTCACACACAGAGGTTATAAAATGTATTATTATTATTTATTTCATATCCATGTAATACGAGTACTGCCCTTATTACGAATATGAATTTATTTTATTCCTGTATCAAAAACATTAAAAAAGGAAATATATTACCGTGACAAACAACAGAGAAACGAATCAGATTTGTAACATACATGTATAAGCACTAAGTAACATACACTAGTAAAATCTCGATTATTCGAAATTTTAGTTCTGAAGAATGCAGATCGTTTTAAGCAGTTGGTTGCTTAATGCATGGTGAAAGTCACACATAAAGCTCCGAAAGAAGCTTTCTGCATGACTTTCGCCATGCATTAAGCAACCACATGTCTTAACCCTTTCCCTCGTACAAACGTGTTTTCACGCATTTGCATACAGAGTAGACCCAGATCAGACGGCTCCTATTGGAGCCGTCTGATCAGGGCCTGCTCTGTTTGCTTACATGTATGGTGTAATATAATGGTGTAATATAGATATGATTCTACAGCTTCTGCCTGAGCCAAAATGTCCTGTGTTCATATGCCATTATAAATAATAATCTTATTAATATTCATGATGTCATTATTTCTTACATAAATATACAACAGGGGAAGGGTTAAAGATCGATAATGGCACGTATTTTAGTGTTAGAATATTCGTGATTTTACTGTATACCTAATTCGAACAGACCCTTATCAGGTATTTCCCATTTAAATCTGGTAGGCTTGGAACTCACCATAGCATCATGTCTTATATAACAATCACAAAGAAAGAATTAAAACTCCTGACGAATATCAACAAGAAATGGTTTGGAGGAGAAATACGACAAAAACATTTTACATAAATCTCATAACTACTCTTTATATGACCGGTGTTGAATGTAACAAGAAATATCTTTTAAAAAAGATATTCAGCGGCATTCAAATATTGACATAATGTACAAAACAATAATAATATTAAATATCTGCCATATTTATTTCAATGTTTGGAGATTCTACTAGTACAGAGAACTAGATATATGAAGGGTTGCTTGTTATTATACTAGCAGAGAAGCATGCAATGAAAATGACTTGGAGTAGAAGAAGCAGTTATTGAAATATTTCAAGTTGCTTTTATAGGAAATCACTTTTAAAATGTACGATGTTAAAGTAATGTTTTTAAACTATCTCAAGTTAGTTCTTTATTTTACCTATTATAAAATGTACATGAAAGCGCGTATATTTGTATTGATATGAAGATAACAAATTGAATACACTTTAAAGCATAAAGTTTTTGTTTGTGCAGAGTCTGTAATTACTTAAAGAACGGTATTTATTTAGCCTAGATCAACGCTTTAATCGACTTGTGAGCATCGTCATTAATGACATCATTAACTGAATCTACATGTATTTTTAAAACAATATAAAGTTAGCAACTTCAACCTACGTCTATGAGCCCAAGCCCCAGGTGATAGAGCCGTAGCAATAGCCTTCAGTAAGTAGCTTTATATCAAAGAGAGCCAACAACCAGAGCCTCGGTGCTGTGGTCGGGGATAGTAATTAATACTATTAATACCACTACTCTAATATACTAAACAACCCGTCTTCTTTATTTCCTATAGCATTGCCTGTGAAGTATGGTGGTTTCGGCAAACTACCTGTTCGTCAAAAACGACTTTATTATCAAATGTTGTTTTAAATTGATAGCAAAATGATAGTTAAAGTTTGAAAGTTTAATAGTGGTAATATTGCTCAGCAACCATTGCCATGAGGTGATAAATATCAGTACATCGGTACTTTGATTTTATGGGAATTTCCAGGTCTTAAAATCTATTTTAAGAACAGAACTTTCGACAGCCGACAGTCTTCGGTCCCATGCTAAATATCTGCGTAAATAATGATTTTCTGTACTATATGGCGTTTTGACTGAACTGTAAGAAGTTTATAGAACATGTCTGTGTAACATGATGCCTTACATGTGTTGTGATTATGTTAATTATTGCATTGAATTCAATGTGCGAGGCCGAAGCAGCTAATTACCATAAAACATGGTGTTTTTGAAATAACTACAATGTCGTTAAAGAAATTCGACAAGTTACCAGACTGTATATCCGAATTTTACATAGTTTGGCAATGTGTAAAGGTTGTATGCCAGTCAAGGAATTAACTTATGAAAATAGAGTTTACTACTAAATACTAGTAGGTCATATGCAAATTACAATGTAACATAGTTTCTCATTGGTGGAAAACTAGAACAAAAGTGAAAATAGACAGCTAGCCGCTGAAAAAATGACACCGATTAAAATAAACACCAAACTTTTCTATCGGGTCATTTTCCTTCATTACACCAAGAGGTTCAGATAAATTGCGTAGTTTAACCCATTTGCGCCCAGTGGATTCTTCCATGTTTATATATTGGATTAGTCCATTTTTATCTAAGGGGTGCCTGGCTTAAATTTTCATTTTCGTTTTCTTTTATATTGAAATTCCTATCAGCAAACAGTGTAGACTCTGATCAGACGCCGCATTAAGCAGCGTCTGATCAGAGTCTACACTGTTTGCCTATGTCCCATATATGGGATCGAGGGAGCAAATGGGTTAAAACAATTTCAAGGATAATTTCTTTATTTCTCCACCAAACCCTGTATTGTGACCACTCTTTAGAATCGTCTCGATGGTCACAATATAGGATTTGGTGGAGGTCGTGGTCACAACATAGGGTTTGGTGGAGAAATGGCGAAATGTTGCTCTGAATTTACATCGGAATTTCAAGCGGTTTCAGGATAAAGTAGGATTCGCATGAAATTGCGACTGGAACAATGAGTGTTGTAAGACGGTGGGGGGGGGGGGGGGGGGGGGTGGGGGATGTTATACGTTGTCCTTTGTAGCTGTTTGACAGAGGCATACTGAATAGAATGTATGATTTAAACCTTTCGGTGCCAAATTTCTAATTGTCGTCTGCAAACAACTTTTGTTAAATCATTTGGTAAAATAAGGAAATGAGATAAATAAATGTACATTTCAAAGGAATAAAACACAGATATAGAAATAGCGTTTGTGACAAAAAGTGAAGTCCCTGATCAGACGCTGCCATGAAAAGGCGGCGTCTGATCTGAGACTGCTCTATTTGTCGTGGTGCATTTTTTGCGACACTGGCGGTGAAAGGGTTAAAATCATTGCCAGTGTATCTCTCACATAATCATTGTAGGGAAGAAATATTTTAGCTAGAGCTTTCCCAACGTCATGTTGTCGGTATACACTAACCTCACACTTTCTATACATGTACTTACAAAAAATATACTTACATGTATCTATGTATCTATGTGCTATATATTGTGTACATCTATATAGTGTTTGGCCATCTTTGATTGTACATCAGGTAACTGCAACTTAACCCTTTCCTTAATATAAACGCATGTTTACGCATTTGCAAACAGAGTAGACCCAGATCAGATGGCTCCTATAGGAGCCGCATAATCAGGATCTACTCTGTTTGCTAATTGGATTTCATTGTTCTGTTTCTTTACTTCCTAAAATAGTTACAATGTTCCTCCTTCCATATTTCATATTATAACTATTTTGTCCATGAATATTCAGCAGGTATTGAAACTTTGAATAAACATAGAACAGGGAAATGGTTACTATGCTCTAATATCGTTAACTCTTTCGCTGCCTATGTCGCATCTGTAATTACCTATGCAAACAGTTTGGATCCAGATGAGACGTCGAGTAACTCGGCGTCTCATCAGGATCCGAACTGTTTTTAACTGTGACTATTTTAAAAAGCAAGAATGCAGAACAATAAAAAATGAAAATTGTAGCAGACGACAAAGTTTGCAGACTACAGAATTTGGCAACGAAACTCTAACCCATCTGTGAAAATATAACATCTTCCCAAACTTTCCCAACTTCCAATTCGATCAGGATTTTCAGAAACTATTGACTTAGTGTCAAACAGATTGGATCCCGATGAGTCGCAGAGTTACTCGGCGTCTCATCCGGATCCAAACTGTTTGCAACTGCCAGTCAAGTCGCGGATATAAGGATAAAAGTTAATAGATACATGGAACCAATAAAACTCAATCGTTCTATATTGTTTTGCATGACAAAATTATGCAATAAACAAATCGTCCGACAAATGTTTCGAATAAATCGATTCTCAGAACAGTAGATTGTCGCTAATGCGACAACATATATTATTAACCTTAAGTAGCTTATCTGCATATATTTTAATTACATTAAGCTACCACCAGAATTCGACTTCCTTTGAGAGGTCATATAAGAGAGACTTTACTGTATGTTTCTAAGTAATGTTATCAAAAGTCAGCGCTCAGCCCTGCCAACAGTTTGGCGTCATTTAACCATTTACCTGATGAATACCGGTATTAATAAACTGAGAAATAATGACGCCATTATCTATAAGATGGAGTTTTATATATTTGTATATGAACACATGGTTCATGATGATTTGGTATTGATAGCCACCTTATATAAAATTATTATGATCTTTATAATTTCAAAAGCTAACAAAGCAGACTTTGATCAGAAGGCTTCTATAGGAGCCGTCTGGTCTGGGTCTACTGTGTTTACAAAGGCATAAACACGCGTGCAGTAGAACTTGTCTTAAGAGGCAATCGAAAGGATTTATAATTATGGGCCTGTAAGGGATGTGTTAGCCTAATGCAGGTCAAAAGTAATGCAGAAAGGAGCTTTCTACATTACTTTTGCCCTGCATTAAGTAACCACCTCATTTTAAGACTCATATGTTCAATAACCGACTGGCCGCACAAAACAGGTTCTAATGTAGATATAAAGTAAAGTGTTGATCCATTTATCCCCATATGATAAACGGTAAACTTGTTCAAATGAACTTTTGCAACGGGCTCATATTTTCAACTGACCAGAGGGCGCTTACAACAATGTCAATACTGTTTTCATGACCTATTTATGGAATCGTGGGATTAAACGGATAAATATTGAAACCCAATGTGTTAAGATTTTAATTATAAACCATAGGCAGGGGTCCAGATAACAATAGCTCCTTTATTTCTAAAACATACTCTATACTATGACCACTCTTTAGAATCGTCTCTTCAAGACGATTCTAAAACATGGTCGCAGTTTAGTGTTTGGTGAAGAAATGACGATTTTAAAGTATTTGAGTACGCACCTTTATCTGAAGCTATGATGGGACTGAGGGAGACAGCTAAATTACTGTTGCATATCATACATAGGACATAGTAAAACAATATAGAGCAAACAATGTATAGCAAATAATGAAGACCAAGATCAGAGTCCCCCTGAAGGAACCGTCTGATGAAGGTCTTCATTGTTTGCTCTACCAATCAATGTCAAACCAGGACAACTGTGTTTTGCAGGACCCATCTGCCATGAACAATGGATAGGCTTTAAGTTTCAAATTGGACGAGTTCACCTACTGTGATAAAGGGTTAAATGTAAGCGTGTACACAAATCGTTATAAGCAGAGCCAAATTCCAAAGGACAGAGAGCAACAAACATAAACTGTTCATTCGTACTGAAAGCCTCTTTCGACAAACTCCAGGACTGCTACGTTTCTTGTCGGTTCTTTTTGCCGACGAAATGTTTCTCGTTTGATCAGTTTGCTCACTAATTTCTTCAAGGTTGTTCTTTATCCTATCCGGTTTTTCTGTATGGCAACAACAACAACGACAGCAAATACTCCGACACCAGGTTCCTCTTGCGAAACGGCTTACAGACAGTTTGCCCTCCGAGTCACAGTTTTCTATAGCAATGATAAGGACAATCATGAAGGTCGTGAAGGCGCTACCAATCATCTGGAGGCCAATATATATGATACACACGGATACACCCTCTGACGTCTTTGGCAGCGAGTCACTGACCGAGGCCAAAAACACAGCTAGGGTTATAAATATGGAAATACAGAGAGTAACTCTGTCACCGCTTGACACAGGCAGAATGAAACACAATGTATTCAGGAGAGACACGACGAAGACTGGACCAAGAATATTTAATATGTAGTAAAGAAACCTTCTTTTCAGCTTCACAGAGTATCCTGCTTTGTTATACTGTCCAGAACTGTAAGTTTTATTCCAGTTCAAGATTTGGTAATTTACAGCCTCCCATTCTCCGCTTGGGACAAGAGAATCAAGTGGACTAAACTGCTCGTCGATGGAAAATAATAAATGCTCCACTGAATACGACCAGGCCTCGAACACGAACGAAACTGTCTGTGCATCAAAGGGATATTGTGTAATATCGACGTCAGTTCTCAGTTTGATGTGAAAATACGGATAAATGTTCACTGTACCATCATATTGTATTCTTGCTAATGTGTTATCAAATTCGACGACAACCATAGATTCACCAACACTGGATAACATCAAATCGGGTTTCCAAATTTTCCTCGAGTCAGCAGTTACCCATGTTATATTGTCAACAACGTTTGTGTCCCACCGTAGCCTTTCATCAGTCCATGTCAGGTCGAGGTATACCTCAGCCTGGATCGTTCTGTGTTTTAGGTCGACATAGTCTATGGACACAATGTTAAGTGCAATACCCACTCGTGTAATTTGCTGTGATACTCTGCCAGGTCGTAAGTACTCGTTGTATTTGACAAATAAACACTCGTGAAGCAATTCTGAGTCATTGCACACCGACTGTCCTGATATGTCCAACACAAGAAACAGAAAACAGAAACATCGAAGTGTACACATTATGATACCACCACGTCACCTCTACATATGCGTCGCCTGTATATATACATTGTATATATATTAACCCTTTCCCTCGTGAATATGTATATAAGAAACAATGTCATTATGAATATTAAGATTATTTTTATAATGATATTTGAATGCAAGAGTTTTTGTCATATTAAAAACTATATAATCAATTACACACAAGTCCATTAGCAAATAGAGTAGATCCTGATCAGACGGCTCCAACAGAATCAGTCTGGTGTGGATCTACT
This sequence comes from Azorinus chamasolen, assembly GCA_963576725.1. Taxonomy (NCBI): domain Eukaryota; kingdom Metazoa; phylum Mollusca; class Bivalvia; order Cardiida; family Solecurtidae; genus Azorinus; species Azorinus chamasolen. Next base: position 74,528,489 of record OY755242.1, on the reverse strand, counting down.
TTGTTTGCAAAGGCATGATGAAGCGTTTGTATGAAGAAAAGGGTTAATTGTGTGTATGAACAGACACTTCCTGTTATCTTGTTATTATTCACATTTTGATCGATCCGTATTCTTCTGCTATTGAAAACTGAAACAATTGGAAACATTAGCGACGCTATTCCAGGTTAATGTCGGCAAACAGTTGCAAATGGCCTTGCCTTTGAACGCGAACACGGACACTCAACAGCTGACACATTTAGTTATTAGCATCAGTGCATTTCTTTCATCAACCCTTCTCTTGCTGAATTTTAAAATACATTTCTCCTTCTTTCCCCATGCCCTGTTGTATAATTACATATATCTTCACCGTGTACAAGTATTTCGCTGTGCAATCACTGCTGTGGAGTGCACTGGTTGCACAATCAACTTGTAAATAGTGCAGACCCTGATGAGACAGCTCAGCAGGAGCTGTCTCATCTGGGTCTTCACTATTTACAGGTAGGTATATTGACGTGAATAGCAAGCGAAGGGTTAATGGTGTAACCCTTTTAATGTGTGACACGCATGTACTGATACTTTCAAAAAGTGTAGACCCAGATCAGAGGGTTCCTAGAGTAGCCTCCTGATCAGAATACACACTGTTTGTCATTCAAGACCACCAAACAAGTTTCAACAGTTCATATTGAGAGGACTCTTAAGCACTAATGGGATATTACACTCTGAAAAAACCTTGGAAGAGTTACCGGTCTGCACATTTCATTCTAGTCATTCATGTAATGTGCTAAAACGGTTCGGAACTTCCCTGTAGCCTCGGAAAAAGTCACACCTAAATAACACAGAAACGTTGGCCACCAGTTTTGGAAACACATTTTCTAAACATGGACTGCATTTCTAGTCACCTGAGTTCATGACATTTTGTTTACTACTCAGAGGTACAGATGAAGGTGCGTACCCAAATACTAAACTCGTGATTTCTCTACCAAATCCCACACTCTGCGATATACTCAGAGCTACAGATGAAGATGCGTACCCAAATACTAAAATCGTGATTTCTCCAGCAAATCCCACACTCTGCGAGATACTCAGAGCTACAGATGAAGGTGCGTACCCAAATACTAAAATCGTGATTTCTCCACCAAACCCCACACTCTGCGAGATACACAGAGCTACAGATGAAGGTGCGTACCCAAATACTAAACTCGTAATTTCTCCAGCAAACCCCACACTCTGCGAGATACTCAGAGTTACAGATGAAGGTGCGTACCCAAATACTAAAATCGTGATTTCTCCACCAAATCCCACACTCTGCGAGATACTCAGAGTTACAGATGAAGGTGCGTACCCAAATACTAAACTCGTGATTTCTCTACCAAATCCCACACTCTGCGAGATACTCAGAGCTACAGATGAAGATGCGTACCCAAATACTAAAATCGTGATTTCTCCAGCAAATCCCACACTCTGCGAGATACTCAGAGCTACAGATGAAGGTGCGTACCCAAATACTAAACTCGTAATTTCTCCACCAAACCCCACACTCTGCGAGATACTCAGAGTTACAGATGAAGGTGCGTACCCAAATACTAAAATCGTGATTTCTCCACCAAATCCCACACTCTGCGAGATACTCAGAGCTACAGATGAAAGTGCGTACCCAAATACTAAACTCGTGATTTCTCTACCAAACCCCACACTCTGCGAGATACTCGGAGCTACAGATGAAGGTGCGTACCCAAATACTAAACTCGTGATTTCTCCACCAAACCCCACACTCTGCGAGATACTCAGAGCTACAGATGAAGGCGCGTACCCAAATACTAACATTGTTATTTCTCCACCAAACCCCACACTCTGCGAGATACTCAGAGCTACAGATGAAGGTGCGTACCCAAATACTAACATTGTTATTTCTCCACCTAACCCCACACTCTGCGAGATACTAAGAGCTACAGATGAAGGTGCGTACCCAAATACTAACATTGTTATTTCTCCACCAAACCCAACACTCTGCGAGATACTCAGAGTTACAGATGAAGGTGCGTACCAAAATACTAACATTGTCATTTCTCCACCAAACCCCACACTCTGCGAGATACTCAGAGCTACAGATAAAGGTGCGTACCCAAATACTAAACTCGTGATTACTTCACCAAACCCCACACTCTGCGAGATACTCAGAGCTACAGATGAAGGTGCGTACCCAAATACTAAACTCGTGATTTCTCCACCAAACCCCACACTCTGCGAGATACTCAGAGCTACAGATGAAGGTGCGTACCCAAATACTAAACTCGTGATTTCTCCACCAAACCCCACACTCTGCGAGATACTCAGAGCTACAAATGAAGGTGCGTACCCAAATACTAAACTCGTGATTTCTCCACCAAACCCCACACTCTGCGAGATACTCAGAGCTACAGATGAAGGTGCGTACCCAAATACTAAAATAGAGATTTCTCCACCAAACCCACACTCTGCGAGATAATCAGAGCTACAGATGAAGATGCGTACCCAAATACTAAAATCGTGATTTCTCCAGCAAACCCCACACTCTGCGAGATACTCAGAGTTACAGATGAAGGTGCGTACCCAAATACTAAAATCGTGATTTCTCCACCAAACCCCACACTCTGCGAGACGATTCTATTAACCCTGTTCTATATTTATTTCAAATTCCCATACCTATTGGATATTCATGAATAAAGTAGTTATAATGAAATATGGAAGGTGGAACTTTTTAGCCATTTTAGAAAGTAAATAAACGGATCTTTCAAATTCCATCAGCAAACAGAGCAGACCCTGATCAGACGGCTCCTCTAGGGGCCGTCTGATCTGGGTCTACTCTGTTTGCAAATGCGTGAAAACACGTTTATATGAGGGAAAGGGTTAAAGAGTTGTCACAGTATAGGGTTTGATGGAACAATAAAGGAACTATTCTTGATTTTTTGAAATTTACGCATCTTATCCGGAACTCTGCTATCATTGCCATGGCTGCAGTCACTGAAAAAGTCACAATTTACCCATATGCGCCTAATGATACTTTAAAGAAAGATAGACAAACAGTGTAGACACAAATAAGTTAACCCCTGGAGGAACCGTCCGATCAGGGTCTGCACTGTTTGCTTCGGATTTTCAGAAGGTAATATCGACAAAAGAATTTTTGCACCCACCTCTCAAAATGAAGATTGGTTTTATTTATTATATAGTGCACGTACACATTCACTGAAAATTTAAATGTGACAGCTGATACCCCTTCTCCGTAATGGAATTGATTTCTTTCTCTACTCAGTCCTTCTACTCGTTTCTAGATAAATATTTACATTTTAAGTAGAGTACCATTCCGTTTACATGACAATGATATTTTAGTTAAAAATATGGATTTCTGCTTTCCAATATGTTCCGTATCAACACGAAACTGCTAAAACAACACAAGAAACAACAGTGCATGTATAAAATGTATTCCACAACATTCGGAATTTTCACTCTTATGATTAACATATTGTATCCAAAGCCAACACACTTTAATGCCACGTTTAATACAGTGAAAGTAGCATTGTCTTTTGTGGAATAATATTATTGATAGGACACACTATATACATAGTCCATTATACAACCACGGGTGGTTGTATCAAACTGAATCAAAGCAGCAGTGCCTTTGGTGACATAATTATTACTGATGAGATCCACGTAGTCCATAGACAACCACAGGTGGCTGTATCAAACTAAATCGGTATTATACTGTATGCCCAGAAGTCCAGATAATATGCGTAAATCAATTGTTTTATTTCTCCAACAAACAATTATTATGCTGTGACCATTCTTCGAGATGATTCTAAAGAGAGGCCACACCATATAGGGTTTGGTGGAGAAGTAACGATTTTGATATTTTTTGTTCTGTATTCCTCTCTAAAGCGGACACTGAATGAATGAACACGGATGCCTTTCTAACTAGGTGGTTGCTTAATGCTCAAGACAAATGTAATTAGGTTTATAAGAGCAGGCTGTTGCTAAATGCAGTACGAAAGTGATGCAGAAAGCTCCAAGAGGAGCTGTCTGCATCACGTTCATCCTGCACGAAGCTACCATATTTCTTAAACCCCCAGAATTGGACTTCTTTTGAGTTATCGTTGTAGAGAGGTTATACTGTCTATGTACATATTCTCATAATCGTAATTACAGCAGAACCTGTCTTAAGCGGTCATTCTTTTATTTAACACAGGAGTCTTAAAAAGACAGGCGGTTGATTAAGACAGGGCAAAAGTAATGCAGAAAACTACAATGACATAAGTACGAGTACAACGTTTGGAGTTGATTGATTTATAAAAAAATATACATCTTCTGTAAGTATATGTATAAGTACATTGTACCAGAGTAACAGATAAGGGTGCGTACTCAAATACAGTAAAACCCCTCTAATGCGACCACCAAAATGGGCATAATATCGGATGGCAGAGGCAGGTGGTTGCTTAATGCAGGACGAAAGTTATGCAGAAAGCTCCTATAGGAGCTTTCTGCATAACTTTCGTCCTGCATTAAGCAACCACCTGCTTTAAACGACGCCAGTGGCTGTTTATTAGGTCGTCGCATTAGCGGGGTTTTACTGTACTAAAATCGTCATTTCTCCACCAAACCCTATGTTGTGGACACTCTTTAGACGAGTCTCTTCGAAGTTATTATTGAAAATGTTATAACCCTTTCGCTGCCAATGCCGGATCTGTGATTATCTATGCAAACAGGTTGGATCCAGATGAGACGCCGAGTAACTCGGCGTCTCATCAGGATCCAAACTGTTTGTTACTGTTACTATGTTTTTGAAACAAAAATTAAGAAAATCAAAAGAATGAAAATTTGTAGCAGACGACAAAGTTAGCAGACGACAGAGTTTGGCAGCGAAAGGGTTAAATTACGCATATTATCTGGACCTCCGCATTACACTATTAGATACTGCTACCTGTGTCCACAGCGCGCATTATAGGCAACCTCAATTTCAATTCATTTTCCGATTTAGAAAGGTTACAGTTGTCATAGAAATCACATATGCCCCAGTGTACAAGCAAATACAGTGGGATTTCGATATCTCAAACTCGGATAATTTGAACTTCGGGATAACTCGAACTAAAAGTCCGGTCCTTCCAAACTTATTAATACAGAATTGTTCTAAACTGTTTCACTACGCATATCTAGAAATACATCTGACAAGTTAGCGCAGGTCGAAAGTAATGCTGAAATCTCCTACAGGAACTCTCAGCATTTCTTTCGAACTGCATTAAGCTGTGAACTTGAGAAATTGTCAAGATTATAAGTGGGATGGCTCGAACTTCTGTTATCTCGAACTTATTTGTATGGTCCATTGAAGTTCGAGATATCGAAGTTCAACGGTAATATCATCAAATCAATATAATGCAATTAGCGCAGAATGAATACGTAGTTTTCTGACAGACTGATATTTGTTGTAAATTGCTCTGAACGTTTTATATGAAAAGTACGGGAGACAGTACTAATTTGTAGACGACAATGACTGATCGGGTGAAAATATACACATGACAAGCGATTCCCGCGACACTGAACATAGCACTAATGAGAATTATGGAGAGATAAAAAAATCGTTTTCGTGTTGGTTTTGGGGTAGAATTGGAGAAATGAAATGTTGTCAGCTAATTAAGTGTGGCTTCCAATTATACTGCACAGTTTTTTCTTCAATTTCCTTAACCCTTTACCACACAGGCTATTTTAGACCCATTACCTCATAGGCTAGTTTTAGACACAACCTCTTTGAATAAATCTACCGAAAAGGAGCATTAACTAGAGAAAAGGAAAATTTTAGAATTTTGCAGTTTGAAACCATTGTGATAAATAGAGCATTTGCTCCTGTAGGAGCAAATGCTCTATTTATCACAATAGTTTCAAAAAGTGACTTTTACAGAGGCGTCAAAAGTCATCAATATGAGGAAATGGGTCAACCCTTACAACGCTGATTTTTCAAAATGGGCTATTTCCAAAATTCAAACAGGTCAAGCTTATGATGAATATGTAGGGAGTTTTCTAAAGAAAAGTGTGACATGACAAACAATGTAGACCCTGATGAGAGGACTCTCATCTGGGTCTATACTGTTTGCAAAGGACATTAGTGACCCGTGCCCCGAACTGTAATAGTTAACATTTTACTCTATAGATATGTATGAAATAATGGATGAATACATATACAGTAAAACCTCTCTATAACGACCACTAAATTACATCAAGTATTTTGTGTTACAGGGATGTGCCTGCTTAAAGCAAGGTGAAAGTAAAACAGAACGCTCCTATAGAGGTTTTACTGTAATTGATTTGTTTTGTAATAGCACCAAGAACATTGGAACTAAAGTTTCACGTTGTAGAATCAGCACTATATCATTTCTTAACCATTTCCTACAAATAAACGCAATTTCACGCATTTGCAAACAGAGAATAATAGAATCAAGCATGGGTTTTGTTAAAGACGGGGGTTTCTATACCCGAGGTTGGTCTGTTCCAGTCGGAAACGAGCTTTAGCGAGTTTCAGACAGGAAGAGACCAACCGAGGGTATAGAAACCCCCGGCTTTAAACAAAACCCATGCTTGATTATTTTTCTCGCTGAAATACGACCTAAAACCAAGTAAATTAACGGTTTTTGTGAAGTACTACTTTACATTGCGTAATACGACTTCCATATCTAATAGCAACAAATTGCAGCATAAAAGCGTGACACCAAATGACGTCTTTTGTTATGACAACCACAAACGTTACGTTTTGGTGTAAAATATAAATGACTGAGTGACTAAAAAGACAACGTCTGCGGTTAATTAAAGAGGCTTTTAAAATGTTTATATGATAAATAGTATTTATATTCGTGCTACATGTAATTACTTATATTAATTTTCATTTATAAGGTTGTTGGCTATAGAAATGTTGGTATAATTCTGTAAGAGTTCATTCCCTTGTATTGATTTTACCCAATCGCGCGTATGAATACACCAGACAAGGGGTGTTCCAGATAAGGACTTCTAGTACGGCTATTTTTAGTAACTCAGCTTATCTAGCACGTCTGACAAGCGAGAAAAGGACTTCTAGTACGGCTATTTTTAGTAACTCAGCTTATCTAGCACGCCCGAGAAGCGAGAAACCCAGATCAGACGGCTCCTATAGGAGCCGTCTGATCATGATCTGCTTTGTTTGCTTATAATTCAATGGTATAATATGGATCGGATTCTGTAGTTTCTGCCTGCGCTAAAATGTTCTGTAGTTTTAGTTTAAACATAGTTATTGCATATAATATACATGCAAGGGATTGGGCTACAAGTTTTTGCAACATTATCTAATGTCCGCTCCCCAGATATTAACAAAACAGTGACATGACAATAATAAATATGAACATAAGAAAATCAGTATTTACAGTACAAATAACATAGCAATTTGAAAACAAACTGACATGTAGACATCAGCAAAAGGAGTAAAGAAAGAGGGGAAGAGAGGAAAGTGCCCAGATTAAATTCTACAATCTAAAATCGGTTGGAGGCCCGGATGTAACGATGAACTGCATCAAAAACAACTTTATTGCAATCAGGAGAACAGTTTTGACTTCCAAAAAGTAAAATATCAAAATTGACAGTTGTAATAAGTATAATGTTATTGAATAGAATATCTCGGATATGTACATAGTTTGGACAATCTAAAAAGTAATGTAAAGCATTTTCACACGGATATCCACATGTACAAGCTGGATCGTTTATCAAATTACACCTGAACATGTCGTAATTTAGTGAGCTGCAGTTATGTCTAATTCTGGTTTGAATAATATCTAGTCGTCTATTGCCGCAAAAATGTGACTCTGTTGATACTGTGGTTAGGGCCGATTTAAATGGAGAAATAGTTTCTTTAGTACGTATGCTATTGTCTAAATTATTCCATAACCTTACTGTCGTAGGTATATAAGATTGTTCGCTAAGAGTTAATCTATTATTTGGCACAGTATAATTATTATTATTTCTTAAAGGATAATTGGACATACATTGTAGTTGATACTAAAGGTGGTAGTAGGTCATTAAGATAGTCCGGTACCATATTATTATGCATCTTATAAAACAATAATAGTTTTCGCCTTTCCCTACGTTCGCAAAGTGGTTCAAGGTCTGATTCAAAGTATATAAGTTCTCTTTTACAAAAACTGGGTAGGCCACATGCTAGCAGCCTCTAACTGTACATTTTCTAGCCTTTGTTTATCGATAGCTGAGCATCCGTCCCATAACTCACATGCATATTCTAGAATAGGGAGTATGAAACATTTATAAATTCTTATAAGGGTCTTTTTATTTAAAATAGATTTGAGTTTTCGTAACGTGTTAACTTTTTTCATACCAGACTCATATATAGTATTGATGTGAACTGTCCATTTTGCATCTTTTGATAGAGTTACTCCTAGATGGCGATGTGCATCGATAGGATTCAATGTAGTATTGTCAAATATTAATGATATGTCTTCACTATTTAGTGAATTGGAGATGAATAGAATTTCAGTTTTCGAAGGATTGAACCGAGTAAGCAATGTTCTTTGCTCATATGCAATTGTGAACAATTAATCTAATTAATGTTCATGGTGTTATTATTTCTTCTATGAATATTTGAACAGGTAAATGTTTCAATTAACAAAGTAGACCCTGACAAGACAGCTCCTACAGAAGCTACAGGGTCTACTCTGTTGTTTGTATCTGGCATTAAAGTCGCATATACGGAGTAAATGGTTAAAAACCAAAAAAACCAACCTTCATTGTGAAAAACAAGTTTTGTATAAAATACGGTGTGACTCTTGATAAGAAGCAGAATTTCATCTCGAGTCAGAGATAATACTGTAGATCACTGAATTTAACCTTGATCCATGATGTGAAAAAATAATGTCTGCTCAAATTTGGATCTGATACAATTTGGACTACTTTCGATTAATTCAAGTTTTTTTGGAACGAGCTTCCAACATATTGGATTCTGGGGAGAGGCCGAGTTACTCGGCGGATCCAAGCTGTTTGCAGATGTAAGTCAAGGCGCGTATGGCGAGACTAAGGTTGATGAAAGAACTCAACAAACTAGTTCAACTTGTATTTTGCTATTGAGTATGTAAAATAACTTGTATTTTTTATTGTAACTACCGAACATAGGCAGAGGTCCAGACAAGATGCAAAACTTTAACCCATTACCTCATAGGCTATTTTTATATACAACCTCTTTGAATTAATCTACCAAAAAGGAGCATTAATTAGAGAAAAGGAAAATTTTAGAATTTTGTAGTTTGAAACCATTGTGATAAATAGTGCATTTGCTCGTATAGGATCAAATGCTCTATTTATCACAATGGTTTCACAAAGTGACTTTTGTAGAGTCGTCAAAAGTCGTCAATATGAGGGAAAGGGTTAAACATGTTCAACAATAGCTCCTTTATTTCTCTACCAAAGAAGAGGGGATTATAAAGAGTTATATCACAGTATAGAGTTTAGTGAATGAATGACGATTTTAGTGTTTCAGTACGCACCCTTATCTGTAGCTCTGATAGGACTGAGGGAGACAGCTAAATCGCTATTGCATCCCATACATAGGACAAAGTAGAACAATGTAGAGCAAACAATGTATAACAAGCAATGAAGACCAATATCAGAGCCCCCTGAAGGAACAGTCTGATTAGGGTCTGCATTGTTTGCTATATCAATGTCAAAGGTTGTCAACAGGACAATTGTGTTTTGAAGACCACTCCGCCATTAAACATGGACTGGTTTCAAATTTCAAATTGGGCGAGTTTACCTACTATGATATGGGAATTGAAAGTTAACCCTTTACTCCATAAATACGCCTTTCTATGCATTTGCAAACAGAGTGAATCCGGACTAGACAGCTCCTGTAGGAACCATCTGATCAGGTTCTGCTCTGTTTGCTTTTGATAGGATGTAAATATTATTCTACAGTTTATGCAGTGGCCAAAAATTCTTGAACGCATGTGCTATTATAATTAATACTCATGATGCCATTGTACTTACATAATTATTCGTGGAGGAAAGGGTTAAATATAAGCGTGTACAAAAATCGTTACAAACAAAGCAAAATTCCAAAAGGCAGATAACACCAAGCACAAGATATTAAGTCGTATTGAAAGCCTCTTTCGACCAACTTCTGGACTGCTACGACTCTTGTCCGTTCTTTTTACCGACAAAAAGTTTTTCGTTTGATCAGTTTGCTCATACTTTTCTTCGAGATTGTTCTTAAACTTATCAGAATGTTCTCCTTGACAACAACAACAACAACGACAGCAAATACTCCAACAACAGGTTCCTTTTGCGAAACGACTAACAGAGAGTTCGCCCTCCGAGTCACAGTTTTCTATAGCAATGATAAGGACAACCATGAAGGTCGTGAAGGCGCTACCAATCATCTGGAGGCCAATATATATGATACACACGGATACACCCTCTGACGTCTTTGGCAGCGAGTCACTGACCGAGGCCAAAAACACAGCTAGCGTTATAAATATGGAAATACAGAGAGTAACTCTGTCACCGCTTGACACAGGCAGAATGAAACACAATGTATTCAGGAGAGACACGACGAAGACTGGACCAAGAATATTCAATATATAGTAAAGCGATCTTCTTTTCAGTTTCACATAGTATCCTGCTTTGTTATACTGTCCAGAACTGTAAGTTTTATTCCAGTGCAAGAGTTGGTAATCTACAGCCTCCCATTCTCCGCTAGGGACGAGAAAATCAAGTGGACTAAACTGTTCGTCGATGGAAAACAATAAATGCTCCACTGAATACGACCAGGCCTCGAACACGAACGAAAATGTCTGCGCATCAAATGGATAGTTTGTAATATCGACGTCTGTTCTCAGTTTTACGTGAAAATACGGATAAATGTTCACTGTACCATCGCATTGTATCCTTGCTAACGTGTTATCAAATGTGACGGCAACCATCGATTCATCAACACTAGATAACATCAAATCGGGTTTCCAAATTTTCTTCGGGTCAGCAGTGACCCATGTTATATTGTCAACAGCTTTTGCGTCCCACCGTAACCTCTTATCAGTCCATGTCAGGTCGAGGTATACATCGGTCTTGATCGTTCTATGTTTCAGGTTGACATAGTCTATGGAAACAATACTAAATTTAATACCCACTCGCGTAATTTGCTGTGATACTCTGCCAGGTCGTAAGTACTCGTTGTATTTGGCAAATAAACACTCGTGAAGCAATTCTGAGTCATTGCACAGCAATTGTCCTTGTATTTCCAACACAAGAAACAGAAAACAGAAACATCGAAGTGTACACATTATGATACCGCCAAGTCACCCCTAGATATCCTTCGCCTGATGTATATATCAAACATTTCCCTCGTGAATATTTATGTTAGAAATAATGACATCATGAATATCTATTAGATTATTTTTTATAATCACAGGAGTTTTTGTCATAGCAAAAACTACATTATCAATCATGTATAAGTCCATAGGCAAATGGGATAGACCCTGTTCAGACGACTACTTCCGAATCAGTCTGGTCTACTGTTTATAAATTTATGAAAAAGCATTTCCAAGAAGAAAATGTATATTTTTGTGTATGAACAGACACTCGCTGTTATCCTGCCAATGTACCCGTGTTGATCCTTATTTTCTGCTATTGAAAACTGAAACTATTCAAAACATTAGTAACGCTATTCGAGGTTAATGTCGGTAAACAGCTGCAAATGGCCTTGTCTTTGAATGTGATCACGAACTATCAATAGCTAATAGATATGATCCGGTTATTATCATCAATGCATTTCCATTAGTAATGATGTAACCCTTATACAGGTACTGTGTGACGCGCATGCGCTGATAAAGTGTAGACCCAGATCAGAGGATTCATAGAGTATCTCTCTGCTCAGGGTTTACACTGCTTGTCATTCAAAATCACCAAAGAAGTTTAACCCTTCGCTTGCTATTCACGTCAATATACCTACCTGTAAATAGTGAAGACCCAGATGAGACAGCTCCTGCAGGAGCTGTCCCATCAGGGTCTGCACTATTTACAAGTTGATTGTGCAACCAGTGCACTCCACAGCAGTGATTGCACAGCTTGTACACCGTGAAGATATATGTAATTATACAACAGGGCATGGGTAAAGGAGGAGAAATGTATTTTAAAATTAAGCAAGCGAAGGGTTAAGCTTTTCATACTGAAAGGACTCGTATACACTGATGGGCTATAACACTCTGAAAAGTCAGCCTTGGAAGAGTTAACATTTCATGGTAATAATGTGCTAAACACATCTCGGACCGTTACATATATTCATCCTTGTAGCCTCGGCAAAAGGACATCTGAATAATGCAGAAATGTTGGCCGCTGTTTTTGAAAACACATTTTCAAATCACGGACTACTTTTCTAGTCTCATTGCGGAGTCCATGGCATTTTTCACTACCATTGCAATGTGTGTAGACATTTAAGAAGTCATAATTTACTAATATGCGCCAATTGACACTTTAAAGAAAACACAGACAAAGAGTGTAGACACAAATAAGAAAACCACTGAAGGAACTGTCCGATCAAGATTTACACTGTCTGCTTCATATATGATTTTCAGAAGGTAATATTATCGACGAAAGAATTCTTGCGTCCGTCCCCTCAGAATGAAAATTGGATTTATTTATTATACGTACAAGTGCATTAAAAATTTAAATGTGGTACTGATACCGTTTTTTTTCCGTGACGGAATTGATTTCTTTCTCTATTTAGTCCTTCTACTCGTTTCTAGATTAATGTATATTTGCACTTTAAGTAGAGTACCATTCCATCTATATGACAAACTATTTCATTTTTTTTTTATTTTTTTTATACATTTCTAATATGTTTATGTGTTTCGTTTCAACACGAAACTGTTGAATCAACACAAGAAACCATGATATACATTAATTAACCCTTTCGCTGCCAAACTCTGTCTTCTGCTAACTTTGTCGTCTGCTAACTTTGTCGTCTGCTACACATTTTCATTCTTTTGATTTTCTTCATTTTTGTTTCTAAAACATAGTAACAGTAACAAACAGTTTGGATCCTGATGAGACGCCGAGTTACTCGGCGTCTCATCTGGATCCAAACTGTTTGCATAGGTAATCACAGATCAGGCATTGGCAGCGAAAGGGTTAAAATGATTCGTTAACAAAAGTATGTCCATAATGAAATGTATTCCTCAGCATTCGGAATTTTCACTCTTCTAAATAACGTATTATATCCAAAGCCAAACAACACACTTTGATGCCACGTTTATACATTGAAAGTAGCAATGTCTTTGGTGGAATAATAAAATTGATGAGACACACGTAGTCCATATACAACCACATGTAGTTGTATCAAACTAAATCAAAGTAGCATTGTCTTTGGCTGAATAATAATAGTGATGGGACACACGTAATCCATATACAACCACATGTAGTTGTATCAAACTAAATCAAAGTAGCATTGTCTTTGGCTGAATAATAATAGTGATGGGACACACGTAATCCATATACAATCACAGGTAGTTGTATCAAACTAAATCGAAGTAGCATTGTCTTTGACTGAATAATAATATTGATGGGGCACACGTAATCCATATACAACCACCGGTTGTTGTATCAAACTAAATCAAAGTAGCATTGTCTTTGACTGAATAATAATATTGATGGGGCACACGTAATCCATATACAACCACCGGTTGTTGTATCAAGCTAAATCTTCATTATTCGATGCACCTCTCTAAAACGACAACTGAATCAATAAACACAGATCCTGTGTCTTTAATTTAGTCTTAGTTCTAAAATTGTTTGATAGTTGTGCAGCCTTTACTTTGTTACGATTTACGCGACGAGCATGTGTATATTTCCGGCTCTCTCATTCAGCTATCTATGTTTCTTTGTTTTTTAATTATTGTTTCTTTGCTTGCATCCCACAATACAATTGAAGCTCATTCCTATTTTAGCTCCTTCTCTCATACAAAGGTAAGGTGGCGTATTTCTGCCCGAATATAATCCTTTCACTGTTCAATATCCATGCAAAAAATAACGAGATCATGTATATGTATTAGATGAATTGTTATAATGTAAACTCTTTAATGGAAGTTTTTGCTTTGACAAAAGCTGTAGAATCAGATCAATATCATGTCGAAAGCAAACAGAGCAGACATTTATACTAGGGAATATGTCACGTAAAATGCTGGCATAAGAGAAATAATAAAACTCTGTCATGAATTTTAGAAATATTGGTCATACCATAGGGTTTAGAGTAGAATAAGAAGGAAGCAATTCGGGTGTGTGTGTGTGTGTGTGTGTGTGTGTGTGTGTGTGTGTGTGTGTGTGTGGGGGGGGGGGGGTTAAAGGTGTATTCTGCTAATATTTTCGCAACTTTTGCGTAACAAACTGACTTAATAATCGGAATCCCTGTTGCTTGACGTGAACGTCTTTTTTCTGTTTTTAGTACTAAAGAACATGGAAAGGAAAGGTTTGTTTACATCGATAACAAGTGAAAAAAAGATTGCGATGGAAAGCTACGGAAACGCATTCGCCATTCACCGGAGTATGTCGTAAAATGCCCATTTACCGGACGTACTCATTTTGATGTACACGAAAGTAAACTATTATATGGAAGACGTTCTCTTTCGTGTTTTTTTTTTATTTCGGCTGACCTATTTCTATCAGTGCTGTGAACACATACTGTATTTAATATTCATAATGATGTCGGAGTCGATCGGAACTTCGCCCAACATGTTCGTTCATTTCCGTAACAGTCGCGAAGTTCTTCGGCTTTTAAAAGGTCGGCATTTCTCGAAGAATGTAGTAGTATTCAGATATCATACTATGGAACGCCATTCTGCCATGCTAATTGATTAATACAAAATGCGAAATGCTTTTTGCCAATTGTATAAATTGCTAGGAAATGTTCCAAATGATGGGTGTAAATGCCAAATGCCAAATGCTAAATGCTTATTGCTAAATGCATGTTTGCACTACTAGCATTGAACAGCGCTATTTTAAAAGTAACTGAACATTTGCTAAATGCATGTTTATTTACATTAAAGCTTATTACTTATTGCACTATTAAATAAAAAATGGCGCTGTTCAATGCTAGTAGTGCAAGCATGCATTTAGCAATAAGCATGTCGCATTTCGCATTTGTCATTTACATCCATCATTTGGAACAGTCCGGTTCTTTCCCTAGCAATTTACACAATTGGAAAAACGCATTTCGCATTTTGCATTTCGCATTAAGCATTTAGCAAATAGCATGGCAGAATGGCGTCCCATAGATATCGTTAAGATTTAGCTGAATGTTTATGAAAATGGGCTGTAAGCATTATTATAATCACATTAATACGCGTACAACTTTTGGAGTCGATTGAATATACAAAAAATGGACAGAAAAGCTTTAAATATACACATATTCTGTAAGTCTATGTATAAATACATTACATCAGTGCAACAAATAACGGTACGTGCTCAAATGCTTAAATCGCCATTGATCCACCAAACCCTATGTTGTGGCCTCCCTTTAGAATCGTCTCTTCGAAGTTATTACTGAAAATGTTTTAATTTACGCAAATTATCTCGACCTCTGCATTACACTATTAGATACTGCTATAAGGACCACAATGGAAATAAGAGCATGCTCTTTATTGTGTTATCCTTGGCATAAAAAGCATGCCATGGTTTTTCACTATGCATCATTTTACGAATTACTATTTATTATAATGTGATACATGTTTGTGAACCATATTATGTTTTCTATTTGCCGAAATAAATCTTTCTATCTACCTGTGTCCACAGCGCAAATTATAGGCAACCTCAATAACAATTCATTTTCCGATTTAGAGAGTTACAATTGTCAAAGAAATCACTTCAAATATAAATGATACATATGCCCCAGAGTACACGCAAATAATAGCATCAACTAAATCTAATACAATTAGCGCAACTATGAACATGAACATGTCTGATAGACTGATATTGGTTGCAATAGACGGCTTAATAAATTGCTTGGAACGATTTATATGAAAAATGCAAGATACATCACTAATTTGTAGACAGCACTTACTGAATAAGTGAAAATATACACGCGACATTGAACGTAGCATTAATAAGAATTAAGGAGAGATAAACAATTTCGTTATCGTGTTGGTTTTGGGTAGAATTGGAGAAATGAAACACTGTCCGCTAATTGATTGTGGCTTTCAAATATACTGCACAGTTAGCATTAACCCTTACAATGCTGAATTTTCAAATGGGCTATTCCAAAATTCAAACAGGTCAAGTGTAACATGATAAACAGTGCTGACCCTGATGAGAGGGCTCCTTTAGGAGCACTCTCATCTGGGTCTATACTGTTTGCAAAGGACATTATTGACTCGTGTCCCACACTTATTATCGTCAGGGTTTCTCTGGTTCTTTTAGATGTTCAATGTAAAGCACTGATGCATCGGACTTCGGTTTATAGTCTCGTCGTTGGAATTCAGTATAAGGGTTAATTATTCTCACATTAGAGGCATAGGATCTGCTTCAAGGGGCTTCTCAGATCGGCCGCCACACAACGTCTAACCATCTGTTTTTCACCAGCATCTACAAATTCGGTGTTCAGAAAAACTAGAACTAATTTGTTACCTTTTCTTAGAAAGCAACTCGTTTGGTTTTAGTATTCTTTGCGCAAGCAATGAATATAAAGGTCGTATTCTCACGTCGATCACATGCTTAACCGATATACCTGACAACTGCCTTTCCACAAAGCAGCCTAGTGCAATTTATTGATGTACATTCCATGGATACTAAAGACAATATAAATATGGCTTAATAACATGGCATCCGGAAACAATCAAGGTATACCATTTCCGACATGAAAATGCTTCGTAGTATTAGCTTTGGTAGGAGTGTGCTCGAATATACACATACATGTATCAGTCACATGACCAATTCACGTGACCATAATGTGAATTAAAGTATTCTCCCAGAGGCAGTTACTCAATGAATAAACAAGTGCGCGTCGGATGACCTTGTGAAAGTGTAATCAATCACGGCCATAGACTGCGAGTGGTCAGTTTGATAATAAGCACAGAGGCAAACGGCTGAAACGGCTGAAGTGTCAGCTGCAATTGAATTATCTACTGGAAAGAGAAAGATTGTTAATATTTTCTTTTATAGATACGCAATTTCATGCCAAAGCGCACTTAATCGATATCAGAAATTTGATTTTCAACACATTTATCCCATGCTACAGCGTCTGTAACTCTTTGATTATACTGTTAATATGTAGAAGGATACTGCAAAGAATACTGCATTGCATATTGCGCAGGATACTGTAGTATGATGAAGACCGTACTAAAACACTAAAATCGCCATTTCTGCACCAAACCCTATTCGTACATGGATTCTGAAAGGGTTAAGATGGTATTTTTAAAATCAAGGGGTTTGGATACAGATGAGAAGCCAGTTTATTTAGTGTCTTTTTAGAATCTAAACTTTTGTTCATCATTTTTAAAAATAATTTTAAAACTTATCTTTCTTCAAATAGTCAGCAGACCATTTTTAAAGCAACAACTGTCAGGATGTCATGTTGCTATAAACAAAATATGTCATCTGCTACACAGATGTTGTCTGTCTTGAAACTTCTTTATTTTTATAACATTTGTTTGAGTTAGAAAGTGGGCAAGCAAAAATGCACAGAAATTCATTAAGAAAGGGGAGATAATTCTGGAGTTTCTGGGGCAATCTTGTTGGTTATCGAACTTGACTGAGACATTAGGATAATATACTTGCTGACAAAATATGAAACGGATTGGATTACATTTGTTTAAGTTAGAGAGCGGACAAGCTAAAATTCAAGGAATTTCATAAACTAAGGGGAGATAATTCTGGAGTGTCTGGGCCAATCTTGCTTGTTATCGAACGTGACCGAGACATTATGGTAATATTCATGCTGACAAAATTTGAGAAGCATTGGATTGCATTTGTTTGAGTTAGGGAGCGGACAAACAAAAGTTCACGGACGGACGGACTGACGGACAGCGCAACGACATAATACGTCCCGTGTGAAGAAGGGCGTATAAAAAGGAGCATTTACTAGAAGAAAAAAATAATTTAGAATTGTGTCCTTTTCAAACCACTGTGATAATAGAGCAAATGCTGTCTTTATCATGATGGTTTCAAAAACTGAGATTTACTGAGATGTCAATATTAGGGAACGGGTTAAGTTTGCATAAATTAATGAAAATCTTTATACTTGTCTTTTTTACAAAAGTGTTTGGAGAAAAATTCAAGAGGAAAACTGTCTGTATGGATAAAAGACATTTTATTTATTGGATAACATAAAACACTAATAGTAACAAATACTTTACATAACCATTATATTCTGGTAAACAAAAAATGTACATGTACAAAGTATTGAAAAAATACAATATAAATATGGTAAAAGTCTAGTTGTTCAATGGTAAATATGCTCAATCAACAGTAAATTTGCTCAATAATTCAAGAGTAAAGTTGCTAAATAGTAAAACTGCTAAATTTTGAACCAATACATTTAACCGATTCCCTCCTACTGATGCATTTTGATGCTTCTGTTAAAGTCATTTTTGAAACCATTGTGATAAATAGAGCATTTGCTCCTATGGAGAAAATGCTCTATTTATCACAATGGTTTCAATAATTCTTAAATTTTCCATTTCTTTAGTAAATCCTCCTTTTCGGTAGATTCATTCAAAGAGATTGGGTCTAAAAATAATCTTGGAGGGAATGAGTTCATCTTTAGCATGCTTGCTAGTTGTAATACAAACCGATTGGTACCAGCACATCAAAATTGTTGAATATTCTGATAAGGATTCTTCGGTACCAGCACATCAAAATTTTTGAATATTCTGATAAGGATTCTTAACAGAAATTGAAGAAATTCTACTTTGGGATTTATGGTGGACAACTTTTTTACCTTTGTTTACTCAGCATGCTAAAGGTTGGGACCAATTTAACCCTTTGAGGCTTTTCCTCATATAAAAGCCTTTTCACCCATTTGCAAACAGAGCAGACCCAGATAAGACAGCTCCTATAGGAGCCGTCTGATCAGGGTCTGTTCTGTTTGCTAATGGAATTTGATAGATCTGTTTCTTTAGGTTCTAAAATAGCTACAATGTTACACCTTCCATATATCATTATAACTATTTTGTCCATGAATATTCTGTAGGTATTGAAATTTGTACTAAACACAGAACAGGGAGAGGGTTCATATGCATCAATGCCTGCAGTTCTCAGGTATAGCTGTCCCTATACCAGAACGAACGAATACTAATTAGGTTCAATTTTAAAATGGCATATTAACCCTTTCCCTCATATAAACGTGTTTTCACGCACTCACAAACAGAGTAGACCCAGATCAGACGGCTCCCAGAGGAGCTGTCTGATCAGGGTCTGCTCTGTTTGCTAATACAATTTGATAGATCTGCTTTTTTGCTTTCTAAAATGTGTACAATGTTCCACCTTCAATATTTCTTTATAATTATTTTATTAATGAATATTCAGTAGTATTGAAATTTGACCTACATACAGAACAGGGAAATGGTTAACACATGAATTTTTTACCGAAGCAAAAACTGTAGAATCATATCTATATTATTCCATAAGCTAACAGAGCACACCCTGATCAAACGGCTCCTATAGAACCATCTGATCTTGGTATACTCGGTTTGCAAATGCGTAGAAAAGGCATATTTATGGAGTTAAAGGTTAAGAAGCACTATAGATTTCTTTTTAATCTGAAATATAATCACAATTACATATATAATTAAAGGAAACAATGAATGAGGATTGTATATCTTAGTCTGTTAGAAAGTGAATATATATATACAAATAGCTTTACAAAAGATGGATATATATATATCAGGAAAAAATGAACATAAATAATGTAGAAATAGACAGAAAATCTACAAAGAGTTAATCAATTGATACATTATTGAAGAAATGGAAATCTGGACAGTGTGCATTAACCCTTTCCCTCATATAAACGTGTTTTTCACGCATCTGCAAACAGAGTAGACCCAGATCAGACGGCTCCTAGAGGAGCCGTCTGATCAGGGTCTGCTCTGTTTGCTAATAGAATTTGATAGGAATGTTTCTATACTTTCTAAAATAGCTACAATGTTCCACCTTGCATATTTCAGTATAACTATTTTATCAATGAATACTCAGTAGGTATTGAAATTTGTAATAAACACAGAACAGGGAAAGGGTTAAAAATATTGTAGAAGAAAATGGGTGTAAATCTGGAAAGTGTGCATTTAAAATATTGTTGAAATGGGTGTAAATCAGGAAAGTGTGCATATTATCATAACATATAGAAATGGACGGAAATTTGGAAACGTGTGCATATAAAACATTGTAAAAATAGGGGCAGATAGAAAGTGTGCATATTATATTGTAGAAAGGTTGGTAATCTGGAAAGTGCAGCGCTCCAAATAAAGATGAAAGTGTGTACGTTAATTATTGTAGCAATGGACAAAAATATGAAAGAAGTGTATAGAAAAACTCATATTGTTAGCTATTCATTTTCGTTGATTTCATGTGTAGGCAGATCAATGAATTTAAGTTTTTACTGTTAACATAAAAATATTAATATTAGTAATACATGTAGGCTACAAGAACAATCATATTTCACAATTTTAAATGCCTAAGATATTATCTTTTAACCCTTCGCTTGCTGAATTTTAAAATACATTTCCCCTTCTTTACCTATGCCCTGTTGTATATTTACATATATCTTCATTGTGTACAAGTATTTCGCTGTGAAATTACTGCTGTAGAGTGCACTGGTTGCACAATCAACTTGTAAATAGTGTAGACCCTGATGAGACAGCTCCTGCAGGAGCTGTCTCATCTGGGTCTTCACTATTTACAGGTAGGTATATTAACGTGAATAGCAAGCGAAGGGTTACCATTTTACATCATGAAATACTACAGCCTGTCTTGCAATTCAAATATGTTATAACTGAACTTAAACTCTGAAACAACTAACAAAACCACAAAATTTAATGTATTTCATTTTATTTTTTTCATTTTGATTTCAATGCTGTGCGACTAGAATTTTTCCAAATAAATTTATATATTTACACAACAATCTGTTAAATAGTACAGTATATGTTAGTCCATTAGGTAAGGCTTTAACCCATTCCCTCACAGATTATGTTTAGATCTATCCTCTTGTAGTATTTAAACCATTGTGATAAACAGAGCATTTGCTCCTATGGAGCAAATGCTTTGTTTAGCACAATGGTTTCAAAAAGTGACTTTAAAAGAGGAGTCAAAAGGCTTAAGTATAAGGGAATGGGTTAAAGTGTGGCCTTGGCAAGATAAAACTTAAACCCTGATATCATGTTTCCTGTGCATGAAGCATATACATAGCTCTAGATAGCACACTGTATTTACCCTGAATGTTAGGTCATCCAGCCTCCTTTCTCCATCCGCCTTTACTCCATGAATATTCATGTAAAAAATAATGACATCATGAATTTGTTACAATGGCATAAGAATACAGGAAGTGTTTGGCCATGACAGTTACTGTAGAATCATATGTACATGTACATCTATATTATGTCATAAGCAAACAGAGCAGATCCTGAGCAGATTGCTTCTACAGGGGCTGTCTGATCAGGATCTACTCTGTTTGCAAAGGCATTCAAACGCATATGTATGGAGTGAAGGAATAGTTGAATAAAGCATGGGGATACCATTCTGATTAACTTAACCTAAAAATCCTGATCAAATTGGTGCTTGATATGGGTCTATACTATTTGATTTATTTTGTCTGTCCAGGGTCTGCTCTCTCTGCTTATGAAATAATATAGATAAATTTCTACAGTTTCTGCCATGGATAAAACTTGCATGTGCCCATGTACTATAATAACAATTAATCTAACTAATATTCATGATGTCGTTATTTCTTACATGAATATTCATTGAGTAAAGGGTAAATGTATATTTTATATAAATGGTACTGGCATTTCTTAACCCTTTCCACCATAGGCTATTTTTAGACCCAAGGTCTTTGAATGAATCTACCTAAAAGGAGCATTTACTAGAGAATTTTTTTTTAGATTTTTGAAGTTTGAAACCATTGTGATATGCTCTGTTTATCCAAATGGTTTCAAGAAGTGGTTTTTACAGAGGCGTAGAAAGGCGTATTTATGGAGGAAAGGGTTAATTACCCCACAATTACATTAACCCTTTACTTCACCTATGGAATAGCAAACAGTGCAGACCATCATCAAAGTGCTGAGCTTCAGAAGCAGTTTGATCTGGGTCTATATATTTGCATATTAAGCTTATGCACCAATATATTTCGGGTGACTAACTAGCCCTAAGTTTTCAGCAAGGAATAGTCCATTATTGTTTTTGGTTGAGTCCATATAATATGAAAAGGTCAAATCTGTGACAGGATTTTGAATGACAAACAGTGCAGACCCAGATCAGAGGGCTCCTCTAGGAGCTCTCTGATCTGGGTCCACACTGTTTGCATATGACAGTACACTCGTTTACTGCGTGTAAAGGGTTAACAATGTGTCAAATTTGTCAGATATTCAACTGAAATATACATCACTGTATATCCTTAATGATAATAACACATATAGCAAACCAATCTAATTTATACTCTGAATACCAAATTAATTTTCTTAATTGGTATACGGTGCTGTGCATACTGTAAAACCTCTCTATAACGGCCACTAAATTGTGTTAATTAGCTGGTATTTAGGGCCGGTGGCTGCTAAAAGCAAGGTGAAAGTAAAACAGAACGCTCCTATAGTAGCATTCTGTTTTACTTTAACATTGCTTTAAGCAGCCACCTGCCTTTAACACAAAGTACTTGATGTAATTTAGTGGCCGTTACAGAGAGGTTTTACTGTACTAGTTTAGAATGTCAAGAAAAACAATAATATACTCTATATCACTCACACATAATGGCTAGCCACATAGAAACAAGGCAGAAAAAACATTATACAGTTTAGAACGAACCCTTTGGAAATGGGAAACATGTGTATTGGCATTTTTGTAAACAGATTAAAGGACTCCTGTAGGAGTCCTTTGAATTTGGTCTACACTGTTTGTCATTTCTCAAAAATTATAATGTTCTACAATGAATGGCCTCTATTATTCGGCAGCTATTGACCATTTTACTTTGAACATTCAGTATTCAAAGGATTAACCGTTTCATTCATATAAACACGTACCTTTTCATGCATTTGGAAACAAAGTATCCCCAGATCAGAGGGCTCCTATAGGTGCCATCTGATCAGGGTCTACTCTGCTTGCTAATGGAATTCTGTTTCTTTAGTTTTAAAGATGGCTACAATCTTTTGCCTTCCATTTTATATCATAACTACTTTGTACATTAATATTTAGTAGTACTGAAATTTCGAATAAGTATAGAACAGGCAAAAGGTTAAAATGGACAATGCTATCCCGTCATGGCCTGCCCTATATTTTGCTGTGATACACAGAGGTCTATAATATGTGTAAATTAAAACATTTTCAAGAATAACTTCTTTATTTCTTCACCAACCCCTATGCTGTGACCACTCTTTAGAATCGTCTCAAGGAGACTATTCTAAAGAGTGGTTACAGTATAGGGTTTTATAGAGAAATAAAGGAGTTTTTCTTGAAAATGTTTAAATTCATGCATCTAATCTGGACCTCAGTTCATTACTAAATGAACTTTACTGTTATGTGATGGCAGTCTATTTCATATTAAATGTTCATCTTTCAATGGGTTGATTCCACTTGGGGTTGCATGGTAGTAGTCAGTCTCACATTCAGTATTCTGCGTATGATATTTTTGAAGAAGCACCAAGCACATAACAAATACATCAATAAATATGACACAATCTTCGACAGACATTTCACCAATCCATAACCTTAACACCATTATAGTACACTAGAACTTGTCTATAGCGACCATATAATGACTAAATGTGTGGGTCTATAAGAACAGGTGGTAGCTTAATGCAGAACAAAAGTAATGCAGAAAGCTCCTGCATAACTTTTATCCTACATTAAGCAACCACCCGTAATAAACCCCCAGAATTAGAACTTATTTTAATGGTCGCTGTAGACAGGTTTTACAGTAATTATATTCACATTATATTGTGAAATTATATTGAGTTTTAACACTGATATTTCAACAGATTTACACTGCTTGCTCAGAGATGGTAAATGTTGTTAAGTCCTTAAATCACCTTGCACAAATCTTGCTGTCGCCTGTGTAACAAACATTGTAGCTATTCAGTCTATAAATAGATACTCCCTAATTACAACCGCAAGGACTCTCACGTGTTTTCATGTTTCAAGGCTTGGAAGGGTTTTTACTGCTGCGGTCCTTTTGATAGGCCCCCTCCTGGGGTCTAGTATACGCTGATCTTCTGGAATATTGCTGAAAATAAAAAAAAAAATAGAAATCTGTCATTTACCTTTGTAATGCAATCCAGTTTGAAAAACTGGGACCCAGAGGCAAAACCATTGTAACAGGTTCTTTAAATTCTGTAACTATGCAGTTGCAAAAATTTGTTCAGTGGATTTATTTTTTGAATTATTTTCAAAAACATGAAAAGATTGTCATACCGTTACTCAGAAACATATTTACCATGCGTAAAGTTAGCATGTTTTGAAAAATAGCTCCTTTTTCTCTCCATCAACACTGTGATGGGACCGTTCTTTAGAATCATCT
The DNA here is from genome assembly GCA_963576725.1 of Azorinus chamasolen. Classification (NCBI taxonomy): domain Eukaryota; kingdom Metazoa; phylum Mollusca; class Bivalvia; order Cardiida; family Solecurtidae; genus Azorinus; species Azorinus chamasolen. The sequence goes on along the minus strand of OY755242.1, from coordinate 74,503,762 downwards.
CGGAGCGACAATTTTAACCCTTACAGTTAAGGAAATGAGTCACTAATGTCCTTTGCTAACACTGATTGCAGACCCTGATCAGATGGCTTCTCTAGGAGCAAGTGTGTGAAAACATGTTTATACAAGGGAAAGGTGAGACTAGAGTTATTGTTCTTGTACTATACATATAGTATACTAATGACTAAGACATGTGCCAATATATTTGGAAATCCGATCATGCATTTTACGGACAAATTAGACTAACACACACACACACACACCATACAGATGCACATACAAGTGCATGCCATATTGTGGTGACTAGATGAAGCTATTACTGCATGTGAGCTGGACAATAAAGTCTTGATTATAGAATAATTTAGATTTCTCTTGTTATCGTAAATCCAAAGATTGTTAAATAATACTTAATCCTAATTAATTACCTCAAAGATATGCCTTTAATGCCATTGAAAACAAAATGGAACCAGATGGCTGGATATGTCTGATCAAGGTCTGCTGTTTGCTTACGGAATAATATAGATCAGATTCCATTGTTTCTGCCATGATAAGATATTCTCTTGTACATAATGCTAATATAAAACATCAGCAAATAAATATTCATAGTCATATTTCTTACATGACTCTTCATCAGGTAAAGTGTTAAAACAGAATTGAACTAGAAATGTGTCCATAGGACACTGATGCCCCCACTTCAGATTTTTTGTCACAGAAAGTATGGGTCATTTTTAAAGTCATTTTTGTCAAATAAAGGGCCGCAACTCCTAAATGACTGAAGCGATTTACACAGCTATCAAACTTGACCAAGATATAACGGCCACAAACATGTGTGTAAAGTTTGGTGTGGATTGGACAAATACTTTTCAAGAAAGAGCCCAAACAAATTCTTCTAGATGTGCGTACGGACGGATATACGGACGGACATATGGACGAGAGCAACTCTGTATGCCACCACATTGTGGGGGCATAAAAAGATAAATCTGAGACTTAATTACTGATATGACAAAACCGTAACCAATCACTCACACAGAATACAACCAACAGGCACCTTTTTTGCTGCAATGAACCACATCATAAACAAAGATGCTCAAGGAATGCAAACAGTATTGACCAAGATCAACTTTCTTCACTGTGTTTGACCAATTGTTTCAGGTTGGATTTTGAAATACAGTAAAAACTCGATACTATGAAAATTTAGTAAAGAAGAATTTATGTCTTTGTAGGCAGGTGGCTATTTAAAGCTTAATGCTGGGATGACTTTCATCCTGCATTAACCCTTTCCCTTATATAAATGTGTTTTCACACATTTGTAAACAGAGAAGACCCAGATCAGACAGCTCCTAGAGGAGCCGTCTGATCAGTCAGTCTGCTCTGTTTGCTTATGGAATTTTATAGTTCTGCTTCTTTATATTCTAAAATGGCTACATTATGTTCCACCATCCATATTTCATTGGAACTGTTTTGTTCATGAATATTTAGTAGGTATTGAAATTTGGAATGAACATAGAACAGGGAAAGGGTTAAGCTGCCACCTGTATTAAAGATCAATAATGGTATGTATTTGAGTGTTCGTAGTATCCAGTTCTTACTGTACAGACAGTAAAACCTTTCAACAAAGAACACTCAATAGAAGTCTAATTCTGGGCCTTAAAGGCGTATCTATTCAGTAAAGGTTTAGACATAACTCATCATTGTTTGTCAAGTCCTTGAGACCTTTTTCTAGTGGTGAAGCATATTTTGCACAATTACAAAGGTCGGCATAATAGCACCCATACCCAAACTCAACAAACACATCAATAACAATCAAACAACTAAATCGTAAGTTTATAACACAAATTTTGAATACGAATGCAGAATGCTTCTATTTAAATTGTATAAAATCATCAATGAAGTGTAAAACTCCATCTTGATATCATGGAATTACAGACAGAGCAATAGATAAATGACATATCCAAATACAAAACTGGTAATTTCTCCACCAAATCCTATATTGTGACCACTGTTTAGAATTGTCTTGAGGAGACGATTCTAAAGAGGGTCACAACATAGGGTTTGGTGAAGAAATTAGGAAACTATTCTTGAAAATGTTTTAATTTATGCATCTTATCTGGGATTCTGATAGAAAAAAGAACAGTGCACAAACCAATTCTTATAAAATGACAAAGTAATTATGTCATACAAATATTGTATTTCATCAGTATGTAATTGCAAACCAGTTTAACCCTTTCCCTCAAATAGATGCTTTTCGTGCCTTTGGAAACAAAGCAGGCCCAGATCAGACTGCTCTGGTAGGATTTGTCTGATGAGGGTCTGCTCTGTTTGCATATGAAATTATAGTAGATCTGACTCTACAATTTCTACCAAAACCAAAAAATGTTTATCGACAGAACTTTACAAACTGCAATTGGATACAAGAACTTTTCACCATATGGTGAACTATTTAAGAGATAGATCTATAGAATTTTATAACAAACACAGCTGATCCAGATCAGACAGCTCCTAAAGGAGCTGTCTGATCTTGGTCCTTTCAATTTGCAATGGCACTATATGGTGTCTGTAAGTGGGAATGGTTTAAATAAAAAATATTCTGAAGAGATTTCTTTGACAATATTGATCATATAAAATATAAATGCTGAATATCCAAAGTGTTTAACCCATTCCCTCTTAGGCTATTTTAGATCCAACCTCCTTGAATAAATCTACCAAAAAGGAGCATTTACTAGAGAAAAGAATTTATTTAGAAGTGTGTAGTTTGGAACCACTGTAATAAATGGAGCATTAGTTTTGCTCCTATGGAGCAAATACTCTATTTATCACAATGGTTTCACAAAGTGACTTTTCCAGAGGCCTCAAAAGACGTTGGTGTGCAGCTATGGGTTAAAAAAGGGTCAATGCAATATGAAATACATAAATTCACAAAGAATTTGAATAACTGCAGACTTTGATTAGAGAGCTCCTAAATAGAGCTCCTTTACTTTAATGTCAAGAATGTCCTGTGTTATCCTTGTTATGCTCTCAACCTGTATTTTGACAATAAAGAGGTGTCCCTTCAATTTCTCTAGCTAGAATTCTGTGCCATTAAAACAATTCTCAGATCAAGTGATTGGAAGAGATACATGTACCTTTTCACCAAAATGCAAAATGAACTTTACACTGTAAACAATCATTTAAGTTTGAATGAAACATACAAAGAAGAGATGTATGTGCAAGCCCAACTATTTAGTACGTAAAGTAGAAGAAGATTTAGTTGATTTTGCAGAGGAAGTCACGGATTTGGCTGACTGGTCACGTTTTCCAAAATATGTTGCAAGAAACTCTTCATTTCTGAAAAACGTTAATCAAAGACGTGTTCAATGCGGCCTTCTATGAAGCGATTGCGTAAACAGATTTCATAAAGTAATCTCATTTCAAAGCCTCATCAGGACAGGAAATTTAAGTTTTGCAATTACTATCAATAATGTGTTTACAAATAAAAAACGAACGTTTTCCGTATTGTGTTCCAAAAATGAAATAGTCCCTGCATATGCAGTGTTATATTTTAATCGTAAATAATTTACACTTTGAAAAAAATACCTTACCCTTTACTCCATGAATATTCATGTACGAAATAATACATTTTCACAAAAGCATTTCGAGGGCTTGGTGGAAAACTATTCTAACTCCTTCACTTTAGTGAAGGAGTTAGAATAGTTTTGCACCAAGCCCTATTATTCTGGACACATGAAAATTTGGACATGAAAAACATGAAACATAAAACTTTAAAATTATTAAAATCTATATTACTTCATAAAGCAAACAGAGTAGACTCTGATCAGATGGCTCCTACTGGAGCCATCTGATCTTGGTCTACTCTGTTTACAAAGGTGTATAGTGGCATATCTATGGAGTAAAGAGGTTTAGATAAGATGTGCAAATGAAAACATTTTCAGGAATGTTTCCGTCATTTTTCCACCAAACCCTATGTTGTGACCACTCTCTAGAATTGCTTCTTCAAGACAATTCCAAAGAGTGGTCACAACATAGGGTTTGGTGGAGAAATCATGACTCTGTATTTAAATATGCACATTTATCTATTGCTCTGTAACATGCTTTTACATCACTCTGCAAAATCCTATCTTGTTGGTACTTATTAATGAGTACCAACAAGATAGACTTTAGCTAAAAATATGAGATATAATTTATCTACAACTCTTCAGGTAGATTACTTTACAAAATGACTGTTTACAGTGTACAGTTCAAAGATCTACTTGTGTAACAAAAGCTCAATGTTTACACATATGCAATGTCCTCGGCAACTCAGTCAAAATACGATAGTGATATCTCCATGTCATGAAATCAAATATACTTAGAAACTTATGTAGTTTTAAACTTTATTTAGTCACTTAATGTTTCTACTGAATTTGGATGGACAATGGCAAATAGTGTAGACCCAGATCAAACTGTTCCTGAAGGAGCAGTTTAATCAGGGTCTACACTATTTGGAACAATGTCAGTCTAATTAAAAGTTATCAAAATGGTGTCAAATTGAATTTCAACTTTACAAATCAGAGGAGACTGTGTTTTCGAAATTACAGTTTTATAATTCAAAACTTTATTTGTAAAAATATGTCATTTCTTTCACATCATGGAACAATCACTGTGTTTGACTGAGCTTAACCTTCTGCACTCTGAGCTTGTCATCAAATATTGTTGTCTGCTTCAAGGCCACAAGTAGATTTATTTCTTGCTAGATAAATGATCAGAGTGACAAACAGTTTGGATCCTGATGAGATGCCGAGTTACTCGACATTGGCGTCTTATCTGGATCCAAACCGTTTGCAAGGCATGTCACAATTTTGCTAGTAGAGTGCTGAAAGTTATTGGACTTCATAAATTCAGGACCACTCAAAGCTATTATCATTTTCCCCTGCCTTCAGTACCTAAGACTAGGGATCCGTGATCCCATATTACTTGACACAATAGACGATCTTGCAGATGATAGGGAATACTTTCTACCCTTATAGCTGGAACTAAATAAAATTGCAATACATTAGAACCTCTCTAAAGTCACCACTTAACCCTTTACTCCATGAATATTCATGTAAGAAATAATGACATCATAAATATCAATTAGACTAATTCTTATGAAAGCACATGAACATAGGAATTTTTAGCCATGGCAGAAACTGTAGAATCATATCTATATCATATCATAAGCAAACAGAGCAGACCCTGATCAGATGGCTCCTGTAGGAGCCATCTGATCTGGGTCTACTCTGTTTGCAAAGACATAGAAAGGTGTATTTATGGAGTAACTGGTTATTATAATCACATATAACAAGCATTGCAATGACAATGATTACCATAAGTATTCGGACCGACAGATATAGGCAGAATAGCGCCATTTGATCAGGGTCTACACTATTTGCTACTATGTCAGTCTAATTCATAGTTATCCAAATGGTACCAAATTAAGTTGTTCAGCTTTAACTCTTTGCACGCTAGCGGCGAAACTGTGATTACCTATGCAAACAGTTTGGATCCAGATGAGACGCCACATAATGCGGCATCTCATCAGGATCCAAATTGTTTGTCATCTCAACCATATTTTTGAAAAAAAATGAAAGAAAGTTTATTTTAAGAATAGAAGCAGATGACAATTGTTGCAGATGAGAAATTACTTAGCGTGCAAAGAGTTAAAGACCAGTAGAGAGGGGAGATGAGTGTCTGAATACTTTTGGTAATTAGCTTAACATCATAACGTAACAAACAGATTCACTATAAACCTGAACAATGTTGTTTTCATGTTAGAATACATTGACATAGACACTAATTAACATGGCTGTCAATAAGCAGTTAAACATATAAGGCAAAAAAAAGGCAAATAAAATTATATCCACATGAAAGTCACAAACCCTCATTTTGTTCTTTAATCTGTAATGAGAGTTACAGTCTACATATATCATTTAAGTAAACATGCAGTAAACAGACACCAGATATTAGAAAGCTCGTACTTTATAGTAGCCCTACCATACTGCTTGTAGGTCATAAACAATCTTCATTTTAATGATGCAGCTATGTTGAATAATTTTGCAATAACCAATGCAAACCAGATCAGACACTGAGATATAACAGAGGTCCAGATACGATGCGTAAATTTAAACATTTTAAAGAATAGCTCCTTATTTCTCCAACAAACCCTATATAGCTGTGACCACTCTTTTGAATCATTTCAAAGAGAGGATTCTAAATAGTGGTCACAGTATAGAGTTTGGTGGAGAAATGACACTTTTAGTATTTGAGTATGCATCTTTATCTGTAGCTCTGGACATTAGGGATATCAACAGAATCAAACACTGATTGCATTTTTGAGAAAAAAAGAGTACTAAGGGCTATATAACTTCCACTTTGGGGGTGGGGGCATAAAATGGGACTGAAGTTCTAAAATTACACATTAACAAGGTAATTGTTGGATGTGACAGAAACTTAAGATCAGTTCTATATTATTCCATATTCAAACAGAGCAAAACCAGATCATACAGCTCCTATATGAGGTGTCTGATCTTGGTCTATCCTGTTTGCAAAGGTGCCGAAAGGCAGTTCTATCAAGTAAAGGGTTTATATAAGCTAATACGACGCCATCACAGACTTAACCCTTTCTCTGAAATATGTTCTTGAATCAAATATTGATAGCATAAACATTTATTACCTGCAAGGCAATAAGACCCATTTTCCCAGAGAGAGACATATATAACCCATTCCATCATTAGCTATTTTAAGACCCAACCTATTTGAATAAAATTAATCTAATGAAAAGGAGCATTTACTAAAGAAAACGGAAAAAGTTACAATTGTGTAGATTTGAAACCATTGTGATAAAAAGAGCATTTGCTCCTATGGAGCAAAATGCTTTATTTTTCACAATGGTTTCAAAAAGTGATTTTTACAGATCTCCGAGAGGCGTCAAAAGGTGTCAATATAAGGGAGTTGGATAATCCAACAGCATTGTGAAGCAAACAATCTATGCTAGTAGCAATTCATTAACCCTTCACCTCAATGAGACACCTTTTGTTGTCTTTGCAAACAGAGTAGACTTAGATTAGACTTGATCAAGGTCTGCTCCGTTTGCTTATGAAATACTACAGATTTGATTCTACAATTTCTGCCATGGCCAAAACATCCTGTGTTCCTACACCATCGTAAAATGTTAGCTAATAATATTCATACAGTCTTTCTTCCTTTAAATACAAGGATATTCATGAAGTACAGGGTTAAGTTAAGTTTGCCTTCATAGCAAATGGATGCCCACGTGAGTCCAAAGTCTCATCCAGAAAAAAGTGTATTGTATTTAAAACTATGTACCTAAAATCAAACTTGACTTGTATGCTATTGTGTTTTGTATTATGTATGGCTGAAATAAAAAATTCCTTTCAGCAATTTTTGTATGGGAACCATTTGATGTTGGACAAACTGGTTGCTAAGAGAATACATGTATATCTTTATTCCTTTACTCTTGAATAAGGTGAAGATAAAGTGCCATTCTCAAAATTATTTCTTAACATGAAATTATTTCAAAATTGTTACCTTTTAGTAAAGTTATTTTCATACTGGTTATCCAGTAACATGCTCAACCCTTTACGTTATGAATATTCCCGTAAGAATTTATGATTTTATGAATATAATATCAGTGAAATTTTATTATGGCCTGTGGCACAAGAGAAGTTGACAGGCTGTGTAGAACCAGATGTGTCACATTTTAATATTTATAAATCCTGAGCAGACTCTCTATCAGTGGAGATTTGCATTTGCGCACATCGGCATATCATAATTATGCGTTTTTTTTCCTTCGTTTGCACACAAAACAAGAGGGCCAGAATGGCCCTGACATCGCTCACCAGGCAATCAGAGGAGAAGATGTTCAAAGTTTTCACTATATGTTTCTAGAGAAAACTAGCCACCCCTAGGGCGGGCCAATTTGATCCAAGGGGCATAATTTATACAACTTTTGTAGAGGACCTGAACATGATGCTATGTGCCAAATATGAAAGCTGAGAACCTTCCAGTTTCTGAGGAAAATATTTTCAAATTTGACACTATATGTTTCTATTGCAAACTGGCTACCCCTGGGGCGGGGCCAATTTTGACCCCGGGGGCATATTTTATATAACTCTTGTAGAGGACCTGAACATGATGTTATGTGTCAAATATGAAAGCTGAGAACCTTCGAGTTTCGGAGGAGAAGATTTTCAAAGTTGTCACTATATGTTTCTATTGAGACATGGCTACCCCTGGGGCGGGGCCAATTTTGACCCCTGGGGCATAATTTATATAACTTTTGTAGAGGACCTGAATATGATCCTATGTGCCAAATATGAAAGCTAAGAACCCTGTAGATTTAGTGGAGAAGATTTTCAAAGTTGTCACTATATGTTTCTAATGAAAACTGGCCACCCCTGGGGCGGGGTCAATTTTGACCCCAGGGGCATAATATATAAAACTTTTGCAGAGGACCTGAACATGATGCTATGTGCCAAATATGAAAGCTGAGAACCTTTCAGTTTCAGAGAAGAATATATTCAAAGTTTTACCATATATTTCTATTGAAAACTGGCTACCCCTGGGACGGGGCCAATTTTGACCCCAGGGGCATAATTTATAAAAAAAATTGTAGAGAACCTGAACATGATGCTATGTGCCAAATATGAAAGCTGAAAACCTTCCAGTTTCAGAGGAGAAGATTTTCAAAGTTTCACTATATGTTTCTATTGAAAACTGACCACCCCTGGGGCAGGGCCAATTTTGACCCCAGGGGCATGATTTATATAAATTTTGTAGAGGACCTGAACATGATGCTATGTGCCAAATATGAAAGCTGAGAACCCTGTAGATTCAGAAGAAAAGATTTTCAAAGTTGTCACTATATCTTTCTATTCAAAACTGGCTACCCCTGGGGCTGGGCCAATTTTGACCCCAGGGGCATGATTTATATAACTTTTGTAGAGGACCTGAACATGATGCTATGTGCCAAATATGAAAGCTGAGAACACTGTAGATTCAGAGGAGAAGATTTTCAAAGTTGTCACTATATGTTTCTAATGAAATCTGGCTACCCCTGGGGCGGGGCCAATTTTGACCCCAGGGCCATAATTTATATAACTTTTGTAGAGGACCTGAACATGATGCTATGTGCCAAATATGAAAGCTGAGAACCCTGTAGATTCAGAGGAGAAGATTTTCAAAGTTGTCACTATATGTTTCTATTGAAAACTGGCTACCACTGGGGCAGGGCCAATTTTGACCCCAGGGGCATAATTTATATAATTTTTGTAGAGGACCCGAACATGATGCTATGTGCCAAATATGAAAGCTGAGAACGCTGTAGATTGAGAGGAGAAGATTTTCAAAGTTTTACTATATATTTCAATAGAAAACAAGGCACCCCTGGGGCGGGGCCAATTTTGACCCCAGGGGCAAAATTTATATAACTTTTGTAGAGGACCTAAAGATGATGCTATGTACCAAAGATGAAAGCTGAGAACCCTGTAGATTCAGAGGAGAAGATTTTTAAAGGTTCAAATTGTTGACGCCCGACGACGGACGACGCACACCGCACGACGGACGACGACGGACATCAAGTGATCACAAAAGCTCACCCTGAGCACAAAAGTGCTCTGGTGAGCTAAAAAGGTTTCATTTGTGCACAAGTTTTTACTATCAAATGCACATGTGTACCTCTTCCGTTAGCCAACGTTAAACACTGTCAAATGTTAACATTGTTGCCCCTTGCAAGATAATGTTTATGTGGGATGGATTAAAACATTTTCCCCTTTGTTTGTTTCAAAAATTGTAAAACCCATTTTCAACAATTTACAAGAATAAAGTCATAAAAAATCACTTAAAAAGTAGTGTGTGTGTAAGCCAGTCCCATAGGCTAAAGTAATTTGGTCAGGCTTTGGCGATTAAACTGTGTTTATGTAAAACTATGTGCATGAAAATTCATAGTGTTAGTACACGTTAGCTGTAGATTAATTTGCTTCAGTTCAGATTTGCCACATAATACAACTATTACACAATACAATAAATAAAATTCACTTGGGCCATGTGAGTGATTACATATTAGGCAAATGATATGGAGTTTTCTTCCACATGCAACTATTTTTCGGTTTGTGCGCAAATGCAATTCACCCCTTATCAGGGAACTCCAACAGGAGCTGTCTATCTGGGTCTACGTTTGGAAAGGTGTAAAAATGTAGGGATTATTAAGTAAAGGGTTAATGCAAAAGATACACTGATTTCGTACTTGCTTACCCTAGTAGTCTTGGTGAGCGTGAAATGTCATCAGCCTCTCGTTGTTGTAAGTTGACAGCAGCCCTCTGCCGTGCCTTGTTGCCATCAATATTACCTTTGGTAGAATTGATCTCCAATACATACTGCTTCCTCTCATCATTTGCCTTGTGATAAGCCTAGTGAATCAAGAACACATTGTTGCATCATCTTTAACCCGTACAAGGCTGGATTTTCAGATGGACAATTCCAAAATTCAAACAGATCAAGCTCATGGTGAATATTTAGGGATTTTTGTAAAGAAAATTGTAATATACAAACTGTGCAGGCCTCTAGGAGCCCTCTCATCTGGGTCTACACTGTTTGCAAAGGACATTAATGACTTGTGTCCCACACCGTGAGGGCCAAGTCTCGTAACCTATTGTTATAATCAATCCATCTATTCCCATGATCTCATAAATGGGTCATTGGCAAACAGTGTAGACCCAGATCAGAGAACTCCTGGAGGTGACCTCTGATCAGGGTCTGCACTGTTTGCTGAACCAATAACATTCCATGCTTTATAACCAGCATATAGTTTGTTTGCAATGCCCCTTCATCATGAAAATGGATGGATTCAAAAATTCGCTTGTGATCAGTTTACCATACATATATAATATGGGTAAAAATATCTTACTCCAGGTCAATTTATTCAATGACAACATACCAAGCTGTCGAGATTCACCAATCTGATAATCAGTACCAAATATTTTATCCAGTTCAAAAGTATTTCTGCCATATAAGAATGATTCAACTTGATCAAAATTACTGAACATTCTGAAAAAAAAACAGCACAAAAGATTTGAATAAATGCTTTACCTTCGATTCCTGGTCCAATCTCCATTCTAAGTCTCGAAGCTGGTTGAACAGCTGGTTCTTTTCTCTTTCCATTCCTTTAACCATGGCAGGATTGGCCTGATACATGAAAAATAATAACAGAGCTACAGATAAACATGCATTATAACACACATTCTAAAATCTTCATTTCTACACCAAACCCTATTCTGTGACCACTCTTTAAAATCGTCTCTTCAAGACAATTCTAAAGAGTGGTCATAGTATATGGTTTGGTGGAGAAATAAAGGAGATATTCTTGAAAATGATTAAATTTACGTATCTTATCTGGACCTCTGAATAACATTGAAAATAGAAGATGCAACAAAAAATCAAAAGGTCAAATTTCCTCATGAAAAAGTCTTATATACTATATATTTGGCTGAACAAACTTGGGCATGTAGTATGTACCCAGATTAAACTGCTCCTTCAGAAGCAGTTTAATTATTAGGCTCTATATGATTTGCTACACAATTAGTGTCATAATTTCATTGAAATTGGAGGAGAGGATTTTAGAGAACTCCTTCATAGGCTATTTCTAGACCCAACCTCTTTGAATAAATCTACTGAAAAGGAGCATTTACTAGAAAAAAAGGAAAATTTTAGAATTGTGCAGTTTTGAAACCATTGTGATAAATAGAGCATTTGCTCCTAAGGAGCAAATGCTCTATTTATCACAATGGTTGCACTATTTATCACATTGGTTTCAAAACGGCATCAATATGAGGGAATGGGTTAAATGTTAATCAGTGAAGACTCTGATCCTGTAGGAACTTTTTGATCTGGGTCGAAATAACAAATATTAAATTATTCATACCAGAACTTAGATGAATTAACCCTATTGACTTAAGAATTTATTACTATATGGATATTCAAGGCCTGATTTTTTTTTATAATTACACATTAACGTCAGAATTTGCTCTATATTATTCCATAAGCAAATGGTTGCTGACTGATCTGGGTCTAGTCTGTTTGCTAAAGTGCCAAAAGTCGTCTCTTAGAGGGAAAGATTTAATACAACACCTGGAGCAGAAGTTCTAAAGCATGTTCTTTGTTGAAATATGACACACTCAAGCATGCTCTTTTTTGAAAAGTTATATGCTTTAAGCACACTTTCCGTTAAATAGCTAAAACAAGCTTTTTGCTTTGCATCTCAGCTTATGAAGATATATTGACCATCAAAACAGTGAAGGTGATGAATATTCATGCAAGCCTTTGTACATTATGAATATCAATTAATTTAACCCTTTACTCCATAAAAACACCTTTTAACTCTTTTGGCGCCAAATTTAAAAGTATCGTCTGCAATAATAATTTCATATTAAGTATAATTCTAAACTAAATAATAAAAGTATATTAGTAAAACATTTGTTTTTAAAAACCTGTATGCTTGGGCTAAAAAAAATACAGAAAACAGTGAAGTCCCAGGTCAGATGCCGCCTTCAAAAGGTTTTCAATGGTGCCAACAGGCGACATTGGGGCTGAAAGAGTGCAGACTCCGGTCAGATGGCTCAAGTAGGAGTCGTCTGATCGAGATCTGCTCTGTCTGCTAATGAAATAATATAGATCTGATTCTACACTTTCTGCCATGGCTAGATTTTCCTGTGTTCATGTGCCATTGTTGAAATTAATTTAATTAATATTCACTCTGTCATTACTTCTTACAAAACTATTTATGGAGTAAAGGGTTTAAAATTCGGACATTCTGTTATTGGTAGCAATATTAGGGAATCAATCAGCCATATGTCATGCAAAAAACTGTTTTAGGCTATGACTCTATATAGCTTTTATACAGCATCTGCACAAATTGCATGTAAAATGGATACTGAAATAAGCCATCATTAGTATCAAGACAATTAGTAAATTGTATGAATAAAATATGATTGCTTTCTGCGAGACTTTAGTATCGATATAGAACAGTTACAGAAGATCTCTGTTTGGATCCTGATGAGATGCAGAGTCACTTGGCATCTTATCTGGTTCCAATCTGTTTGCAAATGTGATCAAAGATTCTGCCTTTGCAGCAAAACTGACAACAAATTGCAGTCACAATATCCTTGTATCTGGCATGATCCAGGCATACTGTTATCTCGATATAATGATTGTTGTTAAATTCAAAGGGTGTTTTAAAATACACTCGTTTTTGGAAACTTTATTGAATAGCCTGTAAATTATTGGTTTCAAATAAACTTATGACATTTTCTGACAAAAGATTTAGGAAATACACTCATGTGACACAATAAATATATTCTTGAATGTTGTCAAGAATAACTCTTTACTCCATGAATATTCATCATTCATGTAAGAAATAATCACATCATGAATAGTTATTAGATTTATTGTTATAATAGCACATGGACACAGGAATATTTGACCATGGCAAAAACTCTATCTATATGATTTCATAAGCAAGCAGAGCAGACCCTTATCAGACAGCTCCTACAGGAGCTGTCTGATCTGGGTCTACTCTGTTTGCAAAGGCATCAAAAGGTTTTATGGAGTAAAGGGTTATTATTCAACAGTTTGTTTAACCTTGAACATGCTGTTGGCAAGTTTATGATAACATTCGGAAACGTTGTGGATCCAAATGAGACATTTACCCACTCAGTGTTTCACAAGGACACAAACTCTTTGACTCAGACAGACACAGATCATTATGTTTTGGAAAAGAAATCAAAAAACAAAAACTTGATGTTAATGACATTTTCTGCCAATCAAGATTTACACAGCATATACTATAGGTTAAAAACATGCAATTACATGTACAATACATGTACAATAATGAAGAATCACACAGAATTTGGCACTCTTTGGTTTGCATGCTAGCAGTGGATTCATGAAAACCTCTGCGAACAATTTCGGTCCAGATGAGAAGCTGAGGCGTCTCATTAGGATCCAAAATATTTGCTACCCTGATTGCAATTTCGAAGAGAAATAAAATACATCTTTGTGGGAATTGTAGCAGTCAATATTGTTTGCACATGACAATTACATAGCATGCAAAGAGTTAATGTTAATCAGCTTGTGTGAATGCAACAAAAATGTCTTGCAATGCACACAGAACCTTATACTCGATGTCCATACTCCTTTTCAGATGACCGATATACTGGAAAAACATGATAAATTTCATAAAAACAATTACTGCAGGGCAATAGATAAGATGTATACCGATCTGTGAAAATCTGTTATAATTCAGCCAAAACCTATCTTGCTGCAACACATTAGAATTGCCGCAGAGAGGGAGACAGAGAGCCTCAGAGAGGGAGACAGAGAGCCTCAGAGAGGGAGACAGAGAGCCCCAGAGAGGGAGACAGAGAGCCCCAGAGAGGGAGACAGAGAGCTCCAGAGAGGGAGACAGAGAGCCTCAGAGAGGGAGACAGAGAGCCTCAGAGAGGGAGACAGAGAGCCTCAGAGAGGGAGACAGAGAGCCCCAGAGAGCCTCAGAGAGGGAGACAGAGAGCTCCAGAGAGGGAGACAGAGAGCCCCAGAGAGGGAGACAGAGAGCCCCAGAGAGGGAGACAGAGAGCCTCAGAGAGGGAGACAGAGAGCCCCAGAGAGGGAGACAGAGAGTCCCAGAGAGGGAGACAGAGAGCCCCAGAGAGGGAGACAGAGAGCCCCAGAGAGGGAGACAGAGAGCCTCAGAGAGGGAGACAGAGGGCCCCAGAGAGGGAGACAGAAAGCCCCAGAGAGGGAGACAGAGAGCCCCAGAGAGGGAGACAGAGAGCCTCAGAGAGGGAGACAGAGAGCCCCAGAGAGGGAGACACAGAGAGCCTCAGAGAGGGAGACAGAGAGCCTCAGAGAGGCAATACTAATGAGTAGCAGCAAGATAGGGTTTGGAAAAGAAATATCAAAATTATTTTGATAACATGTACATGTATATTTTCTAAATGCATGACTTATGTACAGCTCATTTTATACCAGGGTAAGGGTTAATATAAATGCAGAGCAACAGATAGAGGTGCTTAAAATAAAAAATACAAAAACTCTCCTTTCTCCACCAAACCCTATGTTGTGACCACTCTTTAGAATCGTCTCGAAGAGAAGATTATAAGAGTGGTCACAACATAGGGTTTGGTGGAGAAATAAAGAAGTTATTCTTGAAAATATTTCAGTTTACACATCTTATCTGGAGCTCTGTGTATGTAAACAATTATATATACATCATGACACTGTTTGATGAATTTAAAAGCAAATGCAAGTTTAACCCTTTACCTAATGAATATTCATGGAATAAAAAATGACATAAATATTTATAGGTTGATTTTTTGTAATGATATATGAACACAGATTTATTTTACCTTGGCAGCAATTGTAAAATAAGATCTGTATAGAATTCTATAAGCAAACAGGACAGACACTGATAACATGGCTTCTATAGGAGCCATCTGATCTTGGGTCTTTTCTGCTTACAAAGGCATGAAAAGGCATATATATTAAGGATATTGTACATACAAATGATATTGATATCATATACATGTGTATATATAATTCAAAACCTACATATAATTGATAAATATAATTTATATACTACATATAAATGATATCCTATATATAATTGATATCCTATATATAATTGATATTTTATACCTTATATATACTGACAGTTGATATCCTATACATAATTGATATCCTATATATAATTGATATTTTATACCTTATATATATATACTGACAGTTGATATCCTATAAATAACTGATATTAAATTTTGATCTCCTATATATTATTCATATCATATACATAATCAATATAAATAATTGATATTGGATATCCTAGATATCCTATAAATTATATAACTGACATATATTATATATAATGATATTGGACCTCCTACATATAATTCATATCCTATATAACCAGTGAAAAATGCATTGAAACTTTCAAGATTGAAAAAGAAAACAATTCCAGAAAATATATATTTACTTACATCAGACATATCATCAAATCCCTTCATGTCACGTGGGCTCTTTCCAGCTATAAAAATATAACATATGAGTATAAGAATACTGAATAAAAAATCATATCACACCATCAATATGGCAATTTTTTTTACCGAATTTTATTCTAAATGAAAAAGTAGTAAAGTCAAGAGACAAGTTCTCATGAAAAACAAGAAAATTATTAAAGTTTAATCTAATTGAACTATTTTGACTGAACAGTATATTTGTCTTTTAGCAGAAAATGTTTTTATCTAATTACTTCTGAAGAAGTAAAAAATGCTGAAATATAACTTTTTACCTTCTTTACTGATTATAAATGATATTTAAATGATTTATTAAATGAGCTTCAACTATTTTATACAAAAACAAACCAATAAAGGTTGCATTACTAAAGAGATTTGCTCCCACTCTCATGTAACAATTTAATCATGACGACAAAATAATGTCAGCTGAAACTCTGATATGAAGCAAGGTTTATTTACTTGTGGTGTGTTTAGGCTTTTGAGAAACTACTGGCCAAGTGTCAAACAGCTTGGATCCTGATGAGATGCCAAGTTACTCAGTGCCTCATCTAGATCCAAGCTGTTTGCAAATAATGGTTGAGTTCCGATCAGCAGAACAGGCATTAATGTAAAATATAAACAAATTAACACTTGTGACTAGAAATTCACAAGAAATGTTTGGCAAAAAGTCTGAACCAAACTTTGACATAAGGTTAATGATTATTCAACATTAGATGAAGAACAAGTCACTTATTAATATGTTGTTCAAAGAAAAGGGTTGTTTCAAAGATAAAAGTATTATCACAGTATTAAGTAGTTTAGAAGATTCCTAATCCTTCAAATGCTTCAAAATAGTTGCTAGTAATGATAATTAAGGCCCAGATCAGAAGACTTGTTCAGAACTTGAACCACATTATATTTGCTTCTTAACCCTTCGCTTGCTATTCACGTCAATATACATACCTGTAAATAGTGAAGACCCAGATGAGACAGCTCCTGCAGGAGCTGTCTCATCAGGGTCTGCACTATTTACAAGTTGATTGTACAACCAGTGCACTCCACAGCAGTGATTGCACAGTGAAATACTTGTACACAGTGAAGATATATGTAATTATACAACAGGGCATGGGTAAAGAAGGAGAAATGTATTTTAAAATTCAGCAAGCGAAGGGTTAAAAAATTCCAGAGATGAATAACCTATCAGAGTTACGCTATGGAGTCGAATCAGTATAAAAGGTAATAATTTGCTAGAGGATTTTGAATGACAAACAGTGCTGACCCTAGTCTTCTAGAAACCCTCTGATTTGGGTCTACACTGTTTGCAAATGACAGTGCATGCATGTCCTGCATTCAAAGAGTTGAACCGTTTACGGGTTATTAATTTCATCTTTTTAAACAGTAATAGGTCTATACCGTGATTAAATATTCTTAAAAAAACATTGCATTCAAAGAATTACGATCATTTAGCAGTGGTTGAAAGGAACAATTATATATCTATATAAAAGATTACTAACGATTATTACAGAAAAACAGTTTGTAACAAGAACAGTTTTTACAACATTCAAGTTTGCTAATTGGCACATTTTAATATGTCAAAAACGATTGTTTAAATACTTTTGTATGCTATGTTTGTTATACTGAATCCATATAGGAATGATTTGTTGTATCAGACCTGTAGATAAGAGGTGTAGTTAGACAATATAATTCAAATTCCATCAAACCCTATCTAGCTTCAATTGCTTAGTATCTGTGAAGCAATTCTAATAAGTTCTATCAAGATAGGGTTGGGTTTAGAAATAAGAGGTTTTGATAGATCAATTACTATGCATCTTATCTACAGGCCAGTTGTAAGTGGATATATTTTATGATTAAGAAGAAAATGTTCGTTGTGATAATATACATAATCCTAAATATGCAATTTAACATTAGACATAAAACTTTACCTTGTAAATGCAGGCAATACAATATAGTACTATCTTACACCTGTAATTTTACATGCAAGTGACATTATAAATGCCAATTCTTTATCAGAGGTGCAGATAAGATGTGTAAACATTTACAAGAATAACTCCTTTATTTCTCCATCAAACCCTATATTGTTACCACTCTTTAGAATCGTCTTAGAATACGATTCTAAAGAATGGTCACACTATAGGGTTTGGTGGAGAAATGACAATTTTAATATTTGGGTAGACACCGTTATCTGTAGCTCTGCTTCACGAATAAATAGTAAAGCCAATCTAATTATATTTGCATTGATACCAGGGCACCTGACAAGATAAATAACGATATGTAGTTTACCTGTTACCTGCTGGATATTTATGCAACAAATAATGCCATCATGAAACTTAACCCTTTCCTTCATGAATATTTATGTAAGAAATAATCAGATCATGAATATTAATTAGATTTTTTTTAATAATGACACATGAACACAGAAAATTTCGACAATGGTAGAAACTGAAGAATCAGATCTATATAATTCTATTAGCAAACAGAGCAGAACCTGATCAGAAGGCTCCTACAGGAGCAATCTGATCTGGGTCTACTCTGTTTGCAGAGGTGTATAGAAACGCATATTTATGCAGTAATGGGTTAATCAGATGAATTTTTATAACGGCATATAATGTACACAGGAAGTTTTGGTCACATCAGAAACTGTAGAATCTGACTGATGTTATTTCATAAGCAAACAGAGCGGATCCTCAGACTGGACGACTCCTATAGGATCTACTGTGTTTGCAAAGGCATGAAAAGGCGTATCTATCAGGTAAGAGGATAAACTGTGCATGGCTAGCATCATATATGTAATGTCTAAGAATAAGATAATGATAAAACCTAGCTACAGCATACTGAATGTAACATTTGAATACTAAATTCTCTTGGCACTGATAACTGTCTACACATAGCATCTAGTTAGGTACTGAATTGCTTTAATATTGACTAACTAAATAGCATATATACATAACAGTTCAATTATATATAAAACCCATGTTACTGAAGGGGAGTCTGTTGTTGATCAGTTTGCAAAAGGGCAAAAAACATGTTGACAAAATGGTGTTATTGGGGAATAATAATCTCATAATTAACCCTTTACTTCATAGATATGCCTTTAAACTCCTGTGAAAAAAACAGAGTAGACCTAGATCAGATGACTTCTGTAATCAACATCTGATCAGGGTCTGCTCTGTTTGCTTATGGAATAATATAGATCTGATTCTATAGTTAGTTTAAGTGATGGCCAAAATCTGCTATGATTATATACCATTTTTATAAAACCCTTTCCCTTATATAAACACTTTTTCACATTTTCTATAGGAGCCATCTGATCAGGATCTGCTCTGTTTGCTAATTAAATATGATAGATCTGTTTCTTTGCTTTCTACAATGGCTAAAATGTTCCACCTTACACATTTCATTATAACTATACTGTCAATGAATTTTCAGCAGGTATTGAAATTTGGAATTAACATAGAACAGGGAAAGGGTTAGTTGTATATAAAATCCATGTTACTCAAGGTGAGTCTGGTGTTGATATGATTTGTAAAAGGGCAATAACATGTTGACAAACTGGTGTTAATTTGGGGGATAATAGTTTTGTAATTAACCCTTTACTCCATAGATATATATGCTTAACCCCTTTGCAAACTGAGTACACCCAGATCAGATTGCTTCTGTATGAGCTGTCTGATCAGGGTCTGCTCTGTTTGAATATGAATTAATGAAAATCTGATTCTACAGTTTCTAGAATGGCCAAAAATCTGCTGTGTTAACGTGGTTTTTTAAAAATTCACCTCATTGATATGCATGTTATTATTATTATTATTAATATGCATGTTATTATTTCTTACATGAATATTCATGGAGTACAGAGTTAAGCTGCCTAAATTTGTGGTACAATTTGGGTTCAATTCAGTTATATCCTATACGCTACATGCAAATATCTTATGATTTACAAGTTTGCTCCTTGAAACCATTTAAATTGTTCACATATAAATGTTTGAGAGAAAAGAATCAACTTTATACATATAAAGAATCCCATATGAATGACTGAAGCAAGCTTTGATGTTTATAAATCCCTAATATTGTACTGTATGTTGTTATAATTGCAACTAGCTTTCAAGGCTGCTTCTATCATTAAAGTTAATGCACAACGTTGAAATAAAGTCAGGCTACATGTATCTAGCTTAGTGAGCAGTTTTAACTATTAACCTCATAGAGATGCCATTTGACATCTTTGTAAACAGAGGAGAACCAGATCAGACAGCTCGTGTATGATCTTTCTGATCAAGGTCTGTTCTTTCATCTTCATTTGCCATATGACAAATTTGAGTATGAAATGACTAAAAATATATTTGCAATAATTCATTATTCTTAATATTATTAAAAAATATATTTCCTTCAAAATGGAAATGACACTTTTGAAAACCAACTTCGACAAAATACATGTATTAACCCTTTAAAATGCTAATACTGGGATTAATTTTCATCGTAAAATGAATTCAGTATTAACCCTTCGCTTGCTATTCACATCAATATACCTACCTGTAAATAGTGAAGACCCAGATGAGACAGCTCCTGCAGGAGCTGTCTCATCAGGGTCTGCACTATTTACAAGTTGATTGTGCAACCAGTGCACTCCACAGCAGTGATTGCACAGCGGAATACTAGTACACAGTGAAGATATATGTAATTATACAACAGGGTATGGGTAAAGAAGGAGAAATGTATTTCAAATTCCAGCAAGCGACGGGTTAATGGATTTAGGATTAACTAGAGGACTTTAAATGACAAACAAAGCAGACCCCAATCAAAGGGATCCAGCTGAGGAGGCCTATGATCTGGGTTTATACTGTTGGCAAATGCCAATGCCAATCAACTTGTTTCTTGAATTAAGAGGGTTAACTTCTTGAACTGATCAGGTCTATATTTTTATGCGTGTGACTTTATCTCAACCTTGACAGAGTTAGACTATCCTAATTATCCAAAGTATTCAGAGAAACATAGGCAAATAGTGCAGACCTAGATCAAATGGCTCCTGAAAGAGTCATTGTTCAGGGTCTAAACTACAGTAAAACCTCTCTATAACGACCACTAAATTACAGCAAGTATTTCGTGTTAAAGGTAGGTGGGTGCTTAAAGCAAGGTGAAAGTAAAACAGAATGCTCCTATAGGAGCGTTCTGTTTTACTTTCACCTTGCTTTAAGCAACCACCTGCCCAAAATGCCAACTAATTAATGCAATTTAGTGGTTGTTATATAGAGGTTTTACTGTATTCATTGCTATATCAGTGTAATTTAAAGTTGTCAAAATTGGTGTCATATTGAATTATTCAGCTATACACAAACTGGTGGACAAATCTGAATACTGAAGGAAATTAGAGTACCAGTAATGAGACAGCATGACTTGATTGGACAGTCCAGGCCAGATTACCAAGAAGCACCAGGTATATTGAGATAACTGTCGTGCATTGCAGTATTTTTTATAGAGGAGTAGCAGGTTTGTTTATAAAGTGTCAAACACATTCACACTATTGACCTAATGTAACTTAGTGCCGAAAATGCATGCTAAACAATCTCAGTCAAAAACAACAGTGAAAAAAGTAAAAAAGTGAAAAAGGTAAAGACACAAAACATGTGACAATTAATGTATAAAATGATTTTATGTTAAGAAAACATGCCTGTGTAAAAGTCACTGTTTGAAACCATTGTGATAAATAGAGTATTTGCTCCTACGGAGTAAAATAATTTTTTTTAAACACAATGGTTTCAAAACTACATCTAGTAAATGCTCCATTTCAGTAGATTCATGCTAAGAGATGGGCCTAAAATAGCCATGAGGGAATGGGTTAAATGACAACTCAAAGGAATTTTTAAAAATTGTTTTTTAAAGCTTAATGTATTACTATCAGTCTGCATTAACCAACCACAGACCTCTATATTTGTTCAAGAAGTAATAACCACACATTTGCAAACAGAGTAGACCCAGATCAGATGGCTCCTTGGGGAGCCATCTGATCAGGGTCTGGTCTGTTTGCTAACAGATTTTGATAGATCTGGTTGTTTAGTTTCAAACATGGCTACAATATCCAACCTTCCTTATTTCATTATAACTATTTTTCCATGAATATTCAGTAGGTATTGAAAGTTTGAAAGAAACACACAACAGGGAAAGGGTTAACAGACTTCTATTTTTGTACAATAAACAGTCTTTTAATATACTGCAGTTAAGTAAAAGGACTACTTTTCTTTGGAAAATAAATAAAGTTGTATCCAACACCTTCTGTGCAAAAAAACAAAACAAATTATGCCCCATCCCCTACGACCTGCTACTCCTGTGATTGCAAATTGCATGAGTTTTCTACACACTGGTGTGTCACAGCCTACCTTGAGGAGATAAGGATATATTGATAGTAATTCCTGTAGACTTAGACTTTGGTGATTCTGAACCATCAGCTGGGATACTACTAAGCCTACCTTCCACATACGCCCTGGCTGTAATAATTTTGTCAAGAAACCTGATGTAATGTCAGACAATAGATACAATAAAACAACAAAATACAATACCAGTACATATCATACAGTGTGAGTTAGACTAAAAACAATGTGCAAAAGGATTTTTCCAGTTTCCCACAGTGTTTGTCCCAATATCTGTTAGTAGCATAATGCCTTATTTGGATTCAAACAAATGTTCAGATATAATTTCATTACTCTGGAAATATCTTAACAGAGCGACAGATAAAGATGCATACTCAAATACTAAAATTGCTAATTCTCCACCAGATCCTATGTTGTGACCACTCTCTAGAATCATCTTGAAAAGACGATTCTGTACAGTGGTCACAATATATGTGGAGAAATAAAGAAGTCGTTCTTGAAAACATTTTAATTTATGCATCTTATCTGGACCTCTGCAGATTTATGCTAAAGAAGGCATACCTTTTCAAAGTCTAATATGGAGCATTTCTTACTTTACTTTAACTTGTTAACCAATGCTCTCCACATATATGCCTTTAACACCTTTTCAAACAGAGTAGACCTGGATCAAATGGCTTCTGTAGGAGCAAACTGATCAGGTTCTGCTTCGTTTGCTTATGAAATAATATAGATCTAATTCAATAGTCTTTGACATAGTTAAAACTTCTTTTGTTCATAAACCATGTTATATATCAAATGGAATAAATATTCATGATGCAGTTTTTTCTTGCATGAATACCCATGTTGAATCTACAGGTAGGTAAGGAGAAAACTAGTGATTTACAAACAGCTTGGATTCTGATGAGACAGCAAGTTTACTTGATGTATCATCTGGACCCATGCTTATAAAGCTGAGTTCGTTCTCAAGGTGTTGATTGGTCAGATTTAAGTTCTCAAGCTGTTGATTGGTCAGATTTGAGTTCTCAAGCTTTTGATTGGTCAGATTTGAGCCAAAGGCTTAAATCTGACCAATCAAAAACTTGGGAAGAAACTCAGACTCAACTAAAAGTTTTATAAGCATGGACCCAGGCCCCAAGTGGTTTGCAGATTATGCTTAGTTGATCATGGCTAACCCTTTACTCCACCACTACTCATGTCAGAAAATATTTAATTCATATGAAATAATTCATTAATATTAATTAGATTAATTGTTTTACTAGTACATGGACACAGGAATGTTTGGCCATGGCAGAAACTGTAGAATCTGTTCAATATTATACCATAAGCAAACAGAGCAGACTGTTCGGACGGCTCATACAGGAGTTGTCTGATCTGGGTCTACTCTGTTTGCAAAGGTGTAGAAAGGCATATTTATGGAGTTAAGGGTTAAAGTCTTTCATACAGATTAGTTCGAATAATATAATTATGTTTCCAACTTATTGTTAAATATACATTGAGAGGCATCCAATGGATGTCATTTTGATGATGAAGTAAATATGAAAATGTCAATTTCTGAGATTCTTTTGCTGATATCCATACATTATTGCAGAATGGATATGAATCTGAAAATTCTGTTTTTATTACATTTTGTTTTATTATTATACTGGTATTTCATATTACACATATTATTTATTTTCATTAAAAACATTAGGATTAATAGAAATCAAATTACACAATTTAACTGCTGAATTGTTCAGACCTGAATCCCAGTACATTTTGAAATTTCTACCAGACATTTCATTCTATAACTTGTTTCTATATCATCAATTACATAATGTTAAGTTATCAAATTACAAGGACACAATATTACTAAAACTATTTATACCAAATAAAGCAAACCATATTCTCCCTAATAAACATCCCAACTCTAATAATTATGCCCCCTTTTCTTAGGGGGAGAAAGTCAACTAACTAAAACCCTATATGATAACCATTGAAAAAAGAAATGCAGATTTTTAAAAAAACTGCTGATATCTTAATGCAGACTGAAAGCAGTGCAGAAAAGCTCCCATGGGAGTTTTCTGCTTTGCTTTCATTCAGAGTTAACCCTTACAGTACGGGACACGAGTCACTAATGTCCTTTGCAAACAGTGTAGACCCAGATGAGAGGGCTCCTAGAGGAGCCCTCTCATCAGGGTCTGCACTGTTTGTCATTTTACACTTTTCTTTAGGAAAATCCCTATATATTCACCATAAGATTGGTCGGTTTGAATTTTGGAATAGTCCATTTAAAAATTCAGCGTTGTAAGGGTTAAGCAACCCCCTGTGTACAGAATACAAGACTTGAGCCTTTTTTAAAAAATGTAACACCGACAGGAGCATTTATTAGAGATAATACAGTACACAAAAAAATTCTAACTGAAGATAAAATGTGCATAATTATCATAACAGGGGAACATATGATTATACAAAACCAAGATAGGTAAGGGGAATACAAGTGACATACCTGTTTCGCCATTATTGTAAAGTACTGAAATAGTTACAACTGTTTACAGGGTCTGTGTATTTGAGGGCAACATAAAAATGCTTCACTATTTATCCTTGGAATGCTAAAATCTTTCAAAGTGGAATGGTCTATTATAATTCAATGGGAGAGTACATTCAGTATGAATTAAAAAGGTATAGTTTGCTAGAAGATTTTGAATGACAGACAGTGCAGACTCTGATCAGAGGACTCCTCTAGGTGCTCTCTGATCTGGGTCTACACTGTTTGCACATTCCAGAACACCAATTCTCCTCATTCAAAGGATTAAGTCTAAGCATGACTACTCATGGAATAAAGACAAATAAACAAACAAACAGGTCACGAACAATATGCTCCTGATCTTGTTCTTGGGAGGCATTAAAGTTCACCAAGAATTAAGCTACCACCCATGTTATAGACCCATAATTACACAACTTTACTGTAGTCAATAAACAGAGGTATATGGGGACATGCAAGGAAGATCATAAAAGCTGAATGTATACAAATAGAAATGCAAATACAGTATTCTCCCTAACGAGGAGCATTTATTAGAGATAGTATGGTATTACCGTAATATAAAGTATGGAAAAACTGCATGATAAAAAAGCATTTGCGCATTAGGAGATATCCTAAATAAATAATGAAATTGAGAAACTGGTTTGAATGCAAGGTAAAGGATAATTCTTTCTATAATCTAATACTCATCAGGGTCCATGCTTATAAAGCTTTTTAGTTGAGTCTGAGTTCCGATGATGATTCTCAAGCTTTTGATTTGTCAGATTTGAGTTCTCAAGCTTTTGATTGGTTAGATTTGAGCCAAAGG
Organism: Azorinus chamasolen; assembly: GCA_963576725.1. Taxonomy (NCBI): domain Eukaryota; kingdom Metazoa; phylum Mollusca; class Bivalvia; order Cardiida; family Solecurtidae; genus Azorinus; species Azorinus chamasolen. Next base: position 74,477,986 of record OY755242.1, on the reverse strand, counting down.
CTCAAATCTGACCAATCAAAAACTTGAGAACTCAGACTCAACTAAAAGCTTTATAAGCATGGACCCAGGTATATACATATCCATGCATATTTATATTTTATACTATAAACCCATTCCCTCATAGGCTATTTTTAACCCAACCTCTTTGAATATATAAACTAAAAAGGGGCAATTTCTTAGAGAAAAGGAAATTGTTTTGAATTGTAAACTTTTGAAACCATTGTTTTAAATAGAGCATTTGCTTCTATAGGGCAAATGCTCTTTTATCACAATGGTTCCAAAAAGTGACACTTACAGAAGCGTAAAAAGGTATCAATATGAGGGAATGGGTTAACCCTTACAGTGCGGACACGAGTCACTAATTTCCTTTGCAAACAGTGTAGACCCAGATGAGAGGGCTCCTAGAGGAGCCCTTTCATCAGGGTCTGCACTGTTTGTTATTTTACACTTTTCTTTAGAAACATCCCTAAATATTCACCATAAGGTTGACCTGCTTGAATTATGGAACAGTCCATTTGAAAATTCAGCATTGTAAGGGTTAAGTAGCAAACAGTTTGAATCTGGATGAGACACAAGTTGGAAGTAACTTGGCATCTCATCAGGAAACAAACTGTTTGCCAATCTATTTTTGTAATTGGAGAGGGATGTACAAATTTTAACTTGTTGGCTGACAAAAGTTTTCTGTTCATAACAATTATCTTGCATGCAAGGAGTTAAATAAGTAAGGTATCAGACCACAATATTGTTATATTATAAAAAACCCTTTACTCCATGAATATCCATGTAATAAATAATGATCTTATGAATATCATTTAACTGAATTATTTTATATATATAGTGGCTGACATATAGTGGAACTTCTGGCAATGGCAGACACTGTAGAATCAGATCTATATAATTCCATAAGCAAACAGGGCAAACCCTGATCAGATTGCCTCTACAGGAGCTGTCTGATCTGAGGCAACTCTGTTTGCAAAGTGGTACAATTTTAAGGTGTATCTATGGAGCAAGGGGTTTAATGGAAAAACGCAAGCAAAACATTGAGTGTCCCCTACTGGTTTTGAGCCAATATGCAACAATATAGTTACTCAAATTACTAATGTACAGTAAAACCCCTCTAAACCGGAACTTTGGTGAAGAAGAATTTATATTTTTTTCTGCAGGCTGCTGCTTAACCATTTCCTCCATAAATACGCCTTTCTACGCCTCTGTAAAAGTCACTTGTTGAAACCAATGTGATAAATAGAGCATTTGCTCCTATAGGAGTAAATGCTCTATTTATCACAATAGTTTCAAATTACAAAACTCTAAAAAACCTTTTCTCTAGTTAATACTCCTTTTCGGTAGATTTATTCAAAGTGGTTGGATCTAAAAATAGCCTATGAGGTAATTGGTTAATGCTGGATAAAAGTCATGCAGAAAGCACTATGGGAGCTTTGTGCATGACTTTCAGAGACCAGCATTGCTACTAATTTAATTTCCAGATTAGAGGGATTTTACTGTTTTACAGGATCCAGAATCTTCTGATGCATGGTTTGGTTTTTTTTTTTTCGGGTTTTACGTTGCTTTAACAGTATTCCAGTCATACCATGACGTCCTGAGCTTTAAATAACAGGTGGAGGAAGACCCCAGAGGTTTTTCAATGCATGGCATTGTTTCTAGCACAGAAGAACATCCAGGTAGAAACACCGACTTATGGAAAGCCAGCTGGAAGGTCTGATACATGGACTGACAGTTGAATAAAGAGCAATGACATAATGTAATCCATTCTAGTTAAACCAATAGGGGACTGTAAAAAAAGGTGGGTAGTCAAAATGTAAGAAATTAGCAGGAGTGTCATGCATGTGGGTACAGGAACCTTAAGCTGTTTACATGGTTGCTTACTGTTAGTGCCCGTAGGATCTTGGACCTTCTTTTGGTTCATGGCTAAAAATGTTGACAAAATATTGGTTTTATTTAACCCTTTATCTGATGAATATTCATGCATAAATCTGCCCAATATGAAAACTAATTATTTTAATTCTTAAATCAAAAATATAAACTAAGGATATGTTTGCCATGCAATACCATTATCCCATTACCTCATATGCTATTTTTAGACCCAACCTCTTTAAATAAATCTACCCAAAAGGAGCATTTACTAGTGAAAAGGATTTTTTTTAGAATTTTGTAGTTTGAAACCATTGTGATAAATAGAGCATTTGCTCCTATAGGAGCAAATGCTCTATTTATCACAATGGTTTCAAGAAGTGGTATTTATCACAATGTTTTCAACAGGTGACTTTTACAGAGGCTTAGAAAGGCGTATTTATGGAGGAAAGGGTTAAATAAAAAATATGAACTAAGGATATGGTTGCCATGCATGGTAAACAGTAGATAATCCACATCAAAGAAGCAAACAGAGCAGACCCTGATCAGATATGGCTCTTACAGGAACACTCTGATCTGGGTCTACTCTGTTTGCAAAGGCATCAAAAGATGTATGTATCAAGTAAAGGGTTAACACTTTAGCATGCTATGAGCAGACTTGTGGTTAATTTTGCAAACAGTTTTGGTCTGGATATATAAGAAGCCAAATGCCTTGGAATCTTATTTAGATAAAGAGTACTGAGATATCGAAACACAGTTTAATTTTTGTTTTTATAAGATGGTGAAGCTATGTATGTGACAGATGCTCACAGCATGCTAAAGACTTAAAGATACTTATTGGGATTGACATAGGAAATTTTTACCATTGTTATATTAACATTATGGCATATTACGGATTACACTGCTATCAAGTTGGGTCAAATGAATATATATCAATAACCATTAATTAGTAAAACTCAAAAGAACACATACATAAATATTATACATCTTCATTATTCAGGGGCATAGATAAGATACAAAAATTGAACATTCATTCATTTTCAACAGAGGTCCAGATAAGATGACTGTGTAAATTAAAACATTTTCAATAACAACTTCTTTATTTCTCCACCAAACCGTATGAGGTGACTACTCTTTTGAATTGTCTGTACGACACAACATAGGGTTCAGTGCAGAAATGATGATTATAGTATTGAAGTACACATCTTTATCTTTGCTCTGTTTTTAAGAATAATTACTTCATTTCTCCATCAAACCCTATGTTTTGACCACTCTTTAGAATCGTCTCAAAGAGACGATTCTAAAGAGTGGTCATAACATACGGTTTGGTGGAGTAATGAAGATTTTAGAATATGTGAATTACAACCCTTTATCTTTGACTGATTATTTTTCGATCACTGCACTCAACATATAAAAGAACCATTCTTGTGATTCTTTACAACTGACAAACAATGTGATTGACAGTGAAATGACAATGTGATTGACAGTTATGTAGTAATGTAAAAAATACAATGTAATCTATTACACAGAATGTGACATTAGCATATCGACGGTAACATTTACACGTAGGAAATTCAGAGTAAGATACCTAGCTTCCATTCCAAAATCTAAAACAAAATTTATTTTCAAATAAGATAAGTTTAAATTTCATGGTAACATAAATTGAAGCATGTCTGATAATAACATTTCTTTAATGACTTTATATTGGACAGAGAAAAAATATATAAATGTCACTGTTTAAACAGTTGCGCTAATTCTGTATTCTGAGATACAGAAGTAACTTAATCTTCAACCCTTTCATTCGGTGGACATTACCAGCCTCGGGTTGACAATAGATGCTGACGACCCACCATGGGATGTGATATTTATATAACGAACATGCAGTACATTTACAAAGCATTTCTGTTTGCAATCACTTCATATCCTCATGCCTGAACCTTTGTTTAAATGTATATAATATATTGCATCACATTTAGTACATATATTAGGAAGACACAAGAGTAAGAATGGCTGCTAAGTATGGCAACGCTAGACAATGTCTGAGTAAAATTGGAATGATCCTTGCTGACCCAGACTTAAGCAACACCTGCTCTGGTTCTATTTACACTTTTGCCATTAACCCTTGCAGATGTGGCAAACATGTTAAATAACTTTTTCAAACAGTGCAAACCCAGATCAGAGGAATTCTGATGAAGCACTCTGATCAGGGTCTGCAACATTTGTCTTAATATACAGTTTATGGCATAGCTACCTCTCCTGAATTTAGATGAGATGTGTAAGGTCAAATCTGGCACCCTCTTAAATGGTACAGGTATTTTTAAAATTATTCATGTCCCTCCGTTGAGAGGTGTGTTCCCTGTTTCCACTGTATATGTATCCACATTTTTAACCCTTACAATACGGGACATGAGTCACTAATGTCCTTTGTAAACAGTGTAGACCCAGTTGAGAGGGCCTCTAGAGGAGACCTCTCATCAGGGTCTGCACTGTTTGACATGTTACACTTTTCTTGAGAAAAAGCCCTAAATATCCACCGTAAGCTTGGCCTGTTTGAAGTTTGGAATAGTCCATTTCAAAATTCAGCCTAGTAAGGGTTAAATGTTGGCACAAATATCTAAGATAATGCTACTTGTAATGCACTGTTTTGCTTCTGTTGCATGTATTAATTGACACAGAAAATATCTACCCCAGTCCACAAATCCTTTGCATCTTAAATGCTTATTACACATTTTTTTCAAAGCATTAAAACATACCATATGTACCTTGTATTAGCAAAAGAAGAGCTTATAAAAACATAAAAAAGCTGTAGAAAAGTGGAAATTATTCTGACAAATAAGACATTTTTAATTCCAAGAACAGGTAGAGAATACAAGCTCTGTCCAAGATAGTTTTATGAACATACAACAAAATGAATGACAATGAGTGGAGAAGTGTTAAAGAAGTGAAAGTCATTACTGATACGACAGTCAAACTTTCACATGCAAGACATAAAGTATAACCTTCGATTTTCTTGCTCTGATAAAACTCCACCAAATCAGCTGAAAGATTACAAAATAAGAATTAAAATCTTCTTTTTAAGATGTGATTTTTTAAAAAAAAGAATTACTTCTTTTTAATGTGAAATCAGTTGACAAGCAAAATATTATTTCTCAGAACTTAGATGTTGGATAAAACACTGTCTTGATTAGAAGCATTTCTTTGTCATTTACTATTCAAGTAACATAAGTTGTTTCTGTTCAGGCCTTCTTTTTGGTACTGAAAGCATTTACTTGTAACATACACAAGACATTAGTAAACTTTGTTGCAAATCACAGGCAACAAATGTTTGAGGACAGTGAATCAAGAATCATGCTTATGACACTATAAACACTTTTAATGTTGTTACAGGTCGAATCAATATTTGTTAAAATCCTTTGAACTTTATATGGTCTGCAAATGATTTCTAGTTAGAATTATGCTTAAATTGATCACTTCATGAATATTCATAAACTTAATTATTATAAAGTAAAATTTTCAAGTGAATTTTGGCTTAGATAAAATTTGTAGGACCAGATCTAAATATTTTTTAAATGCAAAGCGAGCAGACCCTGATCAGACTGCTCCTACAGGAGTTGTCTAATCTGGGTCTATGGCATCGAAATGTGTATATGAGGGAAAGGGATAATCTTAGGTGTAGGAGCATACATGCGTTGGTATTGCTTTCAGCAGTAGAAGACAAAATACGGCACATTGGCACAAAAAGCTGCTCACAACACTAACAAATAATTCAAATGCAAAAAAATCCAAATCTAAACTCTGACAAGTTATTACACTGCTTGAAAACAACAAAGGAATTCTTACAGAAATACAGCATAGTTCTTAGCTTCTCTGCGTAGTATTGTCCTAAGAATACACAATAAAACCTTTGACTCTTTGAACACTAGTGGCAAATTTGATATGACCTATGCAAATACAGTAAAACCTCTCTATAATGGCCACTAAATTGTGTTAATTAGTTGGTATTTAGGGCAAGTGACTGCTTAAAACAAGGTGAAAGTAAAACAGAACGCTCCTATAGGAGCGTTCTGTTTTACTTTCACCTTGCTTTAAGCAGCCACCTGTCTTCAACACAAAATACTTAGTAGCCATTATAAAGAAGTTTTACTGTAGTCTGGATCCAGATTAGAGGCCAAGTAACTAGACATCTCCTCTTGAACAAAATTATTTGGCATTATGAAAACAAATGGAACAAAAGTCAACTTTGGAAACTGATATTAATTTGGCGCAAGACAATTACCGTATTTTCCCGAACAGAATCTGATGTCCCACTCTAATAATTAACACCCCTTTCTTCTGTGTGGAAACTAATGACCAATAAAACAAATAAACTCCTATATAATAGTCATTAAAGTGAAAAATATAGTTCTTTTAAAATACAGGTGATACTTTTAATGCAGACTAAGCCAATGCAGAAAGCTACTCAGTAGGAGCTTTTTGCATTGTTTTGATTCAGCATTATGCACATGTATACAAAATGCAAGAAAAAATTAATAGAGATAATATGGTTATCTATGTGCAAAGAATTACCTCACTGTTGTATACAGTAAACCCCCTCTAAACCAGAATTTTAGCAAATAGAAATTTAGATCTTTTTAGGCAGGTGGATAAATAAATATTTTATCCATAGTCTATTAAACAAGAAATGTCTCACAGTAGGTCATAAATGTCCCCAAAGCAAAGCAATGACATTGAAATGTGTGTTGCACAGTGTTGACCTGAATTCCCAAGATGTACCCACATACCACATCTGGCATTCCTACTTCAAGTATTATAGGACATACACTTTGGACAAGGTTTTTTCTATAGCTGAGGTCAGTGGTCAATGTCAAGTTCACAGAGACCTGACAACAGTACAAGACACACTGCCATCCCGAGATGAACCCACACACCAAATTTGGCATTCCTACCTCAAGTAATGTGGGAGATACTATCCAGACAAAGGTTTTTCTATCACTGGTCAAGGTCAAGGTAACAGAGACCTGAAAATGGTACACGACACTTCGTCTTTCTAAGATGTACTCACACACTACATTTGGCATTCCTACCTCAAGTAATATACGGTAGGAGATATGCTCAAAACAAGGTTTATCTATATCTGAAGTCGCAGTCTGCAGTCAAGGTCACAGTGACCTGAAACTGGTATGCGATACTCAAAAATTCCTAGATGTATTCACACACCAAGTTAGGCATTTCAACCTAAAGTAATGTAGGAGATATGCTCTTGACAAAGTTTTTCTATAGCTCAGGTCAGTGGTCAAGGTCCCAGATATCTCAAAATGGTATGCAACACTCCGCTGTTACAAGATGTACACACACACACACACCAAATTTGGCATTCCTACCTCAGGTAAGCTAGGAGATACCCTGCAAACAAGGCATTTCTATACTTGAGGTCAGCAGTCAAGGTCGCAGAGACCTGAATACTCTACGAAACACTTTGCTATCCCAAGATGAACACACAACCCAGATTTGGCATTCCTACCTCAAGTAATATAGAAGATATACTCCGGTCAAGCTGTTCACGGACACACAGATACACACATGGACAGTTCTATACAATATGCCAACAAAGCATTAGCTTTGGCGGCATAAAAAACATGAGCACTGCTTTTCTGAAACTGAATATCAATATTTCAAAGGACCATTACTCTTTAAATACGCATGTTGTAGTCCTTGTAATAGTGAACAACTGTGATTGATAAGTTTGAATAAGAGAATTATACTGATGTCAAAACCGTAATAAAATGTTAAAGTTGATGCATAACAACACAACTACGACTCTTAACCACAACAACTCTAAGGTAATGACTGTGAGTGAATACCTTGAATATTTTGATTCAGAAAAAAACAACAATAAAAAAACAGACAAGCTAATTAATAAAATCAGAAGGCAATTGTTTTGTTTTTGAAAATATGATGAGCAATGTAGTACCTCATATGAATAAGAATCATGTGCAAAAAAATGAATAAATTCAGCAAAAGCATGCTAAAAATTACTTATTACAATAAGAGTAGGTAGACAGAGAATATTTCTCTGGGAAGCTAAAATTAATATATGAATTATGTATTTCAATAATAATCAGTTGACAGAGAGTATTTCTCAGTGCAGCTAAAAATTATGTGCATGTATTTCAATTATAATACATGTAGTCAGTAGACAGAGAGTATTTCTCTCAGTGCAGCTAAACATTATGCATTTCATTAATAGTCAGCAGACAGAGAATATTTCTCTGTGCAGGGGACATACCAAAATCAAAACTCAAAATTAAATGCAAGAACTAAAGATGTACAGTAAAACTGTCTTAAGCACCCACTTACCACTAAAACTGAATGAATAACCATTTACTCCATAAACATGCCTTTCTACACCATTTGCAAACAGCATATCCCGATCAGATGGCTCCTGCAGGAGCCATCTGATCAGGGTCTGCTCTGTTTGCTTATGGAGTAATACAGATATGATTCTACAGTTTCCACTTTGGCAAATATTTCATGTGTTAATTGGCCATTTTAAAATATGATCTAATTGATATTCTCAATGTTATCATTTTTTACATGAGTCATTATGGAGTAAGAAACACAGAAAAATTAAAAATGCAGGCCAAAAGTAAAGCTGAAGGCTCCTTTGAGAAATTTCTGCAATACTTTCATCCCTACCACCTGGCTTAAAGATCCAGAATTGGACCTCTTTCCATTGGTAACTTAAGACTAACTGTGCAGTGGATAGAAACAATTGATATCAATCTGAGTGTCACCTACAAATCGTTTCTCTGATATTTGGTGAAAAGCCAGTAAATGGTTTAGGAGGAAACATCAATTTAAGAAATTGTTTTATAAGTATATTTTCAGCTTGTGGGACTCGCCTATGCAATGAACAGGACTGTTTTTATACAGCTTTGAAAGAGGGTTACCTGTTTTATTTGGTAGAAATCGATTCATTAATTGGTTTAGGGGAAGATGTCATTTCAAGAAATTGTTCATTGAAATACATTTATAGATCCTATGACCAACTTCTTGCAGCAGATTGGAATGACTTACACAAATCTGATAAAGAGTCATCTGCAAACCTTCCTCAGAAATTTGATGAATATCCAGTCAGTGATTAAGGATGTGATGTCATGTAAATAAATGGTTGATGACATGTGACACATGATGGGCGAATCACTACAGACATAGGGCGACATAGGGCGATATCAATAGCTCACCTTGGCACTTTGTGCCAGGTGAGCTAACATGGAATTCTTCACAGGAAAGCCATGTTTCACTGTAATGAAATCAATGGCCTGCAACATTCTAAGAGGTCCAGATAGGATGCGTAAATTAAAACATTTTCAAGAATAACTTCTTTATTTCACTATCAAACCAATGTTGTGACCACTCTTTAGAATTGTCTCAAAGAGACGATTCTAAAGAGTGGTCACAACATAGGTATTCATGGAGAAATGACGATATTTTAGTACTTGAGCATGCATGCCTATCTGTTGCTCTGATGTATATATCTGAAATATTTCTGCACAGAAGTATGGTAACAAAGTATTCTGACAGAGAAACTAAGGCAATTTATGCAGTTTGATACTGGGTCTACTATGTCAATCAAATTTACAGTTATCAATATGGTGCTTGTTGACATATAAAAGTGTTTTCATGCATTTCCAAAACAGATAAGACCCAGATCAGACGGCTCCTAGTGGAGCTGTCTGATCAGGGTCTGCTCTGTTTGCCAGTGGAATTTGATAGATCAAACTAAAACAGTTACATGTACAATGTTCCACCTTCAATGTATCATTATAATAACTATTTTGTTTATGAATATTCAGTAGGTATTGAAATTTGAAATAAACATAGAACAGGGAAAGGGTGAAGTGAGTACACATTTTGTTTTGCAATGGGTTTAGTATCACTGACAGCTAGCATACATACTGTAAACAGTGTAGACCAAGATCAGATGACAAATCTGTACTGTCTGATCTGGGTATATATTGTCTTCACCATTTCCACTAGCATGTTTAAGTTTTAACTCTATGAAGTGTGACTGAGCCACCTACACTGTTTTAACCCTTTACTCCATAAACACTTCTTCCCACTTTCAGAATATATTAAATATTTATTATTATATTAATAGTTATAACAGCACATGAACACAGGAATGTTAATGGCCATTGTAGAAATTATAGAATCATATCTATTCAATATCATAAGCAAACAGAGCACACTCTGATCAGATGCCTCCTACAAGAGTCATCTGATCTGGGTCTAGTCTGTTTGCAAAGGTGTAGTTTTGGAGTAAAGGGTTAAAGGACAACATTACAGTGAAACCTCTCTACCACAACAACTCTATAGAAGTCTGAGTCTTTAACCCTTTCCCTGTTCAGGGTCCATGCTTATAAAACTTTTAGTTGAGTCTGAGAACGTTCTCAAGCATTTGATTGGTCAGATTTGAGCCTTTGGCTCAAATCTGACCAATCAAAAGCTTGAGAACTCAAATCTGACCAATCAAAAGCCTGAGAACGAAACTCAGACTCAACTAAAAGCTTTATAAGCATGGACCCAGTATTCATGTAAGAAATAAGAACAACAAGAATATTTGTTAGCTCAACTTTTCATGGGAATAGTTTGCTTTGTCAAAAACTGTAGAATCAGATCTATATCATGTCAAAAGCAAACAGAGCAGAACCTGATCAAATGACTCCTGTGGGAGCAGTCTGATCTGAGTCTACTATGTTTGCAAATGTGTGAAAATGTGTTTATATGAGGAAAAGCGTCAAGACAGGTGGCAGCTTAAAGACTTTAACTTGCTAAAGGATTTTGAATGACAAACAGTGCAGATGCTAATCAGAGGGTTCCTCTAGGATCCCTCTGATCTGGGTCTACACTGTCTGCAACTTACAGTGCATTTGTGTCCCACATTCAAAGGGCTAATAGTGGTAAAAATTAAGCAGAAAGCTCAATATCAATTACATGTAGTACTATTTTCATCCTGCATTAACCCTTACAACGCTGAATTTTCAAATGGACTATTCCAAAATTCAAACAAGTCAAGTTTATGGTGAATAATAGGGATTTTTATAAAGAAAAGTGTAATATGACAAACAGTGCAGACCCTGATGAGAGGGCTCCTTTAGGAGCCCTCTCATCTGGGTCTACACTGTTTGCAAAGGACATTAGTGACCCGTGTCCTGCACTAAAAGGGTTAATCAGCCACCTGCTTTCAGAAATTTCTATATTTCATTATGTTACCTCTTAACATTTTACCTGATAGAGATGTATTTCCAAACAGAGAAGACCCAGATCATATTGTTCCAGAAGGATTGAGACATCTGATCGGGACTGGCTCTGTTTGATTATTGAATTATATAAATCTGATTCTGTAGTTTCTGTCTAAGCTAAACACCATGTGTTCATATACTAATAAATATTCATGAGGATATTTCTTACAAGAATATTCATCAAGTAAAAGGTTAACCCATTCCCTCATAGGCTATTTTTAAACCAAACCTATTTGAATAAATCTACCGAAAAGGAGCCTTTACTAGAAGAAAGGAAATTCTAGAATTGTGTAGTTTTGAAACCATTGTGATAAATAGAGCATTTGCTCCTATGGATGTCTAAAGGCGTCAGTATATGAGGGAATGGGTAAAGAGAGGTTCCCCTGTGCTCATATATCTAGCATGTGTGAATTATACATGAATATCAGTCAGTGATGTAGACCAGAGATGTGAAAGTAACACGTACCATCTTTGAGGTTTCTCTTTGCCTCCTCCACTTTGTCTTGCAACAAGATGACCTGTTTCTCCAGCTGCTGGTTGATCTCCTCCTGGGTCTCAAACCTCGTCTTCCACTCATTGCCTAAGTGCACAACACATGTATCAGATAGCTTTGTCCAAAACAGGATTCAGTTAAAAAAAGTTTGTTGTAAAACTCGAGAAAATAAAATAAGAAATTATAGTAATTGTAGACGTTTGATTTGTCCTTTTTTTAAAAAAAAAGAAAAGAAAAAGATCAGTTATTATCCATGCCTGCTGAATTTAAATCTTGTATTGGAAAATGCAAAAAAGGAATTTATTGGCATGATAAACAATAGAGAATCTTATTGATAACACAGAAGCAAATAGAGCTGACCTTGATTAAACAGTTCCTACAGACGCTGTCTGATCTGGGTCTACTCTGTTTGCAAGGAAGTATAAAGGCAGACTTTATATATATTGAAAAAAGTTGGTTAACTCATTGCCAACAACTATAATATAAAAGTCATTATTTTTGCAATCCTTTGAACATTTTCTCAAATTAACAGGGTTGTAAAACAATGTTTCGGTTATAATCAAACACTCTAAAGAAAATAGTTTATTAACATTTTTATCAACATGCAAAATACTTTTCCAAAATGCAGTCAGTACCCTAAATGTTTTGACAGACAACTTTTGGTCAATAGTGCAGTCCAAGATCAAACTGCTCTTGACGGAGCAATTTGATCAGAGTCTATTCTATTTGTTAATATGTCCATCTGACTTATGAAGCCTTTACTCCACGAATATTCATTAACGAATAATGAATATACAGTAAAACCTCTCTATAACGGCCACTAGATTGTGTTAATTAGTTTGTATTTAGGGCAGGTGGCTGCTTAAAGCAAGGTGAAAGTAAAACAGAACGCTCCTTTAGGAGCGTTCTGTTTTACTTTCACCTTGCTTTCAGCAGCCACCTGCATTTAACACAAAATATTTGATGTAATTTAGTGGCCGTTATAGAGAGGTACAAATATTAAGTAGCTTTTTACAATGACACAATGAGCAAGAGATGTCTTATTATGGTACAATAAAGCAGAATCGGATCTATGTTATCTCCTAAGCTAACAGAGCAGATCTTGATCAGAAGAACTCTAGAGGAGCCATCTGATCTGGGTTTGCTCTGTTTATAAAGGTGTTTAAACACATATACATGGAGTAAAGGGTCAGTGCTAAAGTTTTAAACTGACAGAGAGGCGAGATAAAGTGTTTGAATATTTCGGGTAGATATGGTCAGTTACATTTATTGTGCACACAAATCACCTGTACCAATCATTACTTCCTGTATCATGCTTTCATTAGTTCCTGTATCATGCTTTCTATAGTTCCTGTATCATGCTTTCTATATATAGTTCCTGTATCATGCTTTTAATTACTTTTTTAAACCCCTTTCCCTAATAGCATGTGTGAATTGATCTTATCATGAATATTCATTAATTTAATTTTTATGTAAAGTTAAAAAATTCATAGTGAATTGCTGGTTTAGACAAAACTGTGGGATTAGATCTATAAATTTTATAAGCAAACAGAGCAGATCTTGATCACAAGACTCCTACAGGAGTAAACTGGTCTGGATCTATTCTGTTTGCCAAGGAAAGGGTTAATTGTTTTGTCAATATACTTAGCGACTGTATTTGCCAATGTTTACTTCAAGTTTCAACCTGGTAATGTGTTATACGGCCATCATCAGTTCGAGTTTGGCATCTTTAGGTTTAGTCACGCTTAGGTTAAGCATTTCACACGGATTTGTATCACAATAATGGTTTGAATTTGCATGCTTTTGTAATGCAATGCTTTGTTTGAGTTCTGCATGCTTTGGTAAAGCCATGCTTTGCTTGAGTTTTGCATCCTTATTAGTATTTGACTTACTATCTTTATCAATCTCAGTCAGTCGGGCAAACCTTTTAATAGAATCTGGGGAGAAAAACCCAGTCACAAAAATTATATATTCTTCTATCATATTACTGTTCAAAACTTGTTATGAAACAACACTCTAAGGCTTAAAATATTTCTGAATTGAAGCATCTGTTTAACACTTTGATCGCTGAGTCTTCAGGTATATATACTGGTACAGCATTGTTTAACGAAACTGTTTGGTATAATCTAAGAGAGAATTTTGAATTTTGAAGACAAATAGTGCAGAACCTTCTCTAGGAGCCCTCTGATCTTGGTCAGCACTGTTTCCAAATGCCAGTGTATTAATTTGGAACGAAATACAGTACAAATCCTGATCAGAGGGTTCCTCTATGATCTGGGTCTACACTGTTTGCAAATGACAGTGTATTTGTTTTCTACATTCAAATGTTAAGGTGATTATCTGAAGCCTTTTATTATCTAAAATAGATACTGCATCTCTGGCGCTGTCACTTATCTGCACTGTTTGCAAATCCAGAAATTCATATGACACTTTTTTCTCATGAAACAACTCAAATAATAGCAGTAACACTTCTCAAGGTAGACTGGAAAGAAGTTCCACAAAACAGTTGTTTTTATCTTTAAAACTTTCATACATACAAGCTGTAAAACGTTTAAAAAAATCACATTGAAATTGTTGATCCTTGTTGTTTCACCTGTATAAATAAATATTACTGTTTCAATGCATACAGAAATAAATGAAATAAGTAACTTGACTATTAATAAGGGTAAAAGGTATGGGAAAGCATGTTCTACAGTGAAACATGAAAGATGTTCCAGTAAGTGGTTTAAGTTTTAACCCTTCGAAATCTGAATTTTCTAAATGGCTTGGTCCATCAGTGTTTAAGTACAGAGCCCATTCAGTACAAAGGGAAGTCTGCATGACAAACAGTGTACACCCTTATCAGGAGGCCTCTGCTCTGGGTTTACACTGTTTGCAAATCCCAGTACAGTAAAACCCCTCTAAACCGGAGTTCTAGTAGAGAAGAATTAACATACTTTTAGGCAGGTGACTGCTTAATGCTGGGTGAAAGTCATGCAGGAAGCTCCTAGAGGAGCTTTCTGCATGCCTTTCACCCTGCATTAAGCTGCCACCTGTCTCCAAGACCGATATATACACTAGATTGAATGTACAGTTTAGAGGGGGTTTATTGTACACTTGTTTTCTGCATCCAAAGGGTTAAGCATGAGCACACAGAAGACACCAGGAAACAATGGTTAATACAAATGATAGGTAGTGAGTGGCAGACAAGGGGTTAGTGGTGGCTAAAACAAGAGCAGGATGGGAAGAGGAACTGTGTTACCTGGAAATACAAGAACAAAAACAAAACATGCAACAAATGTTAGTAATAATGTTATATACATAAATCTTGATACTGAATGATTGCTGTAAAATGTCTAAGGAAAATTTGGCCTGGATGAACCATTGTTAATTTAAACAATGATTTACAATAGAAACTCTCTAAAGCAACAACTCAAAACACGTTTAATCCTGGATTTTATGACAGATGATTGCTTCATATAAAACCTTCATATGTGATTGCAAACAGAGTAGACCCAGACCAGACAGCCCCTGTAGGAGTCATCTGATCAGGGTCTGCTCTTTATACTTATGGAAGTATATAAATCTAATTCTAAAGTCATAGCAAATATTCTTGGTGTTCCATGCTATTATAAACATTCAGCTAATTGATAATCATGATGTCGTAAATTCTTGCAAAAAATAAACATGGATTGAAGGGTTAATGAAACACAAAAGATATGCAAAATACTCATATAGAATATTATTGCATTACTTTTGCTCTGCATTAAGCACTCATATGCTTTTAAGGACTTCTATATTAATAAATTAAAAGGTTGCCTGGATATCATAATTATTCAGTCTAAAAAAATGACAACATTGAACTATTCATTAGCTCAATAACATTACTGTATTAAATGTTTGTGTGACATTTTCATGTTTCGAATAGTTTTGAGCAAAATTCAATGATTTGGATACACACTGTTTTATGCTGGTTTTCTTCATTTACTTTCATACCAATATCACTTCTACAAACCTCAGATCTGGGTCTAAACTGTTTGCAATATGTGTTAACTCCAATGTAAAATCCATGTTTCATTTTCCCATATATTCCCTTTCCTTCATACAAATGCCTTTTCACGCCTTTGCAAACAGAGTAGACACAGATCAGACGTCTGATCAGGGTCTGCTCTGTTTGCATATGAAGTTATAATAGATCTGATTAATCAGTTTCTACCATTATCAAAATATTCTGCGTATATGACTGTGTGAATATAAATTAGCTAATTTTTTATGGCATTACGAACAACAGACTTTGTTTACCACTGCAGAAACTGTAGAATCAGATCTATATTATTCCATGATAAAACAGATCAGACACTGATCAAACAGTCCCTATTAGTCATGCGATCTGGGTCTCTATCACATAAAGGGAAAGGTTATATTTAAATCTTGTGTCAAGTTGCTACTGCAAGTCTAAACAATCATAAATACTGATTGTGCTTTCAATACTTTTCCCTTTCTACTGATGGTTTCCAAATATGCAAGATTTCTAAAACTTATTCACAAAAAACAACCATCCAATCAGTCTTTGCAGATATGCAGATAAATGCAAGAGCTTAACCCATTCTCTCATAGGCTATTTTTTAACCCAACCTCTATGAATGAATCTACTGAAAAGGAGCATTTACTGGAAGAAAGAACAATTTTAGAATTGTATAGTTTTGAAACCAAATGCTTCAGTTTGAGGGAATGGGTTTATGAATATTAATGAGCTGAATTTTTATAATGGCATCATAAACAAAGAAATATTTAGTATGTCAGAAACTGCAGTATCAAATCTATATAATTCCATAAGCAAACAGAACTGACCCAGATCAGATGGCCATACTCTGTTTACAAAGGTGCCAACAGGCAACTATTGTTATGCCTTCTGTGAACAATCAGGAAATTCAAAACTTTACCAAACTTCAGTTACAAGCATTAATCCTCACAGTGTGGGACATGGCCAGTCATTAATGTCCTTTCCAAACAGTGTAGATGAGAGAAAACAGTGTAGACCCAGACCCTCTCATTAGGGTTTGCACTGTTTGTCATGTTACACTTTTCTTTAGAAAAATCCCTAAATATTCACCATATGTTTGACCTGTTTGAATTTGGAATAGTCCATTTGAAAACTCAGTGTTAAATTTTCTTCCATTTCTTATAAAACAAGATGTGATTGTGAAACACTATGTCTCCGATATGACCTTTGACCTTGATGTATAACCTTCACCTTAATTATAAAGTCACCCTTTAAAATGTTTGCCTCCATAAGTTGCACATGCATGTCAACTTTGAAGTATGTACAGTAAAACCTCTCTATAACGACCACTAAATTACATCAAGTATTTTGTGTTAAAGGCAGGTGACTGCTTAAAGCAAGGTGAAAGTAAAACAGAACGCTCCTATAGGAGAGTTCTGTTTTACTTTCACCTTGCTTTAAGCAGCCACCTGCCCTAAATGCCAACTAATTAACACAACTTTGTGGCCATTATAGAGAGGTTTTACTGTATGTGCAATGGCGACAAAATTATTGCCAACGTTAAAGTTGGGGCCAAACAGACACCCAACAGACTTAAGGTAAACAATGCATTCTAAAGTGATACACAGTGACTCAGCATCTCGCTTAACCGGTTACTTGAAATAGACACATTTTTACGTATTTACAATAAGTGTAGACCCAGATCAGACAGCTCCTGTATGAGCTGTCCAATCAGGATCTGCTCTGTTTGCTTATACATGCAGATCTGATTACTCAAGTTTCTGCCATGGCCAAAAACTTCTCTTGTTCTCTGCCATTATAAAAATCAGCTAATTGCCGGTAATAGTCATAACGACATTATCTTTTACATAAATATTCATCAGGTAAAGAATTATATCCAAATTGAACCAATAATACTTGTAAAGGTTATTATAGTGTAGTGACAATAATTAATTGTGCCGAGTTTTCAAAGTGATTTGAAAAGAAATAGACCGGTATCCTCTTTTGGTCGGATTCATTTTGTATCAAGGACTGAGTTCTTGACCAAAAGTGTTAAAAGTTCTCAAACCAAGTGTTTTAACCTTTTCCCTCATATTAATGCTTTTTCACGCATTTCCAAGCAGAGTAAATCCAGATCAGATGGCTTCTATCTGGGTCTACTCAGATTGGTTATGAAATTATAATAGGTCTCTGCCTCTTATAATAGTTTCTACTAATACCATTGAACTATTGTGTACATATGCCATTATAAAACTTTGAAAGTTGAGTAAACCCAGATCAGATGGGGAGCTGTCTCATCAGGGTCTGCTCTGTCTGCTAATGGAATTTGAAGATCTGTCTCTTCACTTTTAAAAAGGGCTACAATTTTACACCTTCCATATTGCATAATATAACTATTTTGTCCATGAATATTCAGTAGGTATTGAAATTGGGAATAAACATAGAACAGGGAAAGGGTTAAGTGTCAGAATACTTACGGTAAATGTTGTTATATAACGGTGTAATAATGGTGTTAAGTGGTTAAAATTTAACGTGTTATGTAAAACGTGTAAGTTGCATTTTTACTACCTCGGTATGACAGGCCTTCTGAATTCTCCTCTACAAACAAACAATTTAACATGCAACAGTTTCTGTTAGGCGCACACCCTTTCCTGACAAAACATATACCGGAATAACCTGAAGTATTCAGGCAGACAAACTTATTATTAGGCCAACAGTACAGACCAAGATTGAATGGCTCCTGAAGGGGCAGTTTGATCAGGATCTACGCTATTGCTAACATGTGAATCTAATCAAAAGTTATTGAAATAGTGCCTAATCGAAATATTCAGCTTTACAAATGGGAAGTTGTGTCTCCAAATACTTATGGTCATTTTTATCTTGCAATAATATTGGATCACAATCATTAAAAAGTTTATCCAGTATTCTTACATTCTTACATACTATGTTCATATTTTTGTCAGGTTAAGGGTGATAGATAAATACAAAAATTAGCAAAGCAAACAATTCATCAAACAAATGGCTGTATTATGTTAACCCTTTACATGATCAAAAAACCTTTTCACATCTTTGCACAGAGTAGACCCAGATCAAATGGCTCCTGTTGGAGTGATCTGATAAGGGTCTTATCTGTTTATTTATGGATTTAACCCTTTCCCTCATATAAACGTGTTTTCACGCATTTGCAAACAGAGTAGACCCAGATCAGACGGCTCCTACAGGAGCCGTCTGATCAGGGTCTGCTCTGTTTGCTAATAGAATTTGACAGATCTGTTTCTTTACTTTCTAAAATGTCTACAATGTTCCACCTTCCATTTCTCTTTATAACTATTTTGTTAATGATTATTCAGTAGGTATTGAAATTTGGCCTAAATGTAGAACAGGGAAGGGTTTAATGGATATGATTCTGCATTTTCTGCCAAAATTCCTGTTTCATACACTATTATAAAAATTCGGCTAATAAATATTGATGATATAGTTACTTCTTCCAAGAATATTCATCGGGTAAAGGGTTAACAAGTCTCAGTTGTGAGAGTATATTTTGAATCTAAGCAACAGGAAAGGCATGAATTCTTGTATAAATATTCATGAGAGAGAGGGTTTAAAGACGCCTTTTCACGCATTTGCAAACAGATTAGACCAAGATCAGATGACTCCTATAGGAGCCGTCTGATCAGTGTCTGCTGAGTCAGTTTGCTTGTGGTATAATAGATATATGTTTCTGTCTGTGCCAAAATGTCATGTGTTCATATGCCATTATAAAAAAAAATCTAATTAATATTCATGATGTCATTAATTCTTACATGAATATTCAACAGGAAAAAGGTTAAGCAAGCACAACACTTCAGCATTTTTTTCAAACATCAGGTATACATGTACATAAACCACTACAAAACTACATTATGAAGATGCTCCTCTACATTATGATGATGCTCCTCTACATTATGAAGATGCTCCTCTACATTATGATGATGTTCCTCTACATTATGATGATGTTCCTCTACATTATGATGATGCTCCTCTACATTATGAAGATGCTCCTCAGCATGTTATGAACAACAGTTAACCCTTTACTTCATAAATACGCCTGTCTACACCTTTGCAAACAGAGTAGACCCTTCTTATATAGGAAACGTCTGATTAGGGTCTGCTCTGTTTGTTTTTGATATTATGTAAATTTATCTGATTTTTTTAATATCAGTCACACAACAAATTATACTGATGTCATTATTCTTGTAACATGAATATTAATGGAGTAAAGGCTAACTACAACAAATGGAATACAACTACAGTAATATCCCTCTGATACAACCACAAAAAAGATACAATTCTGGGTTGTAGAGGCAGGTGCTAGCTTTACCCTTACAACGCTGAGAGTTCAAGGCTTAGTGGACTTTTCCAAATTATAACAGGACAAGCTTATGGTGAATATTTAGGGATTAAAGAAAAGTGTAACATGACAAACAGTGCAGACTCTGATGAGAGGGCTCCTCTATACTGCTTGCAAAGGACATTAGTGACTTGTGTCCTGCACAGTACGGGTTAAAGCATGGCATTATGTAGAAAGTCATACAGAAGCTTTCTGCATTACCTTTGTCCTGCATTAAGCATCCAACCACTGTTAAAGATTTCCATGTTTATTCTTTGAGCGATTGCTTAACAGGACTTCCACTGTATATAAATTTGACTATACATTAAAACCTAGTGTTAAGCAATCATTAACCCGTTCCCTAATGAGCATATACGTGTGAATGATCACTTCATGAATATTCATTCAATTGGGTTATGATAATGTAAAACTTTCAATAGAAAGTTTGGCTTAGACAAAAACTGCAGGATCAGATCTATATAATTCCATAAGCAAACAAAGCAGACACTGATCAGCCAGCTCCTACAGCAGCTACAGTAAAACCTCTCTATAACAGCCACTCAATTTTGTTAATTAGTTGGTATTTAGGGCAGGTGTCTGCTTAAAGCAAGGTGAAAGTAAAACAGAACGCTCCTATAGGAGCGTTCTGTTTTACTTTCACATTGCTTTAAGCAGACACCTGTCTTTAACAAACAATACTTGATGTAATTTAGTGGCCTTTATAGAGAGGTTTTACTGTATCTGATTTGGGTTTACTGAGTCTCTGTGTGCAAAGATGCGAAAAGATGTATGTATGGTTAAAAGGCAGTATAGTTCTAGACCTTCAATGCAGATGATAGCTTAATGCTGGCAAAACTGATGAAAAAGAGCTCTCTGCCTTTCCTTTGTCCCACATTAAGCTGACACCTGTTTATTATGACCCTTACATTTATAAATAAGTCATCACTCAAAGCAAATTTATCTGCATAATATCTAAACAATGATTAACTCTTACAGTGTTATAGAAATAAGTCACTAAAGTCCTTTGCAAACAGTGCAGACTCAGATGGGAGGGCTTCTAAACAAGCACGCTCATCAGGGTCCTCACTGATTGCCATGTTACACTTTTCCTTAGAAAGATCCCTAAATATTCACCATAAGTTTGACCTGTTTAGGTTTTGGAATAGTCCATTTGAAAATTCAGTGTTGTAAGGGTTAACTTTTAACATGCTGAGTAACTTTTCATCAACAGAAAATGTGTTCTAATTTGTAGTTCAAAGCAGACTTGTCAATTTTTACTTATATAAATGTAATCAGAATGTCAAACAATTTGGATCCCTGTGAATCATTGTGTTTCTTTACATTTCATCTGGATCCAAACTGTTTGCAAGTGTTATAATGGATATGTATGTAATATGACATTGTAATGGTAATGCTACAAGAAATCAATATTTTATCAATAATGATACGAATGAAAGCACATAGCTTTAGCACATTGCGAAATTCTGCTGTAGAAAGGGATTCTGCAAAATCAATATAAAAATGAGATTTCATGGAAAAAAATATCTACAGAACAATAGATAAGTGTGCATTTTCAAGTATTAAAATTGTAATTTCTCCCTCAAACCCTGTGTTGTCAAAGAGAGGATTCTAAGCTGTGGTCACACCACAGGGTTTGGGGGAGAAATAAGGAAGATACATGTATTCTTGAAAATGTTTTAATATGCGCAGCTTATCTGGGCCTCTGTACAAGCTACAAATCTAGAGATATGGGAACTCTAATTGTCAGCTATAATGGTACAGTAAAGGTTCTAAAGGTTTTGCCTATCTAGTGCTCTCTACAAGGCATATTTACAGAGCAACAGATAAAGGTGCATACTCAAATACTAAAATCACCATTTCTCCACCAAACTCTATGTTGTAACCACTCTTTATAGAATCGTCACAACATAGGGTTTTGGTGGAGAAATAAAGGAGTTATTCTTGAACATGTTTTAATTTATGCATCTTATCTGGAATCTGTACGTAACTACTGACCTTGGCTAAATAACATGAAGTTACATACTAATATAAAAAAAATGTTATTATCATCCTAAGTATGATGAGTTAATCTCCATGAGTTCAAAGCTGTATCTTTAAATTTGGCTCCAATCTGGTAATTCTAAATTATACTGACATATAGTGTAGAATAACCTGATCAAATGGATCCTTTAGAAGCTGTTTGATCTGGGTCTGCACTACTTGCCTAAATGTGTCTGTCCGAATACTTAAGGTAATTAGGGTAATGCATAAAACATTTCTTGAATTCCTTTCTTTACATAATTAGGTAAGTTTACACTAAATATCTCTTAACCCTTTCCCTGTTTTATATTAATAGAAGAAAAAATGACATCATGAATATTTATTAGCTATATTTTTATATAGGCATATGCACACATGAATATTTGGTATTTGTAGAAACTGTGAAGTTAGATCATTAATAATTTCATAAGCAAATTAAACAGAGCAGACCCTGATCAGATGGCTCCTGATCTGGGTCTTCTCTGTTCGCAAACACATGAAAATGCATTTTATATGAGGGAAAGGGTTGCATGAACTTTTCGAAATTAACATTTATATGTAGAAGGTAAACAATTAAGAAATCTGAACTGTAAGGTTTTTCATTCTACAAGTACAAGGTATATAACCTGACCAGAGTCCCAATTACTGAGTTAGGTACCTTCATTTTCAATTGATTCATATCTTTTTTCAAGTTCCTCAACTGTAATTCGCAACTCATTGGCAGATTGGTCCAACATCTCCCTGTAGAGAAAAACATAAGAAGGTACAGTTATCTATTAAACTCTATCCAATCTGACTCAATATTTTACACAATATACACACCGTTTAACATCTTTGCAAACAGAGTACATTTAGATCAGTTGAATCAAGTAAGAGCATTCTGATCATGGTCTACTGTTTGCTTATTAAATAATATTTGTCTGATTCTACAGTTTGTGCTATGGCCAAAATTTCCTGTTTTTCATATGCCGTTATAAAAATCATCTTATTAATATTCAAAATGTCTTACATCAATATTTATGAAGTAAAGGGTTAACCAGAACTAAGAACCCTTTGCCTGCAAAGTGTGACCTGACATGCAAACAGCTTGGATCCAGATGAGAAGCAAGTTAAACTCTCAATCAAAAGTAGTAAAATTTACAGATCAAAGTTTCAGCAGAACTATTAACCCTTTACTCTATGGGTATTCATTAGTGTTGGGAACCGTTACCAAAACCTTTATTCAATAATTGGCACATGTTTGCAATCGATTATTGATTTAATATCACGATCGATTATATTCTAATATGGCGGGCTTATTTGAGTTTTGGTAAAGGCCAAATATGGGTTGTAGGTTTGCAATCAATTTATTAATTTAATGTATATCTAGACCAGTCTCTTTGTCTAAAACATGAAATTTTAATCATTTGATAAGAGTAAACAATTTTAAATATTAGATCACAAAATGATTCTGTTCAGTTAAAACAATGTAACAAACAATCAGATGTTTGGCCTTGTCTGGTTTATACTGTTTGCTAATTAAAGTGTATGGTCTCCATAAGGTTATGTATTCATTGTTGATGATGACCTGTTCGGCACATTACGTGAAAAAACTAATGTATGCATGAATTTAAATTAGTGGAATATTTATAATGGCAAATCAAACATATGATTTTGGCTCAAGTAAAAACTATAGTATCAAATCCATATAATTCCATAAGCAAATAATTAAAACACACTGATCAGACGACTCCTGAAGGAGTCTACTGGGTCTATTCTGCTTGCAAAGTTGCATTTAAGGGTTAAAAGAGGCACACTTAAGGGTTAGATGGAAAAAAATGCACACTTAAGGGTTAGATGGAAAAAAATATATACTAGGTGCACTACTTTGTTCATGATAAACGCCTCTGATTCCACAAAAAATATCGAACTATATGTGATATCAGCATTGCATTTCTTTCTTTCTTAAACTTGTACGCTTGTACATATACTACAATACATATGATAGACCTTTACTGCAATCAGATAAAAAAATCATGTATAAAGTAGGTCAAAACTGATACCAGACAAAATCATGTACTGCTCTTTATTTTATATTTGGAGTCATACAATTTGACCTTGCATTATCTGTCAGAAAAAGCAGAAGTATTAAGTTCTATTCTCAGCTGTGCTAATAGATGTAACATCTCCAACTTGGCTGCATGAGCCTTTCCTGCACATTTACTCATTTTCACACATTCGTAAAAAGAGAAGACCCTGATCAGATGGCTCCTGTGGGAGCCGTTTGACCAGGGATTTGATTTCGACTTTCTATAACAGCTACAAATTTAAAGTTAGAAATACCTTCAATATTTCACTATAACTATTTGGTCCATGAATATCCAGTAGGTATTGAAATTTGTAATAAATATAAAACAGGGAAAAAGATTAAAGTTGCATAAATGAATAGTTGGACAGAAAAGTACTCGTTTTTTTTTCATTTTTAGAAGAAATATCACAATCAAAATGGGTGTCCGACGTTTCGGTAAATGACCGTTTCGGTAAATTGAATTTATAGAGTAACTCGATCCGACATTTCGGTAAAAAGGTCATTATATAGTACTCATACATGTGATAACTACCGACGGTAGTTGAATTCTACCGTTTTCAGAGGTGGTTTACCGTTCTACCGGAACGGTATTTAAATCTACCGTTTTTGAAATTTACAAAGGCAATTTTTTTTGTGACATACATTTTCCTCCCTGGTGGCGTTTATCTGTTAGTTCTGTACACACACAGACCACCTTTAACTTGCTATCATGCTGTGATCCACGCTTGGTCTGTTTTGGTAGGGACCAATCAAGGGAATCCCCTGTGGAGACCTTGGAGAACACCCGAATTACATAATCACGAGGTGGTTCCGGTTTTCACTCTACTACTTTACCAAATAAATTGTTCGGGAACCAGTCGTGTCAAAATGCAAACGTCTACCACAAATATCACATGCAGCAGGTTTATTACTCAAGCGAGGCGACATGGGAGTGTCATGACCCTATAATAGGAATTATTTTTTCATATTTAAGTTATAAGAGATAGAAATGCTTCTCTGCTTCCTTGTCAAAGACAGCTGTGCTTGGCCTCGTTGTTGCAATGGGCCGAAACACTTCGAAAATAAGACTGTTTGGACTGATAATCATGCATTTGATTTGTACACAAAATTACTTTTTCATTAATATAATTAGTGGTAAGGACACTAAAGAAGTAATTGAAAACACCCTGAAATATTATCTACCATTGCAAACTCTTCAAAAAATAATTACTATATAAAGTTGAAATGTCATCAGTTTTCGCGACGATTGTAGAGACGGGCTAAAACACGGACTCTGAACCCTGTTTGGATTTCAACATTTCTGTGACTGCTCAGTGTTTGCAGTAAATAATTTGAACTGAGTAAAGGTTTAACTGACTTGAACTGAGTAAAAGTTGTCATTGGGACTGGGAGTATAGCTAAATAGGGGCTATAAAATGAGCCACCCCCTAAAAATGTTATTATAAAATAAAATAAAATAAAATGGAATTACTTATCATTATATGATAAAACAGTAATAAATATTGATTTTCATGACAATATTTAATAAGGAACCCAGTGTTTTGGGCTTGAGACCTATTGATTTCAAAGAGTCCTTTTGGCCCATGAAAAAAATCTAGAATTATTACTGAATGCCAATTATTAGTATTTGATTTAAACCCTTTCCCTGTACCATTTTCATTCCAAATTCCAGTCCCTACTGAATATTCATAAACAAAGTGGTTATAAGCAAATATGGAGATTGGAACTTTATTGCTATTTATTTCTACATTTTAGAAAGTACAGAAACATTTTTAAAATTCCAAAAGCAAACAGTGCAGACCCTGATCAGAAGGCTCCTATAGGAGCTATCTGATCTGGGTCTACTCTGTTTGCAAATGCATGAAAACTTCGTTGTTTATATGATGGAAAGGGTTAATGGGGATTTAACACCACATTAGATTTTTTGGCCAAACCAGAAAGTGTAGAATCATTCCTATATCATAAGCAAACAGAGCAGACCCTGACCAGACAGCTCCTGTAGGAGCCATCTGATCTGGGTCTATTCTCTTTGCAAATTTATGCGTGAAAAAGGTGTTTATATGAGGGAAAGGGTTAAGTGTATAAATGTTATGTGTGTAATGTAAGATTTATAATGGTATGGTATGCATTTATGGTAAAGTATGAATGATATTGTTAAATAGTATAACAAACATAAGTATCTTTTTCCTCCTTTTGTCGTGTCAGTAAAATCTACCTGACAAAAGTCAAATCTACCTGACAAATTTCCAAAATCTACCTGACATGCCTCAGCAGGTTATCACATGTATGAGTACTTATCTTATATTTTTCCAAAATGCCTTTAAGAAAACATTATTTTTCAGGATTGATGTCATAGTTCTTTGAAATTTTATGTATTAGATCTATATTGTTGTTAAATCAGTTTATTAACTGATAATTTTACCGCCACACAATACCTGTTTGCACCCGCTGACGGCACGTGTCATTGATAATTGTTGTTAGATGTTCGCACTCTTCTTTAAAAGTAGTCGTAATAAATACTTTTAATTATTGAGTAAACGCCGCCGAACGAAATTAAAAATAATTGTATTAAATGGTAGTACCAGTTTACACCCGCTGATGGTACGCGCCTTTGATAATTGTTATGCTTAATAGATGTTTGCACCTTTGCTTAAAGGTAGTCGTAATAATAATAATCCGATCTATACACAGCTTGCACCCAGATCACACAGAGCTACTTAATGTTCCAAACCTACAAAACCATGATAATACCTGTGTATATAATGACTATATATATAATCACGTTTTTACCGAAACGTCGATTCTATTTACTATATAAATTCAATTTACCGAACTGGTCATTTACCGAAACGTGGGTAAATCATCAAAATTACTGTAGCATATATAGTTGGGTCAGTAATACAACAGTACTTTCAATGCTTTGAACTTGAAGATAACTCATATGTATGTCAGCATTTCATAAACGGTTCGCATAAATAAACCATGAAAAATTGGAACATAATTAAATGCCTAAATGCTTCGCATATAACCTTAATAACCGTGTCAATTAGTTGAAACAGGTGCCCCTTTAATTGATAAATTCTTCAATTTATAAACATACAAACTTATATGACATTGGCTGACTTGTGATAGATATTTATTGAAAGTTTAAAATAGATATCCTTTACTTCATTTGCTTCTCTTGTTGAATTTCTGCACGCAGTTTTTCCAGATCATATTCGTCAACATCGTCGGAAGCCATTTTGACTCTCAGCGTATCCACGGATTCGTGACGTCATTTTGTAAACAAAACGGTGATGTGTTATTCACACAAGTTCATGCAATTTACTATCCCATACTAGTGCTTCGATGAACAAAAAATCATAGAAAAATCATTCTATCTCAAAATTCCGTCTAGACTATTCGTGGATGTAACATTAATTTTATCTTTTTTTTTTTTTTTTTTTTTTTTTTTTTTGAGAGAGAGAGAGAGAGAGAGAGAGAGATAGAGAGAGAGAGAGAGAGAGAGAGAGATCTGCTTAATAGTGTTTGCCTGTCCGTCTGCATGCATGCGCGCGCGTGTGTGTGTGTCTCAACATTCCATTTCTATTCGTGGATGTTACATTAAGTTTATCTTTTTTGTCGCCCCCTGTTGTCTCTTTTTCCACTATCTGTCTCAGTCTGTGCTAGTTTCTCCATCGGTATGTCTGTCTCTGTCATTTTCTCTGAGTCTCACATTCCTATCTTCCTGTCTGTTTATATCTTTTCCTGTCTGTCTATCTCTCTGCCTATCTATCTGTCGTATTTTTTTCTGCGCGCGTGCGCGCGTGGGTGTATATGTGTGTGAGAGAGATCTGCTTAATAGTGTTTGCCTGTCCGTGTGCACGAATGTGTGCGCGTGTATGTATGTGTGTGCGCGCGTGCGTGTGCGTGCGTGCGTGTGTGCATGTGTGTGTGACCTGCTAGTATCTGATTAGCTTGTTTGCCACTGCTTTGACACCGGTCAAGCCTATTTTGTTCTACTTATTTTTTGATGAACAGTTAAGGTCGGTTTTCGTACAGCGGGACTCATTTACACTCTTGGTATTCTGCATTTTTGACATGTTGATCATGGTTTCTGTTTAACCCTTTACCTGATAGAAGCGGCTTTTAGCGTGTTTGATTTATTCCTCCGCTGAAGAAAATAGTTCAAATTCATACAGTCATGAACATATTGCATAATAAATATTTTCTATATCCTAGTAGGTGGTAGCTTAAAGCAGGCTGAAAGTAAAGCAGAATGCGCCTTAAGGCGCATTCTGCTTTACTTTCAACCTGCTTTAAGTGGTCATATGTCTTCAAAACTAGAAACAGGCTATTGGGTAAAGGGTTAACACAGTTTACATGAAACTGTTATTCATTCCTATCATGATGACTATAGATACATACAAGTCTTTTATGTAAACAGGTTATACCGGGTGCTAATATAACCATACACTATTTTTTCAAACCTGACAAACCCCACTTTTGCAGATCAATTCAATTCAGCATTTATTTATATACCCGTGCATGGGATATACGAGGGCTGACTGATAAGTTATTAAGTTATGAGCATTAAATGTAAAAATATGACCTTTGAAGACATTTTAGTTTTAACAAAATCCCCCTCAGTGTCTGTACACCTTTGCCAGCGACTTTGAAGGGCCTCAATAGGACTGAAAATGGGTACCAGCAATAGCCCTTTCAACTGAATGGAAGTCTATTTGAGCGATATTTTGTGAGTAAGCAGGATGTTGAATCAAATCAGAGACATATCAGTCATTGATTGCAACCATAGCAGCGACATACGTGTGAGCTCGAACATTGTCCCAATAAAAACAATGCACCTTTTTACTAAATTTTCCATGACGCTTACAATATTGATATTTTCTCTTAGGTGTGACGCATAGTATGCTCCAATGATGTCTGCCCGCTTTGGAGATAATCTACCATACATACTGTCAGCATCCAAACAAACCGATGCCATAACTTTCCCAGCTGACGAAACTTCTGTGGCGGGTGTGAGTCATGGTGTTTTCATCGTTTAGGCTGTTGTTTAGATTCTGGGATGAAATAATGTATCCATGTTTCACATATAGGCGCAAAACTCAACAGAAAGTTGTAAGGATATGTGCCAAAAAGATTCAGATTAGCTCACGTGACACGTTCAGTCTTGTGAGCTTCTGATGAACTGACAGAAGTCTGGATACCCAACTGGCTGAGAGTTTTCTCATTTTTGGAACTTCTAAAATAATGGGATGAACTCTTCATGAGAAATTCCCACAGCACTAGCTATGTATCTCTTCTGTCATCCATAACCGTATTATGGACTTTAGTGATTACTTGGGTAGTTCAACTACTGAAGTAGTCACTAAAGTCCATAATACGGTTTTTACAGTGACATACTTTCAAGGACGTGGGTTAAACTCAATGCTCTCAATGTCGTAATGTCCGTCATCCACCCTTTTATCGGTAGTACAATTAGGCGCATCCTTCAAAAGTGTTGCTACATTATAAGCATGAATAGTCTTAGATGCGAGATACTTTTAATGCAGGTGTTCTGAGCAAAATATAAAGGTGTGTACTAAAATACTAAATTCACTCTTTCTCCACCAAACCCTGTGTTGTGACCACTCTTTGAATAGTCTTGAAGAGTCAAGTCTAAATAGTGGTTTCAACATAGGGTTTCGTGGAGAAATAAAGACGTTATTCTTGAAAATGATTTAATTTACGCATCTTATCTTGACATCTGGTATTGAAACATCACTTTTTCAGCCATTTTGTCCATTTTGCAAAAGGCACTTGTCCTGACTGCTTACTTAGAGTAATGTGGTCAACAGGAACTGACCAAATGACACGGGTTGTTGGTTACATAGCCTTATATAGCCAAGGGATAACAGGGATAAAAATAGACAGCTCTGCGTACCTTCTTTAATACAAGGCTCATCTCTAACCAAGTAGCTATCGTTTATACAGACTTCATCTAAACTTTAAATTAACATTAAATCTGTCCGGATGACCATGAATACTGGAAAACTTCACAGGTATGTTTTTCAATTTATTTCAGTGAAGGAAAGCAAGAGTACAATCTATCCAGACAGATCGCTAGGGACCAAAACACCGTCAATTCCATGTATTACTCCGTTGACAGCTTTGATATCGGGATCCACAACACCAGTATTGTCTATTTTCACCCCTGAAAAAGAGAAAAAAATTCTAACAACAAAACCTCTCTATAACGGCAATCAAAAATAATCTAAGACAGATATTAACCACATGAACATTCATGTGAGACATAATGACGACTTGTTTATTAATTTCGATATTTGGATATACATGCAGGAATTTTAGCCATGACATACATCTTAGAATCAGATCTATATTATTTCATAAGCATGCAACAGAGCATATCCTGGCTAATGGTTTCCTTTCCTACAGGAGCCGTCTGATTTGGGTCTACTTTGTTTGGCAAAATGGAGTAACTGGCTAAAGTACAAAAAGATTGCACAGAAACCTGTCACGGGATTTTCTTTTTAAAGAGTCACATGTTGTTTAAGACGCCATGCTAACCCTTTCGCTGCCAAACTCTGTCGTCTGCTAACTTTGTCGTCTGCTACAAATGTTCATTCTTTTGATTTTCTTCATTTTTATTTCAAAACCATGGTAACAGTAACAAACAGTTTGGATCCTGATGAGACGCCGAGTTACTCGGCGTCTCATCTGGATCAAAACTGTTTGCATAGGTTATCACAGATCCGGCATTGGCAGCGGAATGGTTAATTCGTCTAACATACGCTCACTGTTTGCAAGTGCCCTAGTACCAATTATCGTGACGCTGACCATGCATTTTAATCGAGAATAACTGTTCGAAATCCAACATTTAGACTTTGCAAACAGTGTAGAATCGGAGAAGTCTGATCAGGTTCTACACTGTTTGCTATCCACCAAATCCTTTGCTAGTTTGCTGACTTGTGTGACAATGCAGAACCTGTTAACCCTTTCCCTCATATTAACGACTTTTGACGACCTGTAAAAGTCACTTTGTGAAACCATTGTGATAAATAGAACATTTGCTCCTATAGGAGCAAATGCTATTTTTATCACAATGGTTTCAAACTACAAAAATCTAAAATTTTCCTTTTCTTTAGTTAATGCTCCTTTTCGGTAGATTTGTTCAAAGAGGTTGTATCTAAAAATAGCCTATGAGGTAATGGGTTAAGACGCCCCGTGTGCTTTTACATTTGTTCACACTCTTGTTGTCCTGTGTTAATACTTACAGAGCTTTAGCTAAAGGTGTGTACTCAAACACTATAATCGTTATCCCCCACCCCCCTTCACACCAAACCCTATGTTGTGACCACACTTTAGAATCGCCTCTAAGGGTTACATAGACTGGCCATGACATAGGGGTTGATGGAGAAATAAAGAAGTTATTCTTGAAAATATTTTAATTTACGCATCTTATATGGACTTCTGTACTTATCTAAGTTGTGGAGTGATTGGGGTTCCGGAGTGACTCAGCGAATGGAGATGTGGAATACCAGCGTAATATATATTTCTTTTTTAATTATTTTTGTAATGTTTTTCGAGAATCATATGTGTGTTTTAGCTCACACACTATTTAGATGTTTACAAACCAGTATTTGCTTTCAATGGGAATGACCGTATCTAATGTTGTAATAACTTGTGGTACAACATTTTGCTACTGCTTTCACCATGTTCCTGTTCTATGTTTATTCCAAACCTACTGAATATTCATGGTCAAAATAGTTATAAAGAAATATGAAAGGCGAAATATTATAGCCATTTTAGAAAGTAAAGAAACAATAGCAAACAGAGCAGACCCTGATAGGGACGGCTCCTATAGGAGCCGTCTGATCTGGGTCTACTCTGTTTGCAAATGCTTGAAAACACATTTATATGAGAGACAGGGGTAAACTTATGTATACATGCGTTACCTTGTACTTGTGTAAAAAGCAAGCAATAAAATGCGATTAAAATAGAGCATCCTTGCAGTAGACTGTCTTAAGCCACCTTGTATTGATTGGAAACAGAAATATTACAAACCAAATGGTTGCTTAATACAGGTCAAAATACTTTTGACCTGTATTAAGTTATCGCATGCCTTACATACCCCATAATACCACTTTTTGATGATCGCTTAAACCTTCTCTTGCTGAATTTTAAAATACATTTCTCCTTATTTACCCATGCCCTGTTGTATACATATATCTTCACTGTGTACAAGTATTTCACTGTGCAATCACTGCCGTGGAGTGCACTGGTTGCACAATCAACTTGTAAATAGTGCAGACCCTGATGAGACAGCTCCTACAGGAGCTGTCTCATCTGGGTCTTCTCTATTTACAGGTAGGTATATTGACGTGAATAGCAAGCGAAGGGTTAAGACATATTCTACTGTATATTAGTATTCGTATTGCGAGATATACGTCCAGAGGTGTAGAATAAATTTCAAGTATGATGATATTTCTTTCATATTTACAGTTGTTTTGGATAAGTGTATACTTCAGGACATATGTATTTCAGGATAGTAATGTATATTTCAGGATACGTGTATCGGGAAAGAAATCAAAACAATCTTGGGTACTCATGGTCAAAACAGGCCATTCTTTGCAACATCCCAATACAGATATACTATAGAGTCCACGGTTGAAGTGAACAACTTTTATCTGAACATGGATTCTTAACCCTTTTACCGCCAATGTCGCAAAATGCACTTCGACAAATGGTGCAGTCCCAGATCGGACGCCGCCTTTTTCTGATCAGAGACGTAACTTTTTGTCTCAAACTCTATCTGTATATCTGTGCTTTATTCATTTGAAATTTGCATTTATTTATCTCATTTCCTTATTTTACTGAATGATTTAACAAAGTTGGTTTGCAGACGACAATTAGAGATTTGGCGCCAAAAGGGTTAAGATGAGTTAAGGTTACGATGTTCTCATGTTTTAGTATAGCTCTTAAGTTGCTATTTAGAGACACATTTGGAAAGAATACTGTGTTAGACTGACGTACCGTTGGTCAAGTGCACGGTAACAACTGAGCCGTGGAGTGTCGTAAGCCTCTGTCCATCAACGAGGTCACGTGAGAAGTAGGTCCCATTCACTATGTGGTTTTTCAGAATCTCTAATAATGACATATAGACACTGGTGAGTACAAGCAAGATTTCTACGATAGGTAAATGAAATTACATACAAAGCATTCAGTTTTAGTATGATCTTCCATACAAATTAAATAGCCTATTACGACCAACGCTGAATGTTGTGAAGAAGTCAGGACCGTAGCTGATTCCAAATGTAATGCACGCACCGTGGCTATAGGGGTCCGGGGCATGCTCCCTCTAGACAATTTACAGCTGTTTATTTGTTTTGAATCCATAGGGATAAATAGAGAATTTGCTCCTATAGGAGCAAATGCTCTATTTATCACCATGGTTTCAAAAGGTGACCTTAACAGAGGCGTCAAAAGGCGTCAATATGGGGAAATGGATTTAAAGCTTGTACCATTAAAAGACAGGGCGTTTATCAAATTATACACTCATTAGCCTTCCATTTTTGTTCCATTTTGGCCATTATAATGTTTTCATCTTTCAGATTGATGTTACGCACGTGCGTAAGTGCGTATCGATAGCGAGTGAACAGCTATTATAATGTTATCTTATTAACCATATTCCAGGCACCCACGACCTGACTCGCATTTGCAAACAGCTTGGACCCAGATAAGACGCCGCGTAAATCTGATGGTGTTCCTAGATGTATTTGTTTTGTTTGTAGTTCGAAAAACACCACTGTTGTAGGTACACGCTGTAAAATTGTCCAGATGTTCGAAATGTATACACGTATTACATACACGAATGCCACACCAACTATTTACCTTCATAGACAGCTACGATGTTGGGCGACGAGAAGTCGGGGAGGAGATTTTGGATGGCGTTAAAGGCGGCATCAGTAGGCGCAAACAGAGTGACAGATGAACCTACAAAATAAGCACACGATTCGAGTTAGCATACCGCGTGATAAAACAACAACGACAACAACAACAACAACACAAACAAACAAAAATCCCCCATAACAACACGTCATAAAGCTGTCAAACAGTAGGTTGGAGAATACAAATTAATGTAATGTCAATAATACGTGTTTGTGATGAAAAAATAATTGCTGAACAATATTTAACTAATTTTCTCATAGGCAATATTTAGACCAAACCTCTTTGAATAATCTACAGAAAAGGCGCATTTGGACTCTCCTAGAAAAGGTGTAGTTTTGAACCCACTGTGATAAATAGACAATTTGCTCCTATGGAGCAAATGCTCTATTTATAACGATGGTTTGAAAAAGTAACTTTGCAGAGGCGTCAGACGTCGTCAATGTGAGGGAATGGATATTATCGGAGTATATCGCTGCTTTTAATGATTTGGAGTACGATCTGTACAGCCTTCCGTGCATTACACAATAACCGTTACAACTTACCCCTTTCCTACGCCTTTCTATGTCTCTGCAATAGTCACTTCTTGAAACCATTGTGGTAAATAGAGCATTTGCTCCTATAGGAGCAAATGCTCTATTTATCACAATGTTTCAAACTACAAAATTCTAAAAACAATCCATTTCTTTAGTTAATGCTCATTTTCGGTAAATTTATTCAAAGAGGTTGGATCTAAAACAGCCTATGAGGGAATAGGTTAAGGAATTGTTCGCTGATATTCTGACCAAACTGTTGCGAAAGCTGATGTATTCGCAATATTTCGGTCTTAAAATTAGTGAAAAGTTGCATAAAAACGTAGTGGTTAGCTGAAGGCGCCCATGTGATGCACAACATAATTATTCATAGACATGTAGGAACTTTGAATTGTGAACTCAATTTGCTCGCATTATACTAACTACAGAAAGAGACAGCCGATAGTATATGAGGTACACACGCACAACATGTTTGTCATAACCCCAGTAAACGTCATTTTATGAAACATTGTGATAAGTAGTAAAATTTTCATTACATTTATTTTCTAAGAGGTTGGGTCTAAAACTAGCCTAGGACGGAATGGGTTAATATTCATGTAATATATACCCAGGAATATTTATTATCTGAATTTTTACAATAGGCATATGTGGATATGAATGTTTAGTATTGGTAGAAACTGTAGAGTTAGATCTTATATAACTTTATAAGCAAGCACAGCAGACCCTGATCAGAGGCTCCCGTTTGATCAGTATGTGCTCTGTTTGCTTATGAAATTATAATAGATATGACTCTACAGTTTCAACCAATACTACAGCAATACTGTGTACTCATGCCATTATAAAAATCAGCTTATACATATCTATGATGTCATTATTTCTTATATGAATATTCAATAGGGACAGAATTAAGCACAGGAGTGCAATTTATCTAAAAGTAACTAATGTCTGCAAGGATGCGAGTAGTTGACAATACCCCATTGCATCCCACAGACACATGATATCTATTTTATTACACAACAGTAAATATATCGATTCAACAAGTTCTTGACATTTGGGCTGAATTTGGGATAAACTTTGTGAACAGTTTGGGCCGAGTATCTCGGCATCTTATCAGGACCCAACCTCCTTGACCATTTCCCTGTTTAAAATGTATTCACTATTTCTTCACCCAATGAACGTTCGTGGACAGAATCAATAAAATGGAAAATGGAAAAAAGGAGTTTTACTGGTGTTGAAACTGCATAATTAGATCTATAAAAGATATATTTCCATAAGCAAACAGAGTATGCCCTGGTCAGATGGAGACGGCTCCTATTAGAGCCGTCTGAAATAGGTCTTCTTTGTTTGCAAATGTGTGAAAATACGTTTATATATATGAAGGAAAGGGTAAAAGAACCGGGGAAACGATGTTGTGTTGTACACATTTTCTGCCATTTGGTTTGAATGACGCACCCATGAGTTTTGGCTCGAGGTCGGTGATTTGAAGGATGACATTCAGAGTGGAGTATTTGTCCTGGTGCTCCAGCATTACTTCTCCCAGTGTCTGTGTGACAGGAAGCAGCACGCTGTCAATGGTATGGACTACACCATTGTTTACGATCTGGTCAGTTTTTATAATGGAGGCGCCCTCAACATCTATCGTCTTCAATAAAAAAAAACCCAGTAAAACATGAGTTAACCCTTTCCCTGATGACTATTCATGTAGGAAATAATGACGTCATGAATACTAATAAGATTATTTTTCATTATGGCATATGCATACAGTACATTTTGGCTCAGGCAGAAGCTGTAGAATCAGATCTATATTACACCAAAAGCAAACAGAGCAGACTCTGATAAGACGGCTCCTATAGTCTGATCTGGGCCTACTCTGTTTGCAGATGCGTGAACATGCGCTTACATAAGGGAAAGGGTTAAGCGACCACGTAATAGTTAATCCTTTCTCTCATATAGACGACTTTTAGCACCACTACAGGATAGACCCTGGCCACATAACCGCCATAATAATTGTCTAAACAGGGCCTGTTCTATCAGGTTAAGGAAGAATCGGATTCTGAAGTTTCTGTCTCAGTCAAACATGTTCTTCATTAACCCATTACATCACAGGCTATTTTTAGATACAACCTCTTTAAATAAATCTCCCGAAAAGGAGCATTAACTAGAGAAAAGGAAAAGTTTAGAATTTTGTAGTTTGAAACCATTGTGATAAATAGAGCATTTGCTCCTATAGGAGCAAATGCTCTATTTATCACAATGGTTCCACAAAGTGACTTCTACAGAGTCGTCAAAGTCGTCAATATGAGGGAATGGGTTAATGTGTTTTATGAATATTCATACAATAATAGATTCTTACATTAATATTCCTGCGTGAAAAGGGTTAGCATAGATTGTTTAATCTAGGACAATAAGCTATACAGAAAGATTCTTTTTGAATATTCCCGGTTATATGTGTCCTGCATGGAGCTTCCCTAGAATTACGCTTCCCCCCTCGTGGTCGCTTAAGGAAGATTTTACTGTAATAATGTGGCTCCGATATACAGCTTTCTTATCGTTTTCTATTTGGTTACTAGAGATTTACTCATTTTGTATACCATTATCGTTGCTCGTCATAACCTTTTATTAGAATAGAATCAAATTAGAATCAAATCTATATTATTTCATTAACAAACTAAGCAGACCCTATCAGATGGCTCATACAGGAAATGTCTTGTCTGGTTCTACTTTGTTTGCAAGTAATGGGATAAGATAAGGTCAATGCATGTAGCAGTCATAGCGAGATATGCAATTTCAGCATGGATTGTTAGGTATGTTTCTGTGACACTTTAGTGAAAATAAATGTACAATTGAACCTCGATATTTCGAACTTGGATAACTCGAATTCGGGATATTTCGAACAAAACGTTCGATCTTTCCAAAATTTATAATACAGAATGACTCTATATCACCACGCATATCCTGAAACACATGTGCCAGCTAAATGCAGGCCAACATGAATGCCGAAAGCTCCAACAGGAGTTTTCAATAATACTTTAGACCTGCATTAAGCTTTGAACTTGAGAAATAGTCCAGATTAAAAAATATGATAACTCGAACTTCTGGAAGTTCTCATCTAGAAGTCATTCGTATGGTCCCTTGAAGTTCGAGATATCGAAGTTCAACTGTACTTTACAACTTTGAGTAATGATTTCTTCAAGCTTTTGATTGGTCAGATTTGAGTTCTCAAGCTTTTGATTGGTCAGATTTCTTCAAGCTTTTGATTGGTCAGATTTGAGTTCTCAAGCTTTTGATTGGTCAGATTTGAGCCAAAGGCTCAAATCTGACCAATCAAAAGCTTGAGAACGAACTCAGACTCAACTAAAAGTTTTATAAGCATGGATACAGATGATTGCCATTGTCAAACAGGGTAGACCCTGGTGCCGATATCCTGACCAGGTTATACACAGTAAAACCCCCGAAGACATCATTTCCCACAAAATAAGTCTTTCGATTACATACGCCATTGGGGAACTTTTTAAACTGCAGCGTCTGGCCATTAAGAGTGTTATCAACGGTGCCGGTGTGGATGAGAGGTGCGAGGTTAAAGCCTTGAACCACGTGGTATTTGAGCACAGATGCCAGGACCGCCGGGTTGCTCTGAAGGTTCGCCAATGTACTTGCAGGAAGAGCTGCGAATGCGGCGTCAGTGGGCGCAAACAACGTGAATGGACCGGAAGCTGTAACAGCAAAAAGGAAATGGTCGTTATCATGACTGACCATCGTCCGCCATTTGCAAACAAGATCAGATGCCGGTCTTAACTATTTACCTCATGAATATTCATGTAAAACAGTGACTATATGAACATTAATTGAAATGCGTATTTTAACGCCATTTTCTTTATTTTCTTTAACCCTTTTGGCGCCAAATTTCTAATTGTCGTCTGCAATCCAAGATTGTTAAATAATTCAGTAAAATAAGGAAATGAGATAAATAAATACAAATTTCATGGGAATAAAGCACAGATATAGAAATAGAGATTGAGACAAAAAGTGAAGTCCCTGATCAGATGCCGCCTTGAAAAGGCGGCGTCTGATCTGGGACTGCACTATTTGTCGTGTTGCATGTTTGCGACATTGGCGGTGAAAGGGTTAATTGTTAACCGTTTTGTAATGGAATAATTGACATATTCTTTTCAACTTTACCGGTTCTTTTCATCAAGTAAATACAAACGCATTATTCGCATGAGAAACGTTAGAGCATGTAAAGGCCCAGAATAGAGTTGCAGATTAAAGGATATCTCCTTTATTTCTTCACAAAACTCTATGTTGTGACCACTCCTTAGAATTGTCTCTTCAAGGCGATTCTAAAGACTAGTCACAATATAGGGCTTGGTAGAGAAATGACGATATTAATATTTGAATACGCATTTTTATCTATTGCTTTAAATATATCTATAGTCCATAACAAGAGGGTTTATTCGGAGTCTGTAAAATATGTGGTTAAAGAAGTCGTATTAGCGAGATTCTACTGTACCTATTACCCCATTCCCTCATATGCTATTTTAGGTCCAACCACTTTGAATAAATCTACCGAAAAGGAGCATTAACTAGAGAAAAGGACATTTTATGAGTTTGTAGTTTGAAACAATTGTGATAAATAGTGCATTTGCTCCTTTAGGAGCAAATGCTCTATTTATCACAATGGTTTCAACAGGTGACTTTTACAGATGCGTAGAAAGGCGTCTTTATGGAAGAAAGGGTTAATACCAGTATTAGCTGATTTTCGATATGCTAAAGTTTTGTCTGTTACATATAATGTTTTGTATACATTTACATATACAGCAAACTCGCTTTAAACCAGACTTTTTGTTAAGAAGAAAATTGAAGTTCTATAGGTAGGTGGTTGCTTATCTAGGCTACAGTCCCACTAGCGCTTGCGATCGTTCGTTAAAGGCCACTGGCGACCTCTGAGACCTCTGAAACCGCCGGTCGTCTGCGATTGTCGGCGACTTAATTCCAAAAATG
The DNA here is from genome assembly GCA_963576725.1 of Azorinus chamasolen. Classification (NCBI taxonomy): domain Eukaryota; kingdom Metazoa; phylum Mollusca; class Bivalvia; order Cardiida; family Solecurtidae; genus Azorinus; species Azorinus chamasolen. The sequence goes on along the minus strand of OY755242.1, from coordinate 74,438,381 downwards.
AATCGCAGTCACATTGGCGATGCATCTGCGACCACCGTGAAACAGGTTGTTGACAATCGTGCGTCAAGTCACTGGTATCCGTACGGTATTCGTACGAAGGTTCCACAATCATTTCCGACCTGTTGTGTGGTGACGTGATCTATGCCTAGTCACGGATAATCTTAAGGCAGTCGCTTGTGATCGCACGACAGTCGTAGGTAATTGTAGAAAGGTCGCTAATAGTCGTACGATTGTAGGGAAGATCACCAAAGACCAGTTAAAGATTGTTGGAGACCTTCGTACGACGATCGCACGATTAGCTAAAACCCTCTAAAGTTACCTCTTAAAGAATATCAGCGACCAGTTCGATCTTAAGGAGGTTGTTGTGTATGATCAACAACCTCTCTGCGACTAAAATTGGTCGCACGACAAGAAACGATTATCAACGATTACTGAAGACCACCCACGATTATCAGTGACTTGTCGTGCGACCTTCGTACGAATATCGGCGACAAGAGGTCGCTAGAAATCGTAAACAGGTCATATGTGGTCGTATGCATAGTGGGACTGGACCCCGAGGTTGTTGTACATGATCAACAACCTCTCTACGACTGAAATACGACTGAAATAGGTCGCACGATTGGAAACGATTACCAACGATTACTGAAGACCACCCGCGATTAACAGTGACTTGTTGTGTGCGACCTTCGTACGAATATTGCGACCAGAGGTCGGTAGCAATCGTAAACAGGGTTTAAGGGATCGTAAGGCCTAGTGGGACTGTGCCCTTACAGGATGAAAGTCATACAAAAGCTCCTTTAGGAGCTCTCTGCATGACTTTCATCCTGCATTAAGGTGCCACCTGTCTTTAAGACAGGCATCTGAAATTCTGGTATTGAGAGATTATACTGTAACGTTATACATGTATAAGTGTATGCATCTTTACGGAACAAATGGAAGACGGTATGAGAGGTATGATTTAATATTTCCATGTTTAACTATGTTACCTATGAGGACACTGAGCAAAGTTGTTGATTTCACCAAATCGATATTACTAAAAGAAAGCTTCGATTTAGTTCGAAGTAAGTTAATTCTGGGTCACTCTCGTATATATGCAGAAGACACACTTTTTATTTGTACTTTTTTTTAAGGTTTTATCTTATATTATCCCCGTAATTGGTGTATGACGATCGGCGAACCACCCCTCTCTGCACCCCCAAAACACATAAAACTGTTATAGTATATTAAAGACCAAGTTTTATAAATCTTTGTTCAAAAAGCCAATATGAAACATTTACAAGACCCTTAAGTACAAAAGGGGAAAACAAATAAAACCAACAAACTTGTAAACTTTCTTAAAAATATTTGTTGGGAAGAAAAGGAAAAGGAAAACCTCTGTGGTCAGAATATTAAATGTTCAAGATAATTAAGTATTTGTACATATTTCTTTTGTTATAATAGGTATAACTTTCTCCTAGCTTTTTAAATACGGTTCTTTGTTTTTGTTAAATCTACGCCCTGTGCAATATTGTATTTAAAAGCGATATACCCTTTAAGATCGTGTAAAGTATGCATATTGTCTTTAGAGTGGTCACAACATATGGTTTTGTGGTGAAATAAAGTGGTTATTCTTGAAAATGTTTTAATTCACGTATCTTATCTGGACCTCTGCCAGTTATGAGACGAGTAAATCGACGTTGCAAGAGGACCTAACTGTTTAATGCTCTGCTCAATGTGTCACTCAAGGAATGTCTGCGTCGAGGGCATTTTCCGTCGACAATAATTTGCGCGACATGATGAGGCCTACCTTGGTCGTTCAACACGTCGTACAGGCCTGCGGACTTCAGAAGACTGACAAGAGTAGAGTATCCAGAATCCTGTAACCATTTGGCTATTGTTTTGTCTTCATAGGCTGCTGCCCCGACGGCTAGAAACGCCACAACACACAGAGAAAATTTAACAAACATGGCTGCAAAAGGTCTCCTAACTTTCTATCCAACTCTGACAAACCAACTGTTTGACACGTGACCTACTGATATAAGACGGTAGAGAATTAATCCTTTCAGTATGGGGAACGAGTCACCGATGTCCTTTGCAAACAATGTAGACCAAGATGAGAGGGCTCCAAGAGGAGTACTGGTCAGTACTGTTTGTTTTTATTAAACGTTTATTTTTAAAACAATCCCTAAATATACACAGTAAGCTCGACCTGTTTGAATTTTAGAAAAGTTCATTTGAAAAGTCATCGTTAAAGGATAAAGACTTCTAAAAGGAAGATCGAGGCACGATGTGAGATAAGAAATCATGACTAAAAGTCTGCCTATGATAGTAAATAGATATTTGAGTAATATTATCGTACTGATTCTGTTATCATTGTTGGTTGAGAGCCTTACACTTTCGCATTAAACCATTTACTCCATGAATATTCATGTAAGAAATAATGACATAGTGATTATTAATTAGATGAGATTGTTATATAATAGTACATGGACACAGAAATCTTTAGCCATGGTAGAAACTGTAGAATCACATCTATGTTATTTCATCAGCAAACACAGCATCACCTGATCATGGTCTGACCTGGGTCTACTCTGTTTGTAGAGATGTATCCAGGCGTATTTATGGTTAATGAATGGTTAATGAATGGAAGACAGTGTGTAGTGATCGTTAAGAAGTCATGTCATTATGAATATTTATCATTATTTTTTTTATTATGGTCTTTGATCACAGGCAATGTTGACCAATGCTTAACCCATTCCCTCATATTGACGACTTTTGACGACACTGTAGAAGTCACCTTTGTGAAACCATTGTGACAAATAGAGCATTTGCTCCTATAGGAGCAAATACTCTATTTATCACAATGGTTTCAAACTACAAAATTCTAAACTTTTCCTTTTCTATTGTTAATGCTCCTTTTCGGTAGATTTATTCAAAGAGGCTGGATCTAAAAATAGATTATGAGGGAATGGTTTAAACTGTAGAATCATATCTGTGTTATTCTATAAGCGAAAATAGCAGACCCTGATCAGACGGCGTCAGTAGGAGCCTTCTAATCTTGGTCTTCACTGTTTGCAAAGGCGTTAAAAGGCGTATTTACGGTGTAAAGAGTTAAATCATATCCCGCTATCCGCGACGTGACTCACATTTTCAAACAGCGTTGATCCAGGACGAACCGACGAGTACCACGACGTCTCATCAGGATCATTGGCAGTTGTTTGGTACTCGGTCAATAGTTAACCATTCGTTTGCTATTCACGTCAATATATCTACCTGTAAATAGTGAAGACCCAGATGAGACAGCTCCTGCAGGAGCTGTCTCATCAGGGTCTGCACTATTTACAAGTTGCTTGTGCAACCAGTGCACTCCACAGCAGTGATTGCACAGCGAAATACTTGTACACAGTGAATATGTAATTATACAACAGGGCATGGGTAAAGAAGGAGAAATGTATTTTAAAATTCAGCAAGAGAAGGGTTAAACGAACCAGAAGTAGTCAAAATAGTATGTGGACATAATTCTAGCAGACATTAACCCTTTCGCTGCCAAACACTGTCGTCTGCTAACTTTGTCGTCTGCTACAAATTTTCATTCGAGACGCCGAGTTACTCGGCATCTCATCTGGATCCAAACTGTTTGCATAGGTAATCACAGATCCGGCAATGACAGCGAAAGGGTTAAGTTTTCATAACGGTGTATGGGGTAAGTTTAAGTAAAAATAGCAGAGCTACAGATAAATGTGCGTACTCAAATACTAAAATCGTCATTTCTCCGCCAAACCCTATATTGTGACCATTCTCGAAGAGACGATTCTAAAGAGTGGTCACAGTATAGGGTTTGGTGAAGAAATAAAGGAGCTATTCTTGAAAATGTTAAAAATTTCGCATCTTATCTGGACCTCTCCGAATTTTTGTGAAACAAGCGTATACATAGCCATGTCTTAGACAGTCTATAATCAAACACACAATGAAGACAATATTCCAGAAAGGGGAATTAAGACAATACAGAAATACTTAAATAGATTGTATAGATTCTAATAGTTCGACCACTATGGGCCTTTATCAAAGATTGTCATGTCAAAATGCACACACGTCACATGTTTGGTTCTTACACTCAGCCATAAAATCGAAGAGAATAATCTTTATGTGATTATTCTCTTTGATTTCATGTACCAAAAATGTGACGTGTATTTTGACATGACAATCTTTGATAAAGGCCCATAGTAGTCGGAACTATTAGATACGAGTTAATTAAGTATTTCTATAAGCAAACAAAGAAGACTCTATAATCAGACTGATCCTATAATATTCGTCTAATTTTGGTCTACTTTGTTTGCAAAGGTGTTAAAATGTGTATCTAAGGAGTAAAGCGTTATAAAGTATATCTATAAATTGTTAGAGTCTTTCTTACATGTATCAGTTATGCCAAATCAAGTATATAGTATAACACATATAGAGCATCCGTTACTAGACAACCGTTTCAACATATACATGTAGTACAGTGCTCCCTCTCTACAACGACACCCTTTGGGATACGAAAAGTGTATGTGTTGTTCAGAGGGAATTGTTATAGGGAGGGAAAATCAAACATATTTACAACTGTAGCTTGTTTGTAGATCCCCAGATAGGGTGTATTTCGAGAACTAAACCCGTCACTTTGTGACGATTCTAAAGAGTGGTCACAACATAGGGTTTGATTGAGGCATAAAGAAAATACGATGGAAAAAAGTTGTTTCTGGAGCCGTGTTGTTTCGGAAACAGCGACATGCGTTGTTGTAAGGAGGGAATCGTTATTGAGAGGACCGTTGTAGGGAGGGAGCACTGTAACTTTAGTGCATCTTTTGCTGTCCGCTTTGGTTCTAAAATGTACACACTTCTTTCATTTATTTTTTAACAGTTTCATAGAATAGAACAGCTTTGATTGAGACTGTTAGTAAACATTTTCGCACACTTACATTCAGTGGTGATTTCATAATTCGTGTGTTCTGTATGTGTGTCTTTGATCTACATCGTACAATACAAAGGCTACGTGTATGCAACAAAACCCCTCTAAACCGGACATTCATTTAACCCTGTCCCTGTTCTGTATTTAGACCAAATTTCAATACCTGCTGAACATTCATTAACAAAATAGTTATAAAGAAATATGGAAGGTGGAACATTGTAGACATTTTAGAAAGTAAAGACATAGATCTATCAATTTGTTTTAGCAAACAGGGCAGATCCTGATCAGACGGCTCCTCTAGGAGCCGTCTGATCTGGGTCTACTCTGTTTGCAAATGCGTGAAAACACGTTTATATGAGGGAAAGGGTTAAGTATAAATACCAGCCGTGAATGCAGGGTGAAGGTCATGCAGAAAGCTCCTAGAGGAGCTTTCTGTATGACTTTCATATTACATCAAGCAGCCACCTGCTTAAAAGCATATAAATTATTCTCTACTAGAATTCCGGTCTAGAGTGGTTTTAATGTACTATGTTTTGAGATAACGAGAGTAATGAGATTGTACCAGGGGTGGACCGTGGAGGAACACCATCATGGCAATGATCTTGTTTCATAATAATTCAACCCTTAAAATGCTGAATTTTCGAAGCGAAATGACCCATTAGTATTTTATTAAAGTCTATTCAGTATGAAAGGATATGCAATAAACCGTCTTTAGCGGTCATAAAAAGAGGTCTAATTATGGATCCGTAAGGCATGTGGTAGCTTAATGCAGGTCAAAAGAAATGCAGAAAGCTCCTATCTGCATTACTTTTGTCCTGCATTAAGCAACGACCTGCTTTTTTTAAAGCCCCCTATTTTCAATAAATGAATGACCGCTTCAGACGGCCCCAGTGGATGCCGTCTGTTCAGGGTGTGCTGTGTTCGCGTATAGAACTATGAAGATCTAATTCTATTGTTTCTACAGTGGCCAAATCAATCTATGTTCATACACATGCGATTATGAAAATTCAGCTAATCGGTATGTATGGTGTCATCGTTATTATCGTCATCGAAAGGATTAACCCATTCTCTCCTCCTGACCCATTTTTGCACCTATCAACTCATTTATTGAAACCATTGTGATAAGATAGAGCATTTGCTCCATAGGAGCAAATGCTCTATTTATCACAATGGTTTCAAAACTACACAATTCTAAAATTCTCCTTTTCTATAGTAAATGCTCCTTTTCGGTAGATTAGTTCAAAGGGATTGGGACTAAAATAGTCTAGGAGGGAATGGGTTACCTATGGTCAAGCAGGCCACATTTTTCGGTTTCCCATGACCGATATCAGTTGGTAAACATGTTTCCCTGGTGAACATGCCAGTGTCCGTAGATGACCAATGTCTAAAAAGAAAATTCACACAAAACCTCTGCGCAAATCCGCACGGACTGACCGGCGTATACAGTTGTTATCTTTGGACCCATGTCCTTCTGCTTTATCCTGTTAATCACAATCTAAGGGTCATTTACAAACCGATATGTTCCAAATGACACCGGGTTAATCTGCGTCTCATCAGGGTCCAAACTATTTGCCATTTTTTTGCTGAATAAAGTCCATATACCACGTGACTTGTTCAATGTTTTGAAAACGTAGCAGACGAAAGAATAAGGAAAAACACAATTTTATTAACAACTGGAAGGTTAACTCTTAGCGAATAGGTAATAAGATTTGAAAACAGTTTCGATCCAGATGAGACATCGAGTTACTCGGCAGCTCGACAGGATCCCAAGTATTTGAAAGTGTGATTATGTTTTTAAAACAAAACGAGGAAAAATCTAAAAATGGAATAAATGAAACAGACGACAACTTTTTACAGACGACAATGCTTGGCAACGGAAGAGTTTTGTCACATTTGTTTGCATAAGTCCTAAACAGTCTTTCTGCCACGCAGTGACACAGTCTGTTGGACAACCATAGGGAAGACACCGTCAGCGAAACATGTTGGTTCTAGCGCTCGTGTGCCTGCTCGGAATTGCGTCTGGGTTTGAGGACAAGACTTTAAGTCAGTATTTTACTGATAATGCCCAATACAGTACTCTATCAAGCTTATTGTCGTCGGCGGGTTTAACAGCGGCTCTCAAGGGCTCAGGTATTATTATATATTTTATATGATCAGGCATTAAATGTAACTTATTCCTATTCAAACTCTTATTTGAATTTCACTTATTCCTGTTCAAACTCTTATCTGACATTTATTATTCCTGCTCATATTCTGATCTGACATTTATCGTGTGCCTGCCCAAACTCTTATCTGACATTTATCTGTGTCTATTTAAACTCTGATCTAGAACTGATTTCGCTCAAGCTTCTGAGAAATTAACCCTTTCGCTGCCAAATGCCGGATCTGTGATTACCTATGCAAACAGTTTGGATCCAGATGAGACGCCGAGAACTCGGCGTCTCATCAGGATCCAAATTGTTTGTTACTGTTACTATGTTTTTAAACAAAAATGAAAAAATAACAAAAAAAATATTTCTAGCAGACGACAAAGTTAGCAGACGACAGAGTTAGCAGACGACAGAGTTTGGCAGCGAAAGGGTTAACTGCCAAACAGTGTTGATCCTGATGAAATGACGATTTACTCTATCATCTGGATCCAAGCTGTTAACAAATGCAGGGCTCAATCTTATAAAACTTCTGAGTCTGAGATCATTCTCAAGCATCGGATTGGTCAGATTCTGAGCTTGCTCAGAATCTGACCAATCAGATGCTTGAGAATGATCTCAGACTCAAGCAAAAAGTCCTATAACATCGGGGCTGGATCGGTCAGATTTTGAGCTTGCTCAGAATCTAACCAATTAGATGCTTGAGAACGATCTCAGACTCAAGCAAAAAAAAATTGACAGCCTCGGGGCCAGGGCGTAATTAGCATGGTGTGGATTTATATAGGACATTTTGATTTGCTGTTGTAAATTTTATTGTTTTACCGTGTCCTTCACAGTAGTTATTGACATAATACTGCATAACCCTTTTTCTAAGGGAATATTTTGCTTTGCCAAAACTGTAGAATTAGATCTAATATGATTCCATGAGCAAACAGAGCAGACTTTTTATTCCATGAATATTCATATAAGAAATGCTGACTGCATGGATATAATAGGGGCACATGAAAATGGGAATGATTTACCGTGGTATAACCCATACTACTTAATCGTTACTCCATAAATACGCCTTTCTACGCCTGTGCAAACAGAGTAGACCTAGATCAGACGGCTCCTATAGGAGCCGTCTGATCCGGGTCTGCTCTGTTTGCTTATGATATGATATAGATATGATTCTACAGTGTCTTCCTTGGGCAAAACTACATGTGTCCATGTGCTATAATAACAAATGAATCTAATTAATATTCATGATGTCATTACTTGTTACATGAATATTCATGAAGGATATGATTAAAAGACGTATTTATGGAGTAAAGGATTAATTTTTGTTTGTAATTAGAATCCGTTTAACCGTTGCCGAAATGTCAAATAGGTGATTCCTTTGATAAACAGTTTGGATCCAGATGAGACATCGAATAACTTTTCGTCTCATCGAGATCAAAACGGTTTGTTACTGTGATTAAGTTGTTTTTTTTTAAATTAAAAATTGAAAATAATTCAAAAGTGAAAACATACACAGACGACAAACCTGGCAACAAATCTTAGTTTCCCAATTATGTTTACTACAGTGATTTCAACGATAAGCTGTAAATAATCAAACAAACAAACGTCCAGATAGAACGCATGAATTAGAATATTTTCAAGAACAACTTCTTTATTTGTCCACCAAACCCAGTGTTGCGACCACTCTTTGGAATCGTCTCTTCGAGACGAGATGCTTCGAGACGATTTTAAAGAGTGGTCACAACATAGGGATTTGTGGAGAAAATACCATTTTAGTACTTGAGTGCGCATGATTACTGTTGTTCTGAATATAAGTCTGCATACTTATTAATTGTCAGTACTCCCTCCCTACAACGGCTCTCTCAATAACGATTCCCTCCTTACAACAACGCATGTCACTGTTTCCGAAACAACACTGCTCCAGAAACAACTTTTTCCATCGTATTTTCTTTATGCCTCTATCAAACCGTATGTTGTGACTACTCTTTAGAATCGTCACTTTGTGACGATTCTAAAGAGTGGTCACAACATACGGTTTGATTGAGGCATAACGGTTTTAGTTCTCGAAATACACCTGATCTGGGGATCTGCAAAACAAGTTAATTATGTTTGGTTTTCCCTCCCTATAACAACTCCCTCTGAAGAATATACGTGTTAAATTAGGTATGTTGCATTTACTTGAAACAATATAAAGGTTATGAAATCGGCATTAACCGCTTACTCCGTGAATATTCATGTATCAAAAATAATGACTGTACAGTAGAATCCGTATTAACCCATTACCTCATAGGCTATTTTTAGATACAACCTCTTTGAATAAATCTACCGAAAAAGGAGCAGTAACTAGTGAAAAGGAAAATTTAGAATTTTGTAATTTGAAATCATTGTGATAAATAGAGCATTTGCTCCTATAGGAGTAAATGCTCTATTTATCACAATGGTTTTCACAAAGTGACTTTTACAGAATCGTCGAAAGTCGTCAATGTGAGGGAATGGGTTAATCGGCCATCAAATAGAGTTCTAATTATGGGTCTGTAAGGCAGACGATAGCTTAATGCAAGTCAAACGCAATGCAGAAAGCTCATATAGGAGCGTGTGTCCTGCATTAAGCAACCACCTGCTGTTTAGGCACCTATGTTTTATTAATTACTGCTCGCTTAAGACTTATAGGAGTCGACTGGTCAGGATCTGCTCTGTTTGCTTTTGAAATAATATAGATCCGATTCTACAGTTTCTGTCTTCATGTGTTCATATGTCATTTAAAACATTTAACTAATGCATATTCATGCTATTATTATTTCTTGTGAAATCATAATATAGGTTATTATAATGGCAATAAATAAGAATATTTTTCTTTCATTGTTTAAGGTCCATTCACGGTATTTGCTCCAACCAACGCCGCCTTCGCTAAGATAGATGCTGCAACCCTGAATAGCCTGCAATCGAACACGCAACAACTGGCAAACGTTCTCAAGTACCATGTAATCAGCGAGTTTGTGTTGGTGCCCATGGTTAGTCAGCCAACTCAGAAAATGACCCTAGAAGGACAGACTGTCAACATTACATCTGGCAGCGGAGTGAGTATCTGATATTTCCTAGTCACTGGTTTTCTGGTAGATCCCGATGGTAGAAATCTACATATAGTATTAACCAATTCCCTCATAATGATGCATTTTGACGCCTCTGAAAAAGTCACCATTTTGAAACCATTGTGATAGGCAGAGCATTTACTCCATAGGAGCAAATGCTCTGCTTATCACACTGGTTTCAAAACTACACGATTCTAAAACAGTATTTCTGCTAGTAAATGCCTCTTTTAGGCAGAATTATTGAATGAATGGAAAAGTAGTAAAGTCAAGCAGGCAAAGCCACATGCAAGATGCAACCACCACGAAAACACCGATAGACAGCATGACACACACACACACACACACACACACACAACCAGACACCCAAACGCACACGCACACACACACACACACACACACACACACGAAATGAACACAGAAAACACCAAAAGACACACAAGAACCAGGGACAAACGTTCCACACATGAACAAACCACAAGCACAAAGACGCAAGGCAAACAAAAGGAAGGGTGACAATGAAGTTGGGGCCGAAAATAGCCTATAAGGTATTTGGGTAAGACAAGTACGTATGCAACTACACGTAGTTCCAATTTATTCTGCATATAGAAAACTACCAACATTAGAAATTTGGTTTGATGTGAAAAACGAAGCAAGATAATTGTCCGGCTTAATGTATTTGCTGGTTTTATTGTTTCTTCAATTTTGTCATAATTGTAGATCTAACAGCGTACTTGTTGATTACGCACGACATTGCATTGATTTGCAATTCATTATCTCTCACTGTCTTACTGGTGAAATGTATGGACGAGACTCTAATCTGGATTCAACATGTTTGCCAATGCTAAACGAATAAATAAAGTGTTAATGTGGATACTATGTTTTGGCGTCATCAAATAAAAAAACATTGATATTTACACACGCTGTAAACTCAAATTATAGTCTATGCTGCTATCCCCTCATCTGAATGCTGCTATCCCTCATCTGAATGCTGCTATCCCCTCATCTGAATGCTGCTATCCCTCATCTGAAACTACGACATTTGGTTTCAACGATCCTGGTCAGAGTATGCGATGTTCTTTGGCAAGACTGATTGCTAACTTTAATGATGTATTAGTGTAACACTTAGTCTCATCTCGGTTCAAATGCCAACCAGGTACGCCTTTTACGTAATTCTAAAACAGAATAGATCCAGATCAGATGACTCATATTGGAGTTGCATTTTCTACTCCAGAGTCTCGTAGTAAACGGCATGTCACAGGTGGACAGCTCACCAAACAACGACATCATCGTAAATAACGGAGTGGTACAGCCAATTGATTCAGTCCTTTTTCCACCGGCACTGTCCACGGAAACCATTGCCCAGGTTCTACTACGAGACGACACAAGATTTAAGGACTTGTTTCTTGCCCTTTTGTTGGCTAATCTGGTAACACCTCTTGAAAGTGAGTAAATGTATACTGTCAGTTAACCCTTTCCTTCATATAAACGTGTTTTCACGCATCTGCAAACAGAGTAGACCCAGATCAGACGGTTCCTATAGGAACCGTCTGATCAGGGTCTACTCTGTTTGCTAATGTAATTTGGAAGATTTGTTTCTTTACTTTCTAAAATGGCTATAATGTTCCACCTTCCATATTTCATCATAACTATTTGTTCATGAATATTCAGTAGGTACTGAAATTTGTAATAAACATAGAACAGGGATCCTATAATTTCTATAGGATCTGCCTGGTCAAAATGTCAAGACCGACGGGAATAATCGCAGCATCTTGGTCTTAAAATTTGTAAACATCACAAAGAAACTGTTCAAGTGGCGGCCATATTATGAAATCTGGAAAACGGTTTAGTACATTGCAGAAACTTCATGTGCTCATATGCCACTGTATAAATGCATGTAAGTAAAAATCACGATGCCATTATTTCTTACATGAATATTCCAGGAGTAAAGAGATAAGAAAACACTGTTCTATCCCTTGCAACGCTGAATTTTCAAATGGACTATACCAAAACTCAAACAGGTCAAGCTTATGACGAATATTTAGGGATGTTTTAACCCTTACAATGCTGAATTTTTAAATGGACTGTACCAAATTCAAACAGGTCAAGCGTATGGTGAATATTTGAGGATGTTTTAAAAAGAAAGGTGTAACATGACAAACAGTGCAGACCTATATGAGAGGGCTCCTCTAGGAACCTTCTCATATTGGTCTACACTGTTTGCAAATGGCATTAGTGACTCGCTTCCCTGCATTATAAGAGCTAAAGATGAAATCACAGCTTGCTTTTAATAATGCTGTGCAATAGATGTGAATATTTGTCGTAATTTCTGAGCCTTTGCCATGGTCAATATTTATTGTAAAATTCATAAAACAAACATACTTGTACTCTTTATATCATTAATATTCATGTCAGAAATAATGACATCGTACATATTAATTAGCTGAATTTCTGCAATAGAAATCGCACACAGAAATATTTAGCCTTGGCCGAAATTGTAGACTGTGATATGCTATTATTCCATAAACAAGTTTATCAGACCCTGATTAGACAGTCCCTGCAGAAGCTGTCTGATCTAGGTCTACTCTAAACGGATATATGGAGTAAAGATCCAATACCCGGTAGATGCATTGCCTTTAAATATGGGGGTGATACCAGGACTTAGAGAAGAGAAGGATAACAATAAAAATCAGTTTATCATTTCAAATCCTTGAACAAGAACAATGAATAACTTTATCAAAGAGACACATCAAAACGAACAATAACGTAAATATGGCTGTTTAATTGTACATGTGCTCTAAACACGTTCTTTAACCCATTACCTTATAGGCTATTTTTAGATACAGCCTCTTTTGAATAAATCTATCGAAAAGGAGCATTAGCTATAGACAAGGAAAATTTTAGAAATTTGTAGTTTGAAACCATTGTGATAAATAGAGCATTTGCTCCTGTAGGAGCAAATGCTCAATTTATCACAATTGTTTCACAAAGTGATTTTTACAGAGTCGTCAAAAGACGTCAACATGAGGGAAAGGGTTAAAGTGTTTTTGTTTCTCTTCATCTATCCGTTGAATATTAAACAATATTACAAATTCAGCTGTTACTGTCTATTTTTTATACATGTATATGAATTTCTTTTTCTATTCTTTTCTTTGCACTTTGGACACAAAAACAACAACTGTAATATACTGCAATATCATCTGAATATTTTTATTGTTTGTATTTATATTTAAAAGACATATGTACACGTCTGAAATAAAAAAATAAATCTGTTCTGTATTATATTGATGTTATACAGGTGGTGATTACACACTCTTTGCCCCTGTCGACTCTGCATTCGCAGTATACAAGGACAATCTTCTCAGCCCAACAGCCCCCAACGCTCAGGCTGTTTACCAAGGTAAAAAATAATGGTTAGAGCCATGGAATAGTCTTAACCCTTCTCATACGGACAAAAAATGTCAGCTCAATTTCTCATTTGCTGACTTTGAACCGACTTCTGATTCGATTAAGCTGTCTGATCGAGAAACTAATGACCAGGTGCCAAACACCATAGATGTTGATGAGACACTGAGTTATTCGGCGTCACATCTGGACCCAACCTGTTTGCAAATGGCATTCAGAACACACTTTTCATGAGAAGAGCTTCCGTGAGTTTGAAAGCGTTTTAGAAGTAATGAGGGACCTTGTTCAGTGATCTCCCTTGAATACTCTCTCAAAAGTTATAGGTCCTATTAATTGGTTTCCTCTGATTTTATCATTGATTTCTTTGCAATTAGTTGCAAATTAAACTTTAAATATATCTCGTATAAGGGTTATTAAATGGTTAATACATTTGTTATATACTTTCTTTGACTATAATTCTATTGAACTAAGTTTTTGTTTAGAGTTTAAGAAAAAGAAACCGTCCTTAAATGTCCAATCACTTAACCACAACATATTGAAATACAAGAGAAATAACAGTATTCCAACTACCTCGCCTTTGGTATACCTTCGTGTTTATTTGTCAAGGGAGATAATTTACATCTGAACGTTATCTCTCATAACTGCATGTATCATAATTTATACATTTACAGACTATTCCTGCTAAATTTTGTTAATTTCCCCCTGGGTATGTGACGTGATGCAAGTGAAACTTACAGTCAGTGTCGTCTCGAATCAGAATTGTTGTTCTTGCTACTCATCACTATGACATAACTGGGCCTTGCTATACGAAAAATAACCTTTAATCCATTCCCTCATATTGACACCTTTTGACGTCTCTGTAAAACTCATTTTCTGAAACCATTGTGATAAATAGAGCATTTGCTTCAAAACTATAGAACTCTAAAAACAATTGCTCATTTTCGGTAGATTTATTCAAAGAGGAGGTTGGATCTAAAAATAGCTTATGAGGGAATGGGCTAAACATTGCAACCAGTGTAGAACCAGGCCCGAGGTTATAAGAACCTTTCGCTAGAGTTTAAAATCATTCTCAAGCATATGTTTTGTCAATTTTTGAGCTTGCTCAAAAGCTGACCAATCAGATACGTAAGCATGAACTCATATTCAGGGGTTTTATAACCTCGGACACAGATAAGACGTTGGGTTTACAACCCGGAGTCCAATCATATTCTACACCATGTGTCACACAACTTTGCAAAAAAATAACACTCTTATTGGAGACAAACGGTGTAGGACCTGATCAGGTGCGTTTTAACCGTTTCATCCATAGGCTATTTTTAGACCCAATCGCTTTGAATAAATCACGGAAAAGGAGCATTAACTAGAGGAAAGGATTTTTTTTTTATAATTTTGTAGTTTGAAATAATTGTGATAAATAGAGCATTTGCTCCTATAGGAGTAAATAGTTTATTTATCACAATGGTTTCCAGAAATGACGATTACAGAGGCGTAGAAAGGCGTATTTATGGAGGAAAGGGTTAAAGGTCTTGACTATGTTGGTTCTACGTTGTATGCATGCAAATGGTTTCCAGAAATGACGATTACAGAGGCGTAGAAAGGCGTATTTATGGAGGAAAGGGTTAAAGGTCTTGACTATGTTGGTTCTACGTTGTATGCATGCAACGCCTCACAGTTGTCTTTTGTCTAAGCGTAATACTGTCGATACCAAATCGACTCTGGGTCCATGCTTATAAAACGTTTAGTTGAGTCTGAGATCGTTCTCAAGTTTTTGATTGGTCAGATTTGAGCCTCTGGCTCAAATCTGACCAATCAAAAGCTTGAGAACTCAAATCTGACCAATCAAAAGCTTGAGAACGAAACTCAGACTCAACTAAAAGCTTTATAAGCATGGACCCAGATCTTCATAACTATATAGAGATATAGATAAGATACGTAAATTAAAAGATTCTTTATTTCTCCACCGTCTCTCCATAGGGTTTGGTGGAGAAATGACGATTTTACTATTTGAGTACGAACCTTTATCTATTGCTCCGATTATATTTGTCCTACTATCAGATTATTAACCAACATAAATCATTCTGCTCTCCTGGACGCCCTCGTTCTAATGCTATCTCGAGTCTTCTACAAAGTTCCTCCAAATGCTCTTCATTACATCGTTCTCCTCCAATACACAAATCCCACAGATATTTATACTTTCGTTGCTCCATAAATACACATTTCTATGCAATTGCAAACAGAATAGACCCAGATCAGCCTGTTCTGTTTGCTTATGGAATAATATAGATACGATTCTTCAGTTTCTGCCTTGGCCAAACACTCGTAATTATATTAAATTAATATCCGTGACGTCATTACAAATTTAATGTATTTCTTAAATACATATTCATACAGTAAATGATAAAAAAGTAATTATGATAAACAGAGGTTCAGATAAGGTGCATAAATTAAGAGCTTTTGAGGAATAACTTCTTTATTTCTCCATCAAACCCTATGTTGTGACCATTCTTTAATATATTTTAATATTCTAATATTTAAATATTTGAGAACGCACCATTATCCGTCATTCTGATATACATGTCAATCATTTATATGGTTAAATGACAGGATTGCTCTCTTGACGAGCTCATCATACCGTACGACTGACACTAGCTCTATGTTAACCGTTCTGACCTGTAGCATTACATCACAGGGCAACAGATAAAGGTGCGTAGTCAATTACATGTACTAAAATCGTCATTTCTCCACCAATCCCTATGTCGTGACCATTCTTTAGAATCGTCTCTTTGAGACGATTCTAAAGAGTGGTTACAACATAGGGTTTAGTGCACAGGGGGCCATTTCGTGGGTCGTGAAATAAAGAAGTACTTCTTGAAACTATTTTAATTAACGCATCTTATCTGTACCTCTGCGATAGTTACTCATTTGTTCAACGACCCATGTTTATTCTTCACTGGTATCTGTGGTTGTTCTTCGGTGGTTGATATGCTTGGTTTTCAGTGGGTTCTATGTTTGTTATTACATGTACTATGATATCTTATGTTCAGAGGTATTGAAGTATCACGTGGTCCCCGGTGCTAGACGGGCAAGTCAACTGAGTAACGGGCAGACATTGTTTACCCTGCACGGAACCCCACTGAACATTACCATTGGAACTGGTAAGGCTAATTTCCCCGCTTCGATCGAGTGATTGTTCCTACTAGCGTAGAACATAACTCTCGATAGAAACAGTAAAACTCCTAAAAACCGGACCTTAAAATTAGCATCAGCGCCGGCCTGTCAGACAGGTGGCTGCTTAATGCAGGTTGAAAGTCACACAGAAAGCCCCCAAAGGAGCTTTCTGCATGACGTTCACCCTGCATTAAGCAGCCACCTGCCTAAAAAGACCTGCATTGTTCTTTAATAAAATTCCGGTTTAGAGGGATTTTACTGTATGTGGTCTCAACTTTTATCTGTTCTTTCCATGAGCAACAAAAAGCAATTGTGAAGGAAACATCCATATGTTTTGCTCTTCGAATAAAGTACTTTTGATATATATGCATCTTATCACGTGACTGATTAGGTTTTGTCATACATATACTTTGAATGACAGACCCTGGTCAGGGGATTCCTCTAGGAGCTTTCTAATCTAATTATTGAGTAAACGGTTAGTTCATACACACGCTTTTCACGCCTTTACCAACAGAGCAGACCTAGACCAGGCAGCTGTTGTAGTAGATCTAGATCAGACAGCTGTTGTAGTAGATCTAGATCAGACAGCTGTTGTAGTAGACCTAGATCAGACAGCTGTTGAAGTAGACCTAGACCAGAAAGCTGTTGTAGTAGATATAGATGAGACAGCTGTTGTAGCAGATCTAGATCAGACAGCTTTTGTAGTAGATCTAGATCAGACAGCTGTTGTAGGATTGTTGACCAGGACCTGTTATACGTTCTTATTACTTTACAGTAGAACCTGTCTTAACCCATTCCCTCATATTGACGACTTTTGACAGCTCTGTAAAAGTCAATTTGTGAAACCATTGTGATATTTAGAGCATTTGCTCCTATAGGAGCAAATGCTCTATTTATCACAATGGTTTCAAACTGCAAAATTCTAATATAATCCTTTTCTCTAGTTAATGCTCCTTTTCGGTAGGTTTATTCAAAGAGACTGTATCTACAAATAGCCTATGAGGTAATGGGTTAAGCCACCATCAAAAAGAGGTATATATAGTTACGGTCAAAAGCAATGTATAGGAGCTTTCTGCATTAATTTTGCCCTGTATTAAGCAACCACCTGCTCTTTAACTCTCCAATGTTCAATACATAATTGGTCGCTTAACCCTTCTCTTGCTGAATTTTAAAATACATTTCTCCTTATTTACCCATGCCCTGTTGTATAATTACACATAACTTCACTTTGTACAAGTATTTCGCTGTGCAATCACTGTTGTGAAGTGCACTGGTTGGACAATCAACTTGTAAATAATGCAGACCCTGATGAGACAGCTCCTGCAGGAGCTGTCTCATCTGGGTCTTCACTATTTACAGGTAGGTATATTGACGTGAATAGCAAGCGAAGGGTTAAGACAGGTTCTACTGTATAATATATATGACTCTACAGATTCTTATTTTATCAATACAAAACAATCCTGTGCACATATGCCATTAATATTATATTAAATCAGCTAATAAATAATAATTAAGCCATTAGTTCCTACCTAAAACGATCTATATACTAGGGCAAGGGTTAAAGCTGGTTTTGCAATATTTACAGGCGTGATGGTGAACAACGCTGCCAATGTTATTGATACTGATATCAGTGCCAGTAACGGTGTGATCCATGCCATTGACAGGGTTCTGGTTCCCCAAGACATCGCCCAGATTGCCCAGGGTTGAGTGTGTGCCGGGTACAACTCCAGTGTCATTTGTACCTGGATGGTGTTTTACATGTATAGTTATAGATGTATTATATTTGTAATAAAATGCCCTTTGCATAACATATTGTCATTATTTATATTGCTATGAGAGATATTTCATGTTGAGTTTGAACCCACAATCACAAAAAGATGTCATGAAAGCCTTCAATGATACTTCTCGATATTTGGGTGATATTTTCAACTTTGATTTTCGATTCCTACCATTTACCCCAAAGAACTTAAATTGAATAAAGCTAACTCTTCCGACATTTTTGCGGCTTTTCTCGATCTTGACCTTAAAATTGACAATGGCATGATTTCTTCTAAACTTTATGACAAAAGAAACGATTTTGATTTTAATATTGTAAATTTCCCTCACCTTGATGGAGATGTTCCCCGTACCCCATCTTGCGGGGTTTATATATATCAACTTATTCGTTTCGCTAGAGCTTGTTCTTCTGTTGACGATTTTAATAGTCGAAATATCATTTTAACTGAAAAGCTGCTTAAGCAAGGATATAGATATCATAAACATTATCTAAATTTTATCATCGAAATCTCTTACTTATTGGCAAGTACAAATGAAAGCTTACGGCTCTCCTGCGACACGGTATTTCACATCCTGAATTTTATGGTGTCAGATGAGATTTACAAACTTCGTAAAATTATTGGACATACCCTTTTTCAGTCGTTATATAAAAATTCAAACTGTTGACATAGATAATCCAAACATCGTCGCATCCGTGGAATGAGTTAACCCTTTACTCCTTGAATCTTCATGTAAGAAATGATGACGTTATGAATATTAATTAGACTATTGTTTATAATGGCATATGAAAACAGTTGTTTTTGGCCATGGCAGTATTTGTAGAACCATACTTATATTATTTCATAAACAAACAGTGCTGACCCTGATCAGACAGCTCCTTTTGGAGTCGTCTAATCCGGATCTTCTCTGTTTGCAAATGTGTAGAAAGTATGCTATAGAGTAATGTGTTAAAATGACAGTCCCTACAAGGCGCGGATTAAGATGGCGCAGAGCCGGCGTACCCCCATCCCCCAAAATTGCCCAAACAAACTTTTTTGAGTAATTTTATTAGATCTAGATATAAAACAGTGATTTAATCTGAGTTTTTCCCCTGTTCGCTCCATTCGCATTGTTCGACTTAATTACTCTTTTCGAAGGCTTCTAAATACTCATGTACTTTTAAACCAAGTCTACCCCATGCCACCAATTTCGGTCATTTTTGCTCAATTTCGAAGGTACCTTGCCTTGCCTTGGTCCCTTAGTTCCTTTTAGAACCGTCGGGGCACCTTAATGCTACACCATGCACCAGTCTTCTCCATTTGTTCCGGTCATGTGCAAGAATGTCAATTCGGTCCACTGCTCAATGTTGTCAACCCATTTCAAAACGCAAATGGGTTAGTTTAAGTTCGAGGTCCCCCCCCCCCCCCAACCCCCGATTGTGTTCAAATTCGCACATTATATGTATTTCTGTATGCTGAGTGCAGATCTGAAATCAGGGTTGAGGTACATGTATCACATCAGATAAAACAATTGTGATTAACTGACCCTTTCTCCCATGAACGTTGATTTAAGAATTATTACTGCATGGTCGAATCCTGGTCTAGACGTTTGGATGTTTCATGTGAGGAAGCCTTCCGGTTGACTTACGGTAAGTCGATGGTTCAACCCGAGTGATCCCCCCTGCACGAATCAATTGAATTTGTTCTGTCCACGGAACAAACATCTGGGGTCTTCCTCGACGTTCGCTGGACGTCGCGATATGACTAAACTATTTTTAAAGCGACATAAAGCTCGATACAAACAAACACATCCTTTCTGAGACATATTCAGAGTGTCCAACAGCTATGATCCCGATGAGACGCCATAAGTTACATTGCGTCTTATCCGGATCCAAACTATTTGAAGTGGATATCGCATATGAGTGGGAAAAATAACCCATTCCTTCGAATAAACTCCTTTTCGCGCATTTGCAAACAGAGTAGACCCAGATCAGACGGCTCCTATACGAACCGTCTGATCAGAGTCTGCTTTGTTTGCTAACTGAATTTGATAGATCTGTTTCTTTAGTTTCTAAAATGGCTGCAATGTGCATCCTTTCATATTTCATTAAAACTATTTTGTCCATGAATATTCAGTAGGTATAATTTTCAGAGGAACTTTCTGCAAAATTTTCACCTTGCATTAAGCTTGCATCTGCCTTAATCCTTTCCCTATTTAATATTCCTGTAAGTAAGCACATGATTATTTATTAGCTGGAGTTTTATTCAGGGGGTTATAGTTAGTTCTCAACGATAGGTCTAGGTTTTCGCTATTTGCAAAGACATGGGTAAACCTTTTTCATTGTTAGACTCGGTTAAATCGGCCGGGATTTCTATGATGGATATCGATATATGGTAAGAACACTTGCGAACAGAATAATGTCTTTTTATTATCACAATAAACTAGTAACAGCAGAAGAATATTGTTATAATAAGCACTAGTATACATGTTTTATCGATGCGCAACCCTTGACCCACTGTAAAACAAATGTCTACTCAAATTAAGACCTGTTGCAATTATGACTACCTCTTATCCGATCAGGCTTAAACATTTACTCCATGAATATTCACGTAAGAAATACAGCAAAAACCTCTCTATAAAGGCAACTAAATTGTGTTAATTAGTTGGTATTTAGGGCAGGTGGCTGCTTAAAGCAAGGTGAAAGTAAAACAGAACGCTCCTATAGGAGCGTTCTGTTTTACTTTCACCTTGCTTTAAGCAGTCCCTTGCCTTTAACACAAAATGCTTGATGTAATTTAGTGGCCGTTATAGAGAGGTTTTACTTAATGCCATAATGAATATTGATTAGAATAAGTATTATAATAACACATTGACACAAACAGTCATGATATTTAGGCTATGGCAGAAACTGTAGGATTATATCTTTATTATTTCATAAACAAACAGAGCCATCTGATATAGGAGACATCTGATCTGGGCCTCCTCTGTTTGCAAGGGCGTAGAACGACGTAACAATAGAGATAATACTGATCGAGTGTCAAACAGTTTGGATCCTGACGAGACAACGCGTAACTTGTAACTAGATCTACACTGTTTGCAAATGTGATCAGGATGCGGATAGAGGGATAAGGATTAATCCTTTACTCTATGAAAATCTATGTAAGAAATAATGACATCATGGATATTAATAAGAACAATTGTTACAATAACGTATGGAAACATGAATGGCAGAAACTGTAGAATCATATCTATATTATATCGTAAGCAAACAGAGCAGACCCTGATCAGACGGCTCCTATAGGAGCCGTCTGATCTCGGTCTACTCTGTTTGCAAAGGCATAGAAGGGCGTATTTATGCAGTAAAGGATGAAATATATCAAAACTTTAATATCGTACAATAATAACGACCTTGCTTAAGATACTAGACCACTGGCGTTTGATTACAATCTAAGGTTTAAGGGTGATATAAAGTATAAATTGATTTTGTTTCAAAATTTGTTTTTAAAAGATAAAACATAAACATTAATGATTTAACAATATACGACATATGTGTCGTTGTTTAGGAGCCCTCTGATATGTGTCATACTGTTTGTGTATCCGAGGGATCGAAAGGGTTCATCTTCCGAAAGGCGTTGGATAAATAAAAAAGAGTTTACATCTGTTTGCAAATGCATGTACACCTATATTCTTCATTCAAACGGTTAAAACAGGACTGCAGCCTGATGCTGCCCCAACAATCTTCATTTAGGTATAGGTCCGACTGACAAACATAGAGCATTGACATTAGCCACTATGCTGAACAATACTTATTGTTGGGGCAGGTAGCAAAAAACTTAAGTGGGAGAAATGAAAGCACACGGCACAGACACTGGACAGCTGATCCGTTCCAATCAAGATACAGATATAGATTTAAACCTTTCTGTGCGGGAAACAAGTCACTGATGACTTTTGCAACCCGCGTACTACTAGTCTGCACTGTTGGTCATGTTGCACTTTTCTTAAATACAAATCCTTGAATATTCATGGAAAGTTTAAAGTTTCCCAATGACATTGCTTATTCGGTCAAAGTGCAAACGTTTGAAAATTTCAATATATGAACATGTTACCACAGAGCAGTGTTGCGCTTTGATAAAATATATTGTGTCTTGAAGATAAGCTGCATTATAGTTTGAAACATATATAACAAATAATGAATGTTTCAGTAATTGAGTTTTAAAACTTTATAACGAACATTTAACCATTGAATGTTCACTTTTCAGAGTGGAATGCATAACTACAGATAAAGGTGCGTACCAAAATACTTAAATGGTTATTTCTCCACCAAACCCTATACTGTGACCACTCTTTAGAATCGTCTCGAAGAGACGATTCTAAAGAGTGGTCACAGTAAAGGGTTTGGTGTAGACATAACGGAGATATTCTTAAAAATGTTGAAATTGATGCATCTTATCTGGAGCTCTGTGAATAACCCTAAGTGATTAACAGTTCACTCAGTATGAAAAATTTCAACTTGCTAGGGGGATTTTGAATGCCAAACAATGTAGATACTGATCAGAAGGTTCCTCTAGATAAGAGGAGCTCTCTGATATTGATATACACTGTTTCCAAATGACAGTAAATGCCTGTACCGCCTTCAAATGGTTAAATAGGGATAAGAGTATTGTATTTACAATATAAATAGAATGCCAAGTAGAAATATATTAATTAGTAATACTGGAAATGGCTGTTAGAGTAATACTAGAGAAGTAGATATCACAGTCAATACTTTGACATAGAGCAGCAGTACATGTTGAAACGTAACCACAAGTATATCCATCCGAAATGAAATGCATACAGTATTTTAATAAATAATTCATATCAATCAGGCTTCGCTTTCCTTTAACGCAGGTGACCTGGAATCGCTAGTCATTTTATCGTCATTGTCAATTTCACCGTTACTGTTTTCATGCACGTGTTTTACTTTGTTCCTTTCCTGTTCGTCATTTCTCGGGCTGTCAATAGTCCCTGGAAGACTCTCTTCTGTGGGCGTGTACGTCATCGTTGTTGACGCCCGTTGCATCTGTCCCTCGCGTGTCGACCACATAGTTTGTTGGCGCATCATACGCCAGCCAACTGCTGTTTGTGGTGGGCGTGGCGGAAGTGGACCACGTCTCTCCCAGTAATCAGCGCGCTCTAGGAGATAGCCACGACCATGCTCTGCCAAACCTTTCGATAGCACGATCGCCTCTGACTTGGGTTCTGTGAAGGACAGAGCCAACAGATAAAGATGTGTACTGAAATACTAGCATTTGGAACGATTCTAAAAAATGGCTACGATATAGGGTTTGATGGAGAAATAATGAAGTTATTATTGAAAATGTTTTCATTTAAGCATCTTATTTTGACCTCTGTTGAAGGTAAATAATAGATTATGCCATTTTAGAAAAGCTTTAACAAAGGTGCATATTTAAAACATATTCATACCAAACCATAACATTGTTGTAAAATATACACCCATGCCATCAATGTTGACTGATTTCTAAACACTTGGGCTATAATATTATTCTCGATTCAGGGACTTTCAACAGTTTTATATTACATCTTTATTTACAAAGGCAGAATACATGTGTTTAAGATAATATCACTTCAGAACTCACTCTAAACCGGACATAAACTTTAGTATAAATATCAGTCTTGAAGACAGGTGGCAGCTTAATGCAGAGTAAAAGTTATGCAGAAAGCTCCTCTTGGAGTTTTCTGCATGACTTTCACCCTGCACTAAGCAACCAACACCTGCCTTAAAGTATCTAAATTCTTCTGTCCAAGAATTCCGGTTTTAGTTTCTGCAAAGCTGGTCATCTGTTTCAATTAGAAAACAAAGTTCGTGTTTCCATTTCTATATTTGGTGAAGAGCTTAGCTGTTTTATTTTATACTATTCGTGTTTATCCTTTTAGCACTAAGTAACTCTCGTCTGCCTTGCTACTCGGTGCCACATCTGGATCAAAGCTGTTTGCAAATGTCATCACAAATTACGTCACAGTGTAAAAAGAATTAAAATGACGTTGTTGTGGTTTTTAAAAAAAATAATGCTGAACCATCCCCGCCATAAATACGCCTTTCTACACCTTTGTAAACAGAGTAGACCTAGACTCGATAGCTCTTATAGAAGCAGTCTTATATGGGTATGTTCTGTTTGCTTAATGAATAATGTAGTTCTAATTCTATAGTTTCTATTTTTGGCAAACGATTCATGTGTTAATATGCTATTTTTAAAGTTAATCTAATTAATAAATCATGATATCACCACTTCTTACATGGAGTACATGTATAGGTTTAGGCCTCACCTGTTCTGTCAATATAGTTATCGAAATACTTCTTGTCTTTGTAAAGCTCTTCAAGAAGACGCCTCAGTCGGTTGTCATCAATGCTTGTCATTTGACTCCCCCCGCTCCCTCTTACATCCAGACTGTCTTGTGAGTTCTGCGCATGCGCCTGGTCACGTGGTGAGCTATCTACAGACTGCATGATCACCGGTGCAGTGCGGATATTTCTATAGTTACCAGTACGTTCTTCTCTGTCACGGTCCTCTTTCTCCAAGTCTTCTGGTCTGCGGACAATTGTGAATAGCTGGCCTCTTTGTTGTTGCTGATGAAAATAAAAATAGATCATGTCATTAAATATAATACGCAAGTGGTAAAGTAAAACCTGGGTAATTCGAACACTAAACAAGTACAGTAAAACCTCTCTTAACCGGAATCATAATAGAGAATAATTCAGATATTTTAGGCAGGTGGCTGCTTAATGCAGGGTGGAGTCACGCAGAAAGCTCCTAGAGGAGCTTTCTGCATGACTTTCACCCTGCATTAAGCTGCCACCTGTCCCCAAGACCGATATTTATACTAAATTCAACGTCCGGTTTAGTGAGGTTTTACTGTATCATTAATGGTCTTTTATCAAGTGGCAGTTTTATGCAGGGTGACATTCATGCAGAAAACTCATCTAGAATCTTTCTGTATGACGTCCACCCTGTTTTATGCTGCCTCATGCCTTAAAATGCATTTATTTAATTCATAAGCAAACAAAGCAGACTCTAATCAGACATCTCCTATAGGAGTTATCTGATCGGGTTTTACTCTGTTTGCATAGGCACGGGTAGGTGTATTTATAGAGTAAAAGGTTAAAAGGCATTAATCCTTCATTACTAAGATGTCGGAGTATTAAGCTTTTACTGTATTATACAGTCGTTGCAGTTTATAATAAAGTTTCAACAAATTGTGTGTGAAATGGACAAGGATATTTACTATCGCAATACAATATATTGCAAAATATGACACAAGATTCGAATCATGTGGAAAGTATTGACATGATAAACGAAGAGAATTCAAACAAAAACATAAATATTCATAAAATGTTATTTGATTTTTTGATCATATACTGCATCTTACCTGTGTCTGAGGTTTGAGCTCTGGGCAACCTCTCTCCCGAATGACCAGTCGTCCGTCACTTGTCCGATAGAACTGACTTCCGTGTCCGGTATGTTCGTGTTCGTGTGAATGGGGTATTGCCTAAACAAAATTTATAATTTAAAACAATGTTTTCAAAATCGTGCAGTCCATAATATGGATGTGGAAAAACAATACAGAAAACTACCAAACGAGAAACATAGCCTTGATATATAACATAGCAATGATAGCTAATAGTGTCAGATAGAGGACACGGCATTGGTAGATTATGCAAATAACACAACCTTGACAGATAACACTGTCATGATAGATAACACAAAATTGATAGATAACACAACTAGAGGTAACATATCCTTGGTAAATAACACTGTCTTGACAGATAGCATGGCATTGCTAGAAAACAGATACATATACCATTGATAAATAATACTGTCTTGATAGATAAAACAGTCTTCACAGATAACGCAAATAACATAGTATTGATAAAAAAGCAGTCTTGATAGAAAACACACCCATGATAGATAACATAGTGATAACATAGTGAGAAGTAACATATCATTGATAGATAACACTGTATTGATATATACCATATCTAATTCTAAAATTGTCCTTTTCTCTAGTAAATGCTCCTTTTTGGTGGATTCATTCAAAGAGGTTGATTCTAAAAATAGCCTATGGGGTAATGGGTTAAAGACTTATAAGGATCCTTTTGAGTGTTTGAATTAGAGAGGGTTACAGTAATATGCTTAGATATTCATTTATAAACGATGCAATTTATTGGTCTAAATTAACTTTTTAATTATGTGGTATATCTGGATCCGATATGATTTCAAAATTTAGTCAGGTCGAGATTAGCTTGAGAAGGTGATTTGCTTATGTCCTAATGGGATGGGGGTGTTGCTCAGCTGCAAATTGTCTCCCTTAACCCATTCCCTCATAGGCTATTTTAGACTCAACCTCTTTGAATGAATCTACCATAAAAGGAGCATTTAGGGAAAGGAACATGTTGAAATTGTGTATTACTGAAACCATTGTGATAAATAGAGCATAGGAGCAAATGCTCTATTTATCACAATAGTTTCAAGAAGTGACTATTACAGAGGCGTGGAACGGTCTATTAATGGGGGAAAGGGTTAACAATGAATACAAATGTATAACAAACAATAGGTAGGTCCTTTCATTTGAATTACTCAGATAGTTTTATTGTATTTCAATGAGATGTCATGGCTGATTGATTTGATATTTAAAGGAAGGTCATTTTCCTTAACATAAAACTCTCTCATAAAAAATCTAAAGATACAATCATTCAATGAAGTTATAGTCAGAAATGCATGTAACAAATGTCATAATCATTTCATAATTCTTATATGAGATACTAAAGCCAAATGTTCCATCGCGATGCAAAGAAATTAATGATAAAATCAGAGGAAACCATCTGGAAGAACCTTCCGCTTTTGTGAGAGTATTCAAGAGAGATTACCGAACAAGATCCATCATTGTATAAAGTACATCGTAAACTGAACCTTACCAAATCTTCATGAGCTTCCAAATCTCCATCAGTGTCTCCTTGGCCATTTGAGTCAATAAATGCTAGCCTGGTTTCCCACGGTCCTGCGAAGAAATGACCATTCGTCATTAAAATGTCAGCAAGTCAGTTCATATATGTTTATGTTAACAATTTACTTGCTAATACCATCTTGTTATGCATTTGTTAATTTGTAAATCGTGTAGACTCATTTCAGACAGCTCCTGTGCAATATATCTAACCGGTATCTGCTCTGTTTGATTTTATGCTGTTTTCCCTGTCAATTAATATATTTCTTGTTTTCATTTTCTATACAATATACTATAATGCATATCAATTAGCTGCCTGCACTTTTATACACAAATGAATACACAAATATCTAACCAAGTCACAAAGGGTAGAATTATATTTATATTATGTCATAAGCAAACAGAGCAGACTCTGATCAGATGGCTCCTACTGGAACCGTCTTATCTGGGTTATCTCTGTTTGCAAATGCGCAGAAAGGCGTATTTATGGAGTAAACGGTTAAAGTATTTACGATAAAGTCTCTCTAAAACGACCACTGGAAAGGAGTATAATTCCGCACTTTTAAAACAGGTGGTAGCTTAATATAGGTCAAAGACTCTCTAACTGTTCTGAGAGTTGCAAATCCTGATGAGACGCCGGGTTGCTCGGCATCTCATTTGGATTCAATCTGTTTGCAAATGACTGTCAAGTCGCGCTAGGCAGAGTAAGGGTTAACCACTCAACTTACTGAATAATTACAAACTGGACTTCCCTTTCTGAATATTATTAAAACAAAAACATGTATCCAACTTTATTCCTGAGAAAAATGATTTTTATGGCAAACAGTGCAGCCCGTGATCAAAGGGCTCCCTCGTGAGGCACACTGAGCTGGGGCTGCACTGTTTGCAAGTAATTTATATATCCGAATCCCGTACTTCCATGGTTATTCAATGGTTGACAGTTGATAAGCTATCATATCAAATGGCCTTTGTGGAGGTACATGTATATCTATAGCGTTACACAAGACGATATATATGTAACTATCCGAAAGAATAAACATATTCTACTTAAACACAAAAACATGCATATAAGTTCTACCAAACACTTTGTACAAGATACTCCAACATTTGAAGGTGGCGTCCAATCGGGTTCTTCACTGTTTGTCTCAAACTCTTGTTGTATTACAGTGGTTTATTCGTTTGAAAATTGTATTAACTTATTCTGAGGCTTAATTTTACCGAAATAATTTACAAACTGGGGTTGCAGACGACAATAAGAAAGTTAGTGTCAAACGAGATATTGAAAATGAATAAATGTTTACATTTCTTCATAAATACATCTGCAAACTATAGCAGTCAGTAAAATAAAATTATCTGAAAACAGATTAGACAAAGAACATATGGTTCCTGTAGGAGCCATCTGACCAGGGTCGGGTCTTTTTGCTTATGAAATAATACTGGTTACATGCTTATAAAACTTTTTTCCAAATGCTCAAATCTTACCAATCAAAAACTTGAGAACGAACTCAGACTCAACTAAAAATCTTTATAAGCATGGAACCAGATATCATCATAGTCAAACATTTCTCTTGTTCTTATGTTATTATAAACATTAAACGTTAACTAATATAAAACATTCACTATTTCAATATGTAAAGCATTAAAGCAGACGATAAAATGGCTCCAGACGACATTTACTCAGCATGCATAAAGTTAAACGCGATTGGGTAATAGTTGTAACATATACATGCAGATAAAACACATACACACACAATTCACAAAACAGTTACCAATACCAGTCAACCATCTCACATGCACCATCAAGTTTGCAGGCAAAACACAATTGTTATTTTCAACATTGACAATAAACATTACCCAAGCATATAGACAGTCAGCTGCCACCAACCCTGACGGGCGTGTATAAACTCTTTCTATGCCAGTAGCAAATCTGTGATTACCTATACAAATAGCTTGGATCCAGATCAGACGACAAGTAACTCGGCTTGCGGCTTATCTGGATTGAATCTAATACTTAATTGTGCGATGTTTAACCCATTATCGCATAGGCTATTTTTAGATACAACCTCTATGAATAAATCTACAGAAAAGGAGCATTAACTAGAGAAAAGGAAACTTTTAGAACTTTGTAGTTTGAAACCATTGTGATGAATAGAGCATTTGCTCCTGTAGGAGCAAATGCTCTATTTAACTCAATTGTTTCACAAAGTGACTTTTGTAAAATGAGTAAAGAGTTGTCAATATCTGGGAATTGGTTAAAGAAAATATTAAAGAAGGTTTAATGAAATGAAATGAAATTGCAGCAGACGGTTCATTTTGCAGACGACAATACGTGGCAATGAAACAGTTCACGAAACAAGCATGCAAGTGTACAACTTACTAGACTCAGTAACAGGCTCCTCATCATCGCCTAAAACATATTATATTAATGAGACAGAGTTTGATACAATCGGAACACCTCGGCGATGTCGGCCAAGTAGCATATGTACGAAGATTTCCGACTGAGGTTGATACGGGATCATAAAAAGTGTTAAAAAGTTGTTTCTATTTTTTAACTCAGTGTGGAGCCATTCGCTGCCAGTACACCCCTTCCTTGACAAAATGAATATTATTTTAGATATCAACCTGATATGTTTCAATGTAGTCTCCCATAACCACAAAATACCCGAGTCGTGTAAACATTCTCTGTACTACATTACACAGATTCAAGTCACTTTTGGTTTCAACCCCAATACCATCAATGCTTTTGTTACGCACAGATTGGACCCAGATAAGATGCAGCGTAACATATTCAAGCCCCTAAGAGCTGACTTCACTGGCACCATAACCCTTTCACTTTCACTGTTCTTTGTTTATTCCAACTTTCAATACCTACTGAATATTCATGGACTAAATAGTTATAACGAAATATGGAAGGTGGAACATTGTAACCATTTTGGAAAGTAAAGAAACAGATCTTTCAAATTTCATTAGCAAACAGAGCATACCCTGATCAGACGGCACCTACATGAGTCATTTGATCTGGGTCTACTCTGTTTGCAAACGCGTGAGAAACGTTTATATGAAGTAAGAGGTTAAATCAAACCAGTAAAATTACACCATAATGGTTTATCTGTAATATTTTACTGGACACAACTAGTAAAATATACAACTCTTCAGCCTGCCTTACTTTCGCTGTTGAGTTTGTCCTGCAGATTTTCCAAAATCCTCTTGTCGCTCTGCAGACCCTCCCGGTACCTCTGAAGTTGTTCGGGGTCATTGGAACCTGTCATACGTCGCTGCTGACCAGGTGTGCCCACGTTGGTCCCAAAACGGCCACTGGACCTGACAAAAAGTGGACTTACACCACCAGGGGCTGCTACTATCATATCCCCACCACCCTGAAATATTGACAAAAGCAGTTTTTCACATATTATCGTTTTGGTTGACCAAACCAGGCAGCGAGGATATAAAACGTATTTGCAAATATAATAATTTGCTTGAGTCTGAAATCATTCCTAGTTCATGTCTAATTATGCGTTCTCTCACATATGTCCTCGTGCGTGTGTTCTGATAGTATCTCATATATAACGCAGCAAAACAAGACTGATCCATGGAACATTCTTAGTTATACACTACTTACGGGTGCGAGGGACATTGAATCTCCTGTCCATGCTCTCTTAAGTTGTACGTCCGGAAGTGACGTAGCGTCTTGAGTGACTCGTTTTCGTTTCTTCCTAAATAGTCGCTTGCTGAGTGTTTTTCTTATTGATGAGCCAATATCTCTTCGACCCTAAAATAAAGAACTTACAATATTCATTTGAGTAGAATATCTTCATGACATGGTGAATATTAATTAACCCTTTCGGCGCCAAATATATAAATGTCGTCTGCAAACCAAATTTGTTAAATCATTCGGTAAAAAAGGAAATGAGATAAACAAATGCAAATTTCAAAGGAATAAAGCACAAATATATAACTAGATATTGAGACAAAAAGTGAAGTCCCTCATCAGATGCCGCCTTCAAAAGGCGGCGTCTGATCTGGGACTGCACTATTTGTCGTGATGTATTTTTGCGACATTGGCGGTGAAAGAGTTATATTAATGTTTTATAATAGCACATGGACATAGGATTTTGTTTTTGCTATGACAGAATCAAATTTATGACAGTCCTAACGCTACAGTACATATGCCATTAAAATCAGCTTTAGATATTCATGATGTTATTATTTCTTACATCTATTTTCAACTAGGAAATGGGTAGCTGCTTCAAATGATTCGACATTCCTTTCTATCGCATGTTTATCTCATCAACACTATCCCGTTTTACGAAAGATCGTAAGGTCAAGCGTATCGTAAGTCCCAATTAACATCCATTACTTTTCAAGCAGTCGAAATGATTACACATTCTAGCATGCGACAATTTATATGTATATTAACTTCCTACGACTGAAATTATCGTATATTCTAACACAGTGCAATCGCAACATAGAGTTCTAACTCGTATATTAGGAGTTACGGTAATTGTTGTTGTACAATCTTTCGTAAAATGGACCCCTGCCCCAGATACCATCTTACCTTGCAGAGGTTTTAGGGGCTTAATTGTCACAGCGAATGTCTTGTTTATTTGACGGTGATTATCTCCTCTATCAAGAACTAAAATGAAGGCAGGTCGGTGGTTTTGATCTCATATGCTGCTGTGCAGCGAATGAGATTAGATGAAATCATCTTCCTGTAACCATCCCTCATCATTATGTCATCTCATCACTCATCGGCGCTATATGACATATTCATTGTCGCAATGCCGTAAAACCTAACTCACTCACTCATCCCATTGACCTCTGATGTTTATGTATATACATTTCTTGAAAGAAATCAAACGAAACATCCTTAAAATAATAACTCCTTGTTCCTGTTGCTTTTTAAAATCGAGATTCTATTTGTTGTTTATTTCTTTCAAACAAAACAAGTTTCATGAAACCCTAACTACAGTCACGTGGTTAAATTCGAGCAAATAGCCATCAGTTAAATTAGTTAATTTTCGGCTCCATTATGGACAGCAGTAACACGCTTTCATAGAGTTGAACTGTCTATTAAAACTATCTGTACCGAAACAAATCAAACCAATGCCTTAAAACTAGATCAGGGACCCTTTAATCAGAAAAGTCCGATTAGTGGATCGGTACAACATTTTTCAGTTTCAGTACGGAAATTGAGACTCTAATGTCCTTTTCAAACAATGTAGACCCAGGTGAGAGGGCTCCCATAGGAAACCTTCACATCCGGGTCTGCGCTGTTTTTCATGTTACACTTTTCTTATAAAAAACCCTGCATTTTCATAATAAGCTTGATTTGTTTGAATTTTAGAATAGTCCATTTGAAAGTTAACTGGTTAAAGAGAGGTATATTCCTTACCCTTTTATTGTATTCCAGTTGGTCTGTAGACATTGACTCCACATCGTCTTCAGGAATGACAAAACCAACGTTTTTACCTTCTATTGGCCTGGATCTCTTCTGTAAGTGAAATACCAAACAGTTTAGTTATTTGCAAAGTGATATACAATAAAACCTCTCTATAACGACCACTAAATTGTATTAATTAGTTGGTATTTAGGGCAGGTGGCTGCTTAAAGCAAGGTGAAAGTAAAACAGAACGCTCCTATGGGAGCGTTCTGTTTTACTTTCACCTTGCTTTAAATAGCCACCTGCCTTTAACACAAAATACTTGATGTAATTTAGTAGCCGTTATAGAGAGGTTTTACTCTATGTAGGGGATATTAAACGAGTGTTCAATTACTACTGATATTTTTCCAAACGAATGTTATTTTTATGTGAACTTCGAAATCTCGAACTCCAAGGGACCATACAAATTACTTCCAGATAACAAACATTCGAGCCATCCGATTTCTAATCTGAACAATTTCTCAAGTTTAAGCTGTCACACGTGCTTCAAGATATGCGTAGTGAATAAATTTTAGAACAACTCTTTATAAAACTCTAATACATTTGGTATGGACCGAACTTTTATTTTGATTTATCCTGAAGTTCGAGTTAATCGAGTTCGAGATATCGAAGTTCAACTGTATTTATTTCAATCAGCACATTTGGTATTAATCAATAGTAAATGAACACCAATGTAATATTCTTTTTATGACATGCACAAAAAACCCTAAGAAAAAACAGCCGCCTAGCCTATCTATTATTCGACTTGCTTACATAGTTTGCGTGTTATATTACACGTGTACAATATAAAAAATACGAACTCATTCTATTAACAAACAGTGCCATGCGATAAATTTCCATATATTTACAAAATGTATTATTCTGAAGAAAAAGAAACGTTCTCATAATGAATTCGTAAACCTAATGCACGGTATTTGCTACAGATAAATCATGTTTCAAAATGTCAGCAAAGATATATCATGTTTACGAATTAACAGTGATTAATAACCATTAGTGGTCAGGGGGGACACAAACAAGACCAAGCTGTATTATCCTGTTATGTAATTCGAAACAATAAGATTTGTTATCGTAATACAGTAAAACCTCTCTATAACGGCCACTAAATTACATCAAGTGTTTTGTGTAAAAGATAGGTGGCTGCTTAAAGCAAGGTGAAAGTAAAACAGAACGCTCCTATAGGAGCGTTCTGTTTTACTTTCACCTTGCTTTAAGCAGCCACCTGCCCTAAATACCAACTAATTAACACAATTTAGAGGCCGTTAAAGAGAGTATTTTTACTGTAGATGGAAAACACATTAAAACATTTCAACGCTGCATTTTGAGAGTGTTTGTTTGTTGGTAGAATCCATACAGTATGAAAGGGTAAAATTCGCGAGAGGATTTGAATGGCAACCAGTGCAGACCCTGATCAGAGGGTTCCTCTAGGAGCCTTCTGATCTGGACATACACTGTTTCCAAATGACAGTGCACACTTGCCAAAGTATAAAGAGTGGTTTTCGTAAAATTGGGGCTTATTTACCAGAAACCAATAACAAACCTAACAGTGGGATTTACCTGATCAGCTGACGGAGACTTAGAGTCCATATAGCTTGATCCTTTGCTACTGGTTATGCGACCCCTCTTGACACTGTCCGTTTTCACCGACATGACCTCCTCTCGTGGTCCGTACTCGTCCTCGATATAACCCTGAAATAATCGGCAAAACAGTAGAACCTGTCTTAAGAGGCCATTCATTTATTGAGCATAGAAGTATGAAAAAGCAGATGGTAGCTTAATGCAGGCCAAATGTAATGCACGAACCTCCAATAGGAGCTATCTACATAACATCTGACCTGCAGTAAGTTACCACATGCATTACAGACCCATAATTAGACCTCTTTTTGATGGCCGCTTAACCCTTTCCCTAATATAAACGTGTTTTCACGCATTTGCAAACAGTGTTGACCCAGATCAGACGGCTCCTTAGAGGAGCCGTCTGATCAGGGTCTACTCTGTTTGCTAATAGAATTTGATAGATCTGTTTCTTTGCTTTCTAAAATGTCTAAAATCTTCCATCTTCCATATTTCATTACAATTATTTTGCTAATGAATATTCAGTAGGTATTGAAATTTGGCCAAGATGCGGAACATGGAAAGGGTTAAGACAGGTTCTCGTGTAGGCGACTTTAACCATTTCAACGCTGAACTTTCAAATAGACTATTCCAAAATTCAAACAGCTCAAGCTTACCGTGAATATTCAGGGATTTTTAAAAAGAAAACAAATGTAACATGACAAACAGTGCAAATTCTGATGAGAGGGCTCTTCTATGATGCCTCTCATCTGGGTCTACACGGTCTGCAAAGGACATTAGTGACTCGTTTCCCACACTGAAAGGATCAAACAAATTCCATAGTGCTAATGTGTATGTCTAAACATATTAACCCTTTCGCTGCCAAACTCTGTCGTCTGCTAACTTTGTCGTCTGCTACAAATTTTCATTCTTTTGATTTTCTTAATTTTTGTTTCAAAAACATAGTAACAGTAACAAACAGTTCCGGCATTGGCAGCGAAATGGTTAAACTCATATACTTCATAGTCATGTACAGGGCTCTAGAAATTCCGAAAATCGTTGTTTGTTTTTTAATTCTGAGACCGCTTTGTATGACGGAAGTTGAAAAACAAATCGGTCCCAAAATCTTAAGCAGACAACACGTTTCTAATCAAAATGATCAGTATGTTAGCTAAAAGTATTGCATGAATATTTAACCCATTCCCTCATATTGACGCCTTTTGACGCCTCTGTAGAAGTCACTTGTTGAAACCATTGTGGTAAATAGAGCATTTGCTCCATAGGAGCAAATGCTCTATTTATCACAATGGTTTCAAAACTGCAGAATTCTAAAAAATTTCCTTTTCTCTAGTAAATGTTCCTTTTCAATAAATTTATTCAAAAAGGCTGGGTCTAAAAATAGCATATAAGGGAATGTATTTAAGAGGGAAAGGGTTTACATTGGCAGTCCTCAATTAACCATCACGTGTCATAAATGAAAATACAAGTACGGTAAACCCTTTTCAAGCTGAACCTGTCTGAATACATCAAGTAAATGGACTGATTTGTATCCATTATTTTCATTCATAGAATAACTACAAGTTTCATATTTTTTATCATTATACAGGCAAAATAGCAAAATATCTAATAGCTGTCGGATTCCAGTACATACCCCAGTCGGGCGACCCTTGGCGTTCCTCTTCAGTCTCGCGACTTTAAATAACTGTCCCAATCGCTTGATGTACGTGAAGCGGCCCGTATGGGGGTCGTAAATGACAGAATTGTCCAATCGTCTCTGTAAAGGAGAATACACATTGTGCTTTTTTATTTGTCAACACCATGCACTAATGTGTGATGACCTTCAAAAACATACAGATGAGTCCCAGAGTAGCTCAGCGTGTCATAAGAATCCTAACTTCTTGACTAGTTGACGACTTGAAAAAAAGACTTTTAGCAGTGTTACTGTGATTGTAGCAGACGACAATGCTTGCAGACAAAAGTTACAAAGCATTGAGAATAGTCGGAGTTCTATTTGCATAAACGTAGAAGTAGAAAGAAGATGAAAACATGCATAGCAAAAGCTCTGTAAACAGGATGTTCAAACAAGTATCGACGCCAGTCTTTATTGCAGGTGGCAGTTTAACCCTTTCCCTGTTCTATGTTTAATTCAAATTTCAATACCCACTACATAATCATAAACAAAATAGTTACAATGAAACCTTGAAGGTGGAACATTGTAGCCATTTTAGAAAGCAAAGAAACCGAACTATTCAAATTCCACTAGCAAACAGAGCAGACCCTGATCAGACGGCTCCTCTAGGAGCCGTCTGATCTGGGTCTACTCTGTTTGCAAATGCGTGAAAACACGTTTATATGAGGGAAAGGGTTAATGCAATGTGAAAGTAACTCAAAAAGCTCCTTTTAGAGCTTTCTGCATGACTTTCAACCTGCATTTAGGTGTCACCTACCTAAAAGGACTGTTTGCTGTTAGCTAATGAAATTATAATAGATTTCATTTTACAATTTCTACCATTTAAGAAATGAATGACGTGCTTCCGGTGTTCATGAGGTTATGCAACGCATAGCTTTACGAGCAAAGTTAGTGAAGCCCGAAGGGCTTCACGTGAATCTTTGCTCGTAAAGCTATGCGTTGCATAACCCATGAACACCAGGAGCACATCATTTATTTCTTATATTTATATTCCATTGTATTTCTTATATTTAAGAAATGAATGACGTGCTTCCGGTGTTCATGAGGTTATGCAACTTTCTTTTTAGAATAAGGTTATATAAGGACGTTGCAGGGCGAATGTAAATATTGCAAAATAACCCCACATGTACTTAATGCCATTATAAAAACTACTAATAAAATATGCATGATGTCATTATGTCTTACATAAACGTTCAACAGGGAAGGGATACTTATACAGAGCAACAGATAAAGGTGCACACTCAAATACTAAACTTGTCATTTCTCCACCAAACCCTATGTTGTGACCCTTTCGCTGCCAATGCCGGATCTGTGATTACCTATGCAAACAGTTTGGATCCAGATGAGACGCCGAGTAACTCGGCGTCTCATCAGGATCCAAACTGTTTGGCAGCGAAAGGGTTAAAAATGTTTAATTTACGCTTCTTATCTGGACCTCTGTAAGAGGGGAGAATTCAGATGCAAACGTCTTTATATATCAGCCAAACCTACAACTGTGACCATTCCTTAGTCATAGTAGTAACGACTATAATTATGGTACAGAAATGAGGTATCCATGCACATTTTGGCTTTATTATTGATATGATTCACCAGACCGTTACCGAACATATTCAGTTATAAATCTATGAGCCGATCACTGCTGTAAAACATATCTATGTCTATTTATTTGATCCATTCACTATTCTTATTAACCATAAACATTTGTTTACTTACAACTATTCTTCCAGCTTCGTCTCTGTCAAATTGTGGCCTTAGATTCATTTCTTCATCAAATAGCATATTGACGATCATCTGCTGTTGTTCGTCCGATAGTATAACATCCACTGCCTCTTCCTCATCAGAAAGTCCGCTATCTTCATCACTTATTTTACCTAATTCTGTATCACAGAAGTCACTCAATATATCATCATTAGTACCTACACCTTTTCCACGACCACTCCTCCCATAACGCATGTCATTCCCATTAACAAAAGCAGGAGTTTCTTTAACATTTATTAGTTTAGTATTGCCACCTGATTTTTGAACATTATTCTTATCTTGATGAGGATCGTTCACAAGGTCTTGTTTATCACCAGCTTTGACTTTATCGTCTTTGCTTACTGTTACATCATTGCCCAGTCCTTGAATTTTTTTTTTTGAATCACTTTCATTAATGTTTTCTGGTTGTTCAACGTGAACAAGATTGTCAGAACAACCGTTCATTTGCTGCATTTTTCTGTCTCTCTGTCTCTCGTGGTCTTTTGCGATGTCAGACTTTCTAACACGCCTAGCTACTCTGTCATCACCTACCACAATCTCATATTCGCTATCATCATATTCTGAACTCAACAAACTGCTCTCACTCTGAAATAAATGAAGCTGTATGAGACACTCTCTAAGAAAATGGGTATACAGCAAAACCTCTCTAAACGGACTTTTAGCAGAGAAATAATAATTACTTCTAGGCAGGTGACTGCTTAATGCAGGGTGAAAGTCATGCAGAAAGCTCCCAGAGGAGCTTTCCGCATGGCTTTCACCCTGCATTAAGCTGTCACCTGTCTACAAGACCGATATTTATAACAAATTTAAAGTCCAGTTAATAGAGGTTTTACTGTATTTCACTTCAAACGGTGTAGCCCAAGATCATACATTACAACTATGATTAGATGTCTGATAAAATATTTCGCTCCAAGGACATATAGACACAGTCAAAGAATTACAACAGACCATGTCTTTAGCGGCTATCAAAAGAGATCTAACTATGTGCCTGTAAGGCAAGTTGTACCTTAATTCAGGTCAAAAGTAATGCAGAAAGCTCATGCAGAAGCTTTCTGCATTACCTTTGTCCCGCATTAAGCAACCACGTACTCTTTAAGACTCCTATGTTCAATAAATGTATGACCGCTTACGACATGTTTTAGTGTACTACAGTTTTTGATAAGTGTCAAACAGTGCAGGCCCTGACGTGGTGATTGCTTTAGGTCTACATTGCTTGTAACACACTATTAAGAAGTGTGTCAAGAAAATCAGTGGTAAATACGCTATTCCTACCCATTTACCCGTTTTTCTACGCGTAAGAAATGGGTAGTGAACGGTTAACGAACGGTTAACGAACGGTTACGCGATAAACGGTTTACACGCGTTAAACGCGAAAAGAAACGATTATACCAAAGAAGTTGCGGTAGGTGCATAAATTTTCCGTTTCATGCGGAGATTTCGGATCTTATCGATGATAGCCGTTTTCAAAAAAGTCCGAATGAAACGGGTTAGCCAAAATAAGAATCGATTCGTCACTCAACGAACGTTTAGCGGTTCAATCCCGGCTAGTGTCGACGATTTGCTCATTTAGTTAACGATATGTTTGTACAAAGCTATAATATCAGATATCCACTGTATATCAAACAAATGGATGGAAGAATTAGTCCTTTTTGAGTAGGTTTCTACGGTGGCACTGAGGTGACATATGCAAGAATTTTTTTCAAGTTTGTTTTCCCGAGATAATTTTTTTTATTATCTCGAGAATACGAAAAAAAAGTTCGTTTTTACGAGATAATTTTTTTTATTATCTCGAGAAAACGAAACAAAGTTCGTTTTCCTGAGATATTTTTTTTTATTATCTCAAGAAAACGAAGTAGTTCGTTTTCTCGAGATAAAAAAAATTATTATCTCGAGAAAACGAAACAAAGTTCGTTTTCCTGAGATAATTTTTTTTATTATCTCAAGAAAACGAAGTAGTTCGTTTTGACGAGATAAAAAAAATTATTATCTCGAGAAAACGAAAAAAGTTCGTTTTCATGAGATAATTTTTTTTATTATCTCAAGAAAACGAAGTAGTTCGTTTTAACGAGATAAAAAAAATTATTATCTCGAGAAAACGAAAAAAAGTTCGTTTTCATGAGATAATTTTTTTTATTATCTCGAGAAAACGAAGTAGTTCGTTTTAACGAGATAAAAAAAAATATTATCTCGAGAAAACGAAATAGTTCGTTTTAACGAGATAATTTTTTTTATTATCTCGAGAAAACGAAACAAAGTTCGTTTTCCTGAGATAATTTTTTAAGTCGTGCGCACGACTTAATAAGCCAATCAGAACCCTCCGTCAGAGTCAATTGTTCATCTATGGGGTTTCTCGTTTCCCGCTTAGCGAGGCTCGATAGATTTGCAAACACTTTTGACCTAGATCAGACAACAAGTAACAAGCGTCTGATCAGGATCTAAGCTGTTTGATACTCGGGCAATATAATTTTCCCAAAGTAAGCGAATCAGAAGAAGTTACGAATTGATGTGGAAGTGAATTATTTTTGCTGCGTGATTGCTGCATTTTATCACCACTTTTGCAAACAAAGAAGACCCGCATCAGACAGTTCCTATAGGAGCTACCAGATCAGGGTCTATTATGTTTCCTTAGAAAATGTCATAAATCAAGATTTTAACTTTCTACGCCAAAGTAGGCCCTGAACA
Source organism: Azorinus chamasolen (assembly GCA_963576725.1). Taxonomy (NCBI): domain Eukaryota; kingdom Metazoa; phylum Mollusca; class Bivalvia; order Cardiida; family Solecurtidae; genus Azorinus; species Azorinus chamasolen. The sequence goes on along the minus strand of OY755242.1, from coordinate 74,397,778 downwards.
GATAGCTCCTGAAGGATTTGTCTAACCAGGGTCTTCTATGTTTGCTTAGAACATATACTAAAATATAGAATATAGGCTAGATCTACTTCCTCAAAAATCTTATCAGTTTGCTCTTAAATAAATATTTATTATATCGGTATATTCATAGTGATGGAGGCTTTCACGAATAGTCATGTAGGAGTGCATGGGTTAATATGAAGAATCGCAGTTGTGTATAAACCTTTTGAAAGCCGGGAAGGTGTATTCGACATATGGGAAACGGATGGACGCTATCCATAAACAATTTAACCCTTTCCTTCATAGTTTCTATTAAAACTTAATTTTAGGTAGATCTAGTTATATAGATTTACATGCATTCATAAGGGTAGAAACTCTCTTTAATATTTATGGAGGAAATGGTTAGTGTATCAACGCGACTAACATTTGCGTCTATTGAAAATTGTATAGGGGTCTCATATCTTACCAATCTGATTCACTGCTTTTGTATAGTAAACCAATTACAAGCCTTATTTAGAACTACTCAACGTCATACTACTACTACTACACTGCCAGCAAATATTTATATGGGACGAGGCGAAAATTTCAAGTATTTATACGCATGTTTGCATCATAGGTATACGTGTATGGCTTGCCCTAGGGAAGCAAGGGAATTACCTCCCTTTAGTAGAATTAAATAAAATATTTTGTAATTGCCTAAAATCTCGTTTATATATTTGTTTTTTCTTTTTTATCACTGTAAAACTAATTAATTTTTTATATTTCAACTCCAATTAAAGCATAAATTATATGTATGCATCTTTAAAACTGTAGTGGATAAATATAAAATATTATTATAAATAACAGAAAAGCATATGGCTGTCAAATAAGGGAAGTAACTCTTGTAAAGCCATGATAAGGATTTTAGTACCCTCATAAGGAATCTATAGGGGTTTCTCGTGACCTTTATTGACCAATGGAATGACAATAATTTTGTAGGAGGTAAGATGAACGCAATTATGACGTCATATAAGTTCATCCCTTGTCTCGGCCATGTTCTCATAGGCCTCAAATACTTGCGAAAACTGTTGACTCTGATGGAGGGTTCTGATTGGCTTATTAAGTCGTGCGCACGACTTAAAAAATTATCTCAGGAAAACGAACTTTGTTTCGTTTTCTCGAGATAATAAAAAAAATTATCTCGTTAAAACGAACTATTTCGTTTTCTCGAGATAATATTTTTTTTTATCTCATTAAAACGAACTACTTCGTTTTCTTGAGATAATAAAAAAAATTATCTCATGAAAACGAACTTTTTTCGTTTTCTCGAGATAATAAATTTATTTATCTCGTCAAAACGAACTACTTCGTTTTCTTGAGATAATAAAAAATATTATCTCAGGAAAACGAACTTTGTTTCGTTTTCTCGAGATAATAAATTTATTTATCTCGTCAAAACGAACTACTTCGTTTTCTTGAGATAATAAAAAAAATTATCTCGTAAAAACGAACTTTTTTTTCGTATTCTCGAGATAATAAAAAAAATTATCTCGGGAAAACAAACTTGAAAAAAAATTCTTGCATATGTCACCTCAGTGCCACCGTAGGTTTCTACATTTTAGATAAAAAAAACTGTCACAAAGTAAACCACCAAATTTTGGATCCTGAATGAAGAAACCAACCAAAATAATTCAGATCTATTCTATTTCTTAACCCTTTCCCATTTGAATATTTCTGTCAGAAAAAATGACATCATGAGTATTTATTAGATCTTGCTGAATTTAACAACGGTATAAGTGCACACGCTTTTCTTGATATTTGTAGAAAATATAGTCAACTCTATTAATTTAAAATTTCATAAGCAGAGTGGGCCCTAATCCGACATTCCCTACAAGAGCCTTCATGTCTAGGTTTACTCTGTTTGCAAAGGCGTTGGAGTGTTATATCCACGTTAAGTAATGGGATAAGCAAATAATGCAGACCCAAGATCAAACGGCTTCCACGCGAGAAATCTGATCTGAACCTATTACGTTTTCAAAGGTGTTTTCATCATTATGAGGTAGATCTAAAGCGTTTTATACAAATAAGCATAGTTCATGCTCACATATAACTATGAAAACGTTCTTATCATTTTGTTACTTTGTGAAGATTAAACCTTTGTATGCCGAAATTTAAAAGTGGAATGGCCCATCATTGTTTAACTGTATATTCCATTCACTATTACCAGGCTTCTATTTGCTAGATAATTTTTAATTAGGTCTATGCAAATACTAGTGAAGACTCTGATCAACACACTGATGTTGTAGCTATATTGTCTGTGTTTACACTGCTTTCAAATGTCAGTACTTTTATTCCCCGCATTCGAATATTTAAAAAATGCTTAGTCTATAATTGTTATGAATGCATGAAAATAAATTGTCTTAGTTGAAGACTTTATTATTTACCCAGCCTAAGTATACGATCAAAGCTGGCAGATGGTCAGTACATCCTCTAGCTATTTTCTCAGCAGGGGACAATGGTCTTGACAGTGATCACGCCGCTGCTTTCTTATCAACAAAGTTGCGAACTATTACGTAACAGAAATACCAAATAATGTGTCCAATGATCTGAAAGTATGTTTTTTAGCTTCTCCAAATACAAGAAAACTATGTATTTGTTTTATATAATTGTAGATCTATGGCTCAGCACAAAGTTAAATCCAAACGTTTAAACCAATTAAGATTAATATAAATTCTAGTTTTAAAGATAGTTTAGATTGATATGATCTAGATCTATTGTAAAATACTTCTACTATATCTTATACGGTACTGTACGTACAGTAGCAAAAAAGACATTTTACAACATATAGATGAACGCAATGAGAATGTAGATCTTTATTTTAATATAGATCTAGATCTAGCTAGATCTTATGGAAATGAAACGAAAATTAAAAGTTTAAATACTGTTAACCCTTTCGCCGCCAGTGTAGGATCTGTGATTACCTTTGCAAACAGTTTGGATCCAGATGAGACGCAAAAGGTTTTGGACCCAGATGAGACGCGGGGCGGGGTAACTCGGCATCTCATCGGGATCAAAACTGTTTGTTACTGTCACTATGTTTTTGAAATCTTAATTTTACATATCAGGAGTGTCTAACAGGTAAATGAGAATGTCTCCCCAATTCAAGAAAGGCCATATCAAGGATTACCCCCCCCCCCTTTCGTCCATGATTACTCCCCTTTCATCCGGGCTCTTAAACGTTTAGGAAACGCGTTAAGATACGCGTAAACAAACGGTTAGAAACCCGTTTAACGAAACGGCTAAGAAACGGGTAACGAACGGTTAGGTAACGCGTAAGAAACGCGTTAAGTGGGTAGGAATAGCGTATTTACCGCTTACGACATGTTTTAGTGTACTACAGTTTTTGATAAGTGTCAAACAGTGCAGGCCCTGACGTGGTGATTGCTTTAGGTCTACATTGCTTGTAACACACTATTAAGAAGTGTGTCAAGAAAATCAAACTAAAATATTTTCACATTTCTCCACCAAAACCTATTTTGCTGCATTTCATTAGAATCGCATCTCCAAACTGAGTTGTAGCAAGTCAGGTTTGACTGAAAAATAAGAGTTTGTTAATAGACCAATACTCATCATATATACAGCCCTGTGAGAATACATGCTGTAAGGAGTTAAACTGTCAACCTCTCGACTGTTAGTGTCTTAACCCCATTCCCACTTAAACTATTTTAGACCTAACCTCTTTGAATGAATCTACCAAAAAGTAGCATTAACTAGAGAAAAGGAAATTTTCAGGATTGTGTAGTTTTGACACCATTGTGATAAATAGAGCATTTGCTCCTGTGGAGCAAATGCTCTATTTATCACAATAGTTTCACAAAGTGACTTTTACAGAAGCGTCAAAAGGCGTCAATATGCGGGAATGGGTTAAGATTCATTGGACACGTCCTATGCATTTCGGTAACTCTTACTTTATATACTCGGGCTGCAATTATTAAATTTAATTGCAGCCGATTATGTAAAGTAAGTGTTGGCCTCATTTTCAAACGGAGTAGACCTAGAATAGATGGCTCTTGCAAGAACCGTCTGATCAGGGTATAATTTGTTGTCGTTAAAAAAGATTTAGATAATAAGAATCTATAGTGTATACAGCCATTATGTCTGATATGAATATTCATGAAGTAGGCCATAGTGTTAAACTGCATTAACCCATTCCCTCATATGGACGCCTTTTAGCACCTCTGCAAAAGTCACCTGTTTAAACCATTGTGATAAATAGGAGCAAATGCTCTATTTATCACAATGGTTTCAAACTACAAAATTCTCATTTTCTCTAGTTAATGATCCTATTCGGTAGATTTATTCAAAGAGGTTGACTCTAAAAATAGTCTATGACGTAATGGGTTAAAAGGAATACGTATAGATGATATCTAAATTACGACTAATCACAGTCAGTCACTGGTTTACCATGGCAACCAATACCTCTGAAACACCTGCCATTAAGTTCGGGGCATCCATGTATCCTTACTTTTCCCCAATTTTCAACATAAAAAAATAATATCTAAATGTGTGACCAATCAAAGACAAACCACTCCGTTATCATGGCAACCAACTCATTCAACACTGATTGACCATTCCATTTTAAATATTCAGCATTGAAAGGTTAAGTATTGAAAAAAAAAAATCAACGTACAGGTAGTGATCTGATGCGATCCTGATCGTCTTCCGGGTCACTCCAGTAATGTTGCTCGTCCAATATATGTTCGATCCTCTTCTTGTTCCGGTACTGCTGCATAAACCTGGTGTTACCAGACATGCCATACTCTTGAAATTCATCATCTGACGTCATCACGTCTTCCTCTCTGGCAAGCTTATCTCCCTTGCCTCCCAATTTGCGGGTTCGATTTCGCGCGAGTTTGGTCATATGTTGTTTCTTGGTCTTCGCCCTTAATTTCATTCGTTTCTTCTCCTCGTCATGACGGGAGACTAACACCGTGGTCAGATATCCCGAGGGCTGAAAAGGGATGGGTGCTATTAAGACTTTACCAGATAAACCTTTTCCCTGTTCTAAGTGTATTCTAAATTTCAATACCTACTGAATATTCATCGGAAAATAGTTTCAACGAAATATGGAAGGCGGAACATTGTAGCCATTTTAAAAAGTGTAGAAACAGATCTTTCAAATTTAATTCTACGTTTCCGAATTCAAACAGTGTATACCCAGATTAGAGAGCTCCTAGATAAGTTCCCCTTCCCCGATTAGGGTTTGCACTAGTCTCATTCAAAATCCTTCCCAGCAAGTTTAAACTATCTTAGTGATAAAACTGTTTAGATAAAAACCGACTGAATATACATTATTCATCAATGCAATGTACATCTAAAACGAGGATTAATCTTTAACATAGCATATAATTATATACTCTCTCTCTCTCTCTCTCTCTCTCTCTCTCTCTCTCTCTCTTTCTCCCCTCTTTCCCTTTCTCCGTCTGCCTGTCTGTCTCTCTCTCAGACTCAGACACGACCTGACTCACATTTGTACACATTTTGGATCCAGATGAAGATGATACACCGAGTAATTCGAGTCTCATCAGCATCCAAGATGTTTGTCGCTCAGACAATGGCTTTTTAACCCTTCTTTTGCTGAATTTTAAAAAACACATTTCTCCTTCTTTACCCATGCCCTGTTGTATAATTACATATATCTTCACTGTCTACAGGTATTTCGCTGTGCAATCACTGCTGTGGAGTGCACTGGTTGCACAATCAACTTGTAAATAGTGCAGACCCTGATGAGACAGCTCCTGCAGGAGCTGTCTCATCTGGGTCTTCACTATTTACAGGTAGGTATATTGACGTGAATAGCAAGCGAAGGGTTAAGTGCACTGGGGAGTAAGTGAAAACATAGCATATAAACCCTCTTTCTATCTGTCTGTTTATCAATAATCTGATTGTCTCTATTTTCCCCTCTCACTCCTATTCTCATTCTCATTCTCTCCATCTCTCCCTCCCGCTCTCATATCTCCCTCTTTCCCATCTCTCTCGGTCTGCATCTACATATCTTCTCTTGCGCTACATGTATCTATACTATTTACGTGTACACCATACAACTGCCTATTCACAATTTACCATGTAGTTGGTCCCTTCCTTGATGCCAACGTTTCTAAACTTCCTCTGGTACTCACTGTCCGAGGAATGGTGGCCATCGTCATCTGTTTTCTGCTCATAGATAATGCGCAAATACAGTAAACTACCACTTAATTAAACGATAACTTTATGAATAAACAAAGGTTTCTTGAAAAGCAGATGGGTGCTATTACGATTACTTCAGTCGTACGATCTTCCATAAGCATGAAACAACACATCATATTACTGCAGGTTAAGCTAACAAATACCACCACTTAAAAGAAGTGTAATTCTTGATTATTTTTAGAACAGGTGGTGTTTAAATACAGGACAAAAGTAATACAAAAAGCTCCTATAGGAAGTTTTTGTATCACTTTTGCCCTGCATTAAGTAACCACCTGCTTTTACAGACCACTCAATAAATTATGTGGTCGCATTAGTGATATTCTACTGTAGTACATGTACCTACCCTTTGCTCGGCCCTTCTTTCTTCGCCCGGCTGTCTATCGTCCTCCTCCGAATCATCATTCTAGGGTATACAAGCATAGCTCATTTAACCAGGAACATTTTAATCTTTGACATTTTTGTGTGATACCATTACATACAATATGAACCCGCAATGAGACGTATAATTTGGTGCCTCATCACGGTCTACACTATCTGGTTGGTACTCGGATATAATGTTAGTAGAAAACTAACACATATAGCTTATGACTTTAAATACGACACAGATTTAGATTTTAGCGCCTAGACGTTTACTCAGCTCAGCGTGATAACATATAATTACAGAAAACCTCTCTATAACGGCCACTAAATTACATTAATTATTTTGTGTTAAAGGCAGGTGGCTGCTTAAAGCAAGGTGAAAGTAAAATAGAACGCTCCTATAGGGGCGTTCTGTTCTACTTTCACATTGCTTTAAGCAGCCACCTGCCCTAAATACCAACCAATTTATACAATTTAGTGGCCGTTATAGAGAGGTTTAACTGTTATCACTTACCTTAATTCATTTGCTCGTTGTTTTTGTTGAACTTTCATTTTACATTAGTTATTATAACATTTTAGCAAGCTATGAGTGACCTTGTGATACTATTGTATCAAACAGTTTGGATCCAGATTAGACATCAAGTAACTCGGTGTCTCATTAGTATCCGCAGTGTTTGTCACTCGGAAATAATATTTGTAGCAATATTAATACACAGTAGTTGTAGTTTATGACTTGGACCCTTTCTTTCCCTGTTCTATGTTTATTTCAAAAGTCAATACCTACTGGATATTCATAGATAAATAGTAATAATGAAGTATGGTATTTTATATTGAACATTGTAGCTATTTTAGAAAGTAAAAAACATATCTATCAAATTCCATTAACAAACAGAGTAGATCCTGATCAGACAGCTTTTCTAGGAGCCGTCTGATCTGGGTCTACTCTGTTTGCAAATGCGGGAAAAGGCGTTTATACGAAGAAAAGGGATAAATATGTTTTTATAGCTAAATATAGTTTGGCCACACCTGTGCTACTTCCATTTGTAGTTTCGTCACCAAAACACCATTAATTAACCCTTTACCTGATAGAAGCGGCTTTTAGCGTGTTTGATTTATTCCTCCGCTGAAGAAAATAGTTCAAATTCATACAGTCATGAACATATTGCATAATAAATATTTTCTATATCCTAGTAGGTGGTAGCTTAAAGCAGGCTGAAAGTAAAGCAGAATGCGCCTTAAGGCGCATTCTGCTTTACTTTCAACCTGCTTTAAGTGGTCATATGTCTTGAAAACTAGAAACAGGCTATTGGGTAAAGGGTTAAACTTAAATGTATTTATACTCAGCCAACATTATAAAACTTGAGGTCGTATTCTTTACAAAGCTACAATAAAATGACTACTATTTCAGCACGATGATCATAATTACACAAATGGCTGGCTATACTGAATGGATTTAACCCATGTCCCTCTGTAAAAATAGCAATGTCACACCAAATTGGCATATGATGCAATTTTGACGACATACAATTCGATCGAGCTTTTGCGAAACTATTGACTGGGTGTCAAACAGCTTGGATCCTGATAAGACACCAACATTACTCGGCGTCTCGTCTGGGTCAAGGTTGTTAGCAAATACATGTCAGATCGCAATAGCAAGAATAAGGGCAATTGACTGTCGATATTTTCAAGGTTATCCCTATCATTCCATATTGGGACTTTTTATGAAAGAAAATTTAAAAGTAATAAAACATTCCAAAAATAAATTTCCTTTGCACTTCTTGTCAATACACGGTTAGTTTGTACAGTAAAGTCTCGCTAATGCGACCACATAATTCATTAATACATTGACCCATTACCTCATAGGCTATTTTTAGATACAACCTCTTTGAATAAATCTACCGAAAAGGAGCGTTGACTAGAGAAAAGGAAACATTTAGAATTTTGTAGTTTGAAACCATTGCGATAAATAGAGCATTTGCTCCTATAGGAGCAAATGCTCTATTTATCACAATGGTTTCACAAAGTCGTCAAAAGTCGAAAATATGAGGGAAAGGGTTAAAAACCCTCTAAACCGGACGTTCAACTTAGTATAAATACCGGTCTTAGAGACAGGTGGCAGCCTAATGCACGGTGAAAGCTCTTCTAGGAGCTTTCTGCATGACTTCCATCCTTCATTAAGCAGCCATCTGCCTAAAAGTATCTAAATTATTCTCTACTAGATTTCCGGTTCAGAGGGGTTTCACTGTAATAAGGAGTCTGGTTGGTTGCTTAGTGCAGGGCAAATGTAACACAGAAAACTCCTACAGGGGATCTCTGCATAACTTTGTCTTGCATTAAACTACCATCTTGTTTTAAAAAGCCAAAGCATTTCGTTTGAGTGGTCGTATTCGCGAGGCTTTAGCCTACTGTAACGAATATGTGACAGTAAGTATAACTAGAATCGGATCAAAGCTAAATCTGGCAGAATGTCACATTTCAACCAGGTATATGCCACAACAATGGTGTCTTTTTAAGATATGTCATAACTTTAATGTACTTTGAGTGCCATTAACATGAAGATAAGTAATAAATGAAATGAAAAATGCTGTTCGTGGAATTTTGATTTTTTTTAAAAAAAATGTATATATGTTTGGGGTGAACAAAACAGTAGAAACTGATCACAGTTCCTACAGGAGCTGTCCGATCAAATAAAGGATTAAATGGTAGGTCAGGGGAATTAAAAAGGTTATGGTCTGTATGTATATTATGTACGGAGTTTGGAAGCCATTTGGTGATTCAGAACATTGAAACTATCGTTTGTATTGTGGAAACAAAAGCCACATAGAAAATGATAAGTCCAGTTGACGTTCATTACAGTACACTATTACGAAAGGGATCAGTACTAATGGAAGTAACAGCTAGCTTGATTTTGACCAATATTTTCGTTATATATAGATCTCTTTGTATATACACAGAGCAACAGATAAATGTGCGTATCCAAGTACTAAAATCGTCAATTTTCCACCAAACCCTATGATGTGACCACTCTTTAGAATCATCTCAAAGAGACGATTCTTAAGTGTGGTCACAACATAGGGCTTGATAGAGAAACAGAGGAGCTATTTTGGAATATATTTAAATCTACGCATCTCATCTGGGCCTCTGTTAATGTATGGAAACAATACGTAAAGTTAGAACAAAGACAGTAAATCTATTGCAAGAGTTTCGGTTGAAATTTGGAGCACTTTGGCTCAGTTTAATTGTTAATCCTTTGAATGCGAGAAACGAGTGTAAACCATACAAATCATACAAATGAAATCAATAGTGGTGGGGAGACAGAGCACTTTGGTTGTTTGGAGAATGTTTAAACCGATAAACTCGTTGGTTATCAGTGTTATCTAACAAAACAATGGAGTCAAAAATAACACATTGATCTGCAGAAGATGTAGTGAGGCAGGTTACAGAAGACAAATCCAGCAACTCTCTCCCACTCTCTCGCTCCTTCTATCTTGCTCCTCTCTCTCTCTCTCTCTCTCTCTCGCCCCGTATCTCGCTCACTGCCTATCTGTCTGTATGTCTTTCTGTCTTTCATCTGTCTGTCACGTCTGTCTGTCGGCCTGTCTTTCTGTCGCTGTATGCCTCTGTCTCTATCTGTCTATCTGTCTGTCTGTCTGTCCCCTCTCTCTCTCTCTTTCCGTTTCAATCTGGATCTTAGCTGCTTGCAATTGTAACTAAAATTGCGATTAGCGGGATACCGGTTTAATATTTGCTGATGTGTATTGATAACACTGAATGTGAAAACGATTTGCACATAACTCATGCTTTTACATATAATAAAATACCTCTTTTGTTTCTTTCTGAATGTCGATACCTAACTGATAAGTAGAGGTTTCTGATTGAAAAAAAATATTAAATACATGTATTATTCTATTCAGTGCTAACCGTTTACTTACCTCCCCCCTCTCTCCGGGGCGCCCAATTAACCCATAGTGAGCAAAAAACGAACGTTAATCAACACAGACAAACACACATTTGCCAACAGCTTATATCCAGATCAGATGTTGAATTACTCGGCGTCTCGTCAGGATCCAAGTTGTTCGACACTGCCAAATGTTTCTCAAAAAGCAGCTTAACCCTTAACTCCATAAATACGCTTTTGCAAAAAGAGACGATCCAGATCAGACGGTTCCTATAGAAGCCGTCTGATCAGGGTCTGCTCTGTTTGTTTATGATATAATATAGATATGATTCTACAGTTTCTGCCATTACCAAACATCCCCGTGTTCATGTGCTATTACATTCATAGGGCCAATATTTCTTACATGAATATTCATTGAGTAAATGGTTACAAGAATTGTAAACTATTCGAATTTAAACTGACGTCGTTTTTAACAGTAAAAAATGGTTATCATTATGTTAGTCACCTTATCTGTTGCGAGAGTGATCACGGTGGTTGGATTGTGTCTGTCTGTATGACGTCAATCACCCCAACCCCACTACAGATGGTATTTGCACGCTTTTGACGACTTTTGGCACATTTGGAAACTGAGTACATGTAGATCGAGGTCAGTCAGCTCCTGTCGGAGTTGTCTGATAAAGAACTGTTCCGTTTGCTTATGGGATATTATATCTCTGATTCTGACGTTTTTTGTCACAGCCAAACATTTCATTGCTAATGTGTAATTATAAAAATCCGTTCATGCATATTCATACAGTACTAATATTCATGGGTAGAAAGGGTACGAACATTATATAATCTTGACGAACGTCTTTAAAATTATGTGCAAGAACAGATTTGCCCAAACTACTAGTACATTGTTTCAAAATGTGTCTAAAGTAAAATGTTCTGTTCTGGTAAAAACTATACGATAATAGGATGTCTTTACGTATCCGAAAATATTACCGGACCATAACCAAATAAGCAGTCGTTAACGTGTCTGAAATTGTTTTATATGCTTTCTTTTTTCAGTTAAACCTGCATTAAGCACCCATTTATTGAACAAGCAAGGAATCTTAAAACGACATACTGCTGCTTTACGCCGGTCAAAAGTAATACAGAGAACTCCATTCTAAATTAAGCTACCGTATGTAACAGAGACCAACACTCAGACGCATTTAAATATCGCCTTTGCAAACAGAGTACACCAATCCCAGATCAGCAAACCCTTCCCTCATATAAACGTGTTTTCACGCATTTGCAAAAACAGTAGACCCATATCAGACGGCTCATAGAGGAGCCGCCTGATCAGTGTCTGCTCTGTTTGCTAATGGAATTTGATATATATCTGTTTCTTTATTTTCTAAAATGGTCACAATGTTTCACCTTCCATATTTAATTATAACTACGTTTTTCATGATTATTCAATAGGTATGGAAATTCGGAACACACATAGAGCAGGGAAAGAATTAAGCTGCTTAATATTCATACAAACATTTACTTTCTACATGCTTATTCATAAGGTTTAGGGTTTAAACAGGCCTTGCTGTTTCATTTTACCGTTCCGTTGTGATAAACGAGGTCATATCTATCATCAAGGCAGCGTGAATACTTTACTTATTACATTGTTATCTATAAAATTAAAATCTGAATTATAACTGGGGCAGTATGAAAAAATAAAACATTCAAATTTGGGCATGCCGAATAACGTAGCAAAACAATATTTTCAATTTAGTAGCTATGCAGATCCTTAACCCTTTCACCGCCGCGACGCATAAATGCACCACGACAAATAGTGCAGTCCCAGATTAGACGCCGCCTTTTCAAGGCGGCGTCTGATCAGGGACTTCACTATTTGTCTCAATCTCTATTTCTATATATGTGCTTTATTCCTTTGAAATGTGCATTTATTTATCTCATTTCCTTATTTTACTGAATGGTTTAACAAACTTGGATTTGCAGACGGCAATTAGAAATTTGGCGCCGAAAGGGTTAAAATAGAAGACAGCTTACATCATGCAGAAAGCTCCGAAAGGAGTCCACTCTGCATTAATCAGCCACTAGCCTACATACCAAGATCTAAATTATTATTTACTAAAACTTCCGTTTAGATGGTACTTTGTTGTACATGTATATAGGTCGAGACCAAGGGGTTAACTGAAAAGGTCATCTGGTCAGAGTCTACGGTGTTTTCTTTGAAAAGTTTTTCATCAAAATCGATCGTTTCCGATGCATGCGTTAAAAACTTTAGATCGATTTGATAATTCGGCAGTGAAAATTTTAAGCAAACTGTGGTTGAATTGATAATGCTGCTTGGTTTAGATTCAGATGAGAAGCCGTGTATTCAGTGTTCCATTAGGATTTAGATTTGTTCGGCAAACACTTTGCATTGATGTGCCTAAAGGTTATATATGCTTTATTTTATGACGAATTAGACTGGAATTTGCTCATGCAATTAACCATTTGCTTGTTTAAAAATTGTTCACGATTTTATCACCTCATTAATATTCATGAGCAGAACCAATAAAATGGAACGGTTTTTTTTCTCACCATTCTGGAAACTGTAAAATCAGAGATATAAAATTCCAAAAGCAAACAGAGCAGACACTGATCAGACAGCTCCTTCAGAGCTGTCTGATCTGGGTCTACTGTGTTTGCCACAGGCGTGAAAAGGCTTTTATATGAAGAAATGCGTTTAAGGTGAATTCAATGTTGTATGTACCATTTAGCTGCTAGCGACACATTCATTTCCAAATAGAGTAGACCCAGATAATACAGCTCCTGTAGGAGTTGTCTGATCAGAGTTTGCTCTATTGGCTTAGGAAACAGTAGATATATAATTGATTCGACAGTTTCTGCCATGGTCAAAATTGACCTAGTGCATGATGATATTATTTAAACAATCAGCTAATTGATGTTAATACACTCATTGTTTCTTACTTGAATATAAAGCTGGTGAAAGGTTTACCCTTTATTACATAAATACGACTTTCTACGCATTTGCCAACAGAGTAGACCCATATCAGACGGCTCATATAGGAGCCGTCTGATCAGAGTATGCTCTGTTTGCTTATGAAATAATATAAATTCTACAGTTTCTGCAATGCGCAAAACCTCATGTGTCCGTGTACTATTTTAAACAGTTAATATTCACGGTGTCATTATTTCTTACTTGGATACTGAGTTGTTAAAAGATAAAAGGGCGCCGCTCGGGCTATGAATAGCTATGAAATTTAATTCAAATACATCAAGTGGCCACTCGTTATTATAATTTGCCTAATGAATATTCATGTAAGAAATATTGACACAATGAATATTATTTAGATGCATTTTTAAAATGGATTTTTTTGTTCACGACAGAAACTTTAGAATAAGATCTATATTATTCCACATAAGCAAATAGAGTAGACCCAGTTCAGATAGATCCTGTATGAACCATATTGTCTGGGATTCCTCTGTTTGCAAAGGCGTCTAAAGTCGTTTAAAGACGATTAAAGGCCTACCTATGGGTTTAAATTACTAAAGACAGAGACTTAATATATGCACTTATATGGGGCGCTATCTTTTCACCTTTCGCCGACTGAAAATGATCGTCAACCTCAGCATATTGTTGACTATATCATATCACCCATCAAATGTATCCTTTTGTCTATTTAAAATGGTTTAATTGAATTGTTGTCCAATGGAAGCCAGTCAGGCCTCTAATCGGGATCAATACTGATTGTCAGTGGCAACTTATTTACACAAAAGCCTAGATGAATGGCTGTACGTATTGATTAAGCAATAGTTAAACCCTTTGAGTGCGGGAAACGAATGCACTAGTATTTGCAAACAGTGTAGACCCAGATCAGAGGGCTCCTAGAAGAGCCTTCTGATCTCAGTCTGCACTGGTTGTCATTCACTATTTCCCCCCCCCCCCATTTTTCGCGATGATGGGGGCACAGCAAACATGATGGTGTAAGCCGAGGCATCGATGGGCTCAGCAAACAGCGCAGACACTGATCAGAGGGCTCCTGAATGAGCCCCCCCCCGATCTGAATCTAAACTGTTTGCCTTTGACCCTTTTAAGGGACACTGGACACAAATGGGTTAATCCTTTCATACTGAATGGACCCCGGAATGCTGTTTAACAATAATAGATCATTCCACTTTGAAATTTCAGTAATCAAAGGCTTTATACTTAGTATACTGCCTCCTTCAAAATCGTCTTCTGTGAAACACTATAGAATTAGTAGATATCATTTTGATTGCAGGAAAATATACGAGAGTCAAACAGTTTTCCATGGGCCTAGTTAGACATCACATTACTGAGTGGCTGATCTAGATCTTAACTGTTTGTAAATGCCGACATAGCAGCCGTTTGACACTGTAAAGGCTGAGTGGCTCTTTGGTGGCTTGTTGACATTTTAAAGTTGTTAATTAAATTTTACTGAAGGTTCAGGTTGGCGCTGTTTGTTCTGAACAAACAGCATTTACATATCACATTAGACAACCACTTACAAATTATAGATTCCACGCATGTATTAACTCTTATCGTGTCTAGTGCTATCCGACATGCACTTGCAAACCGTTTGGATCCAGATGAGACGCCGAGTTACTCGGCGTCTCATCTGGATCCAAGCTGTTTGACACTCAGCCAATAGTTTCTGAAGATTTTGAACGAATCGGATGTGCATGGTACAAATTGTATCACATAAGGGTTTGAGCAGATGTTTGTTTACAGCCTGAGAACGGTTGAACGAGGTTTAATTATGGGTCTGTGAGACAGGTGGTGGCTTAATGCAGGTCAAAAATAATACAGAAAGCTCCTATAGGAGCACCAACACCTACAATACATTGTCAATGCTGCAAACAGTTTAGATCCTGATTAGGTGAATCGTTCAGGCGCTATTTGCAGACTTGTAATTGTATTTTCCCAGGCATTGTGCGTTTTTATCATGCTTGTGTGCTGTATTAAAAGTTCTCAATTCTTCCTTACACAAAGTTCGGACTAGCCAGGTTTTGCTCTGGGCCTTATCTGGATCCAATCTGTATGCAAGCGCTAGTCAATTCTAGATTAGTGGGAGAATGTCTGATCCTTCTTTTGCTGAAAAAAATATGTCTGCCCAAACATTGACGTAACAGTTTTACTTACGTTCGATTCGTTCACGCTTTTATGAAATTATTGACCTATTGCCAAACAGACTGGATCCAGATGAGACGCCGAGTTACTCGGCGTCTCATCTGGATCCAATCCGTTTGCAAATGTTAGCCATATCTAAATGACAATACAGCAAAACCTTCTAAACCGGAATTCTAGTAGAGAAGAATTTAGATACTTTTAAGCAGGTGGCTGCTTAATGCAGGGTGAAAATCATACAGAAAGCTCCAGGAATCTGCCGCCTGTCTTCAAAACCGATATTTGTACTAATTTTAACGTTTGGTTTAGATGGTTTTTACTGTATGTATGCACAAAGGGAGTGCAATTTCATGTAATTGCACTTCCTTTGTGCGTACATAAATACAGTAAAATACATCTTAATGTCTACCATGTGTAGTAGATTTGCATTTTCTCCTCTGTACATCTCTATCTATCTATTTCCCTTCTCTGATCTTACACTAGTATTTCTATCAGGACTGTTTACGTCATTGTACACATATGAACTTGTAAACTGTATAGGGGAAAAGCCGTTTCCTAATGTTGAGAGATGGCCACGATTCCGTTTCTATGTATAATTAGAAATAAAATATGTTTAAAATAAACTAACAAACTACACATATTGTGATGAAAATGAACAACAATATATCAATCTCGATAGTATGTGACTTACAGGTAGAATTTGTGCGACACATATTTGGCTTTCAACAGCGGTTCCATATAAGTATTCAATATCCTACACCATCATATAATATTCTAATACAAAAGTACATCCTTATATACATTGTATCAAACAATATATACTAAACATTTGAATGCGAGAATCCAATGTACCGACATTTGAAAACAGTGTAGACCTACAGCAGATAGTTCCTAAAGGGTTAACCTAAAGGAACCTCTGATCAGGGTCTGCACTGTTTGTGATTCAAAATCCTCGAGCAAATGTATGCCTTTCATACAGAATGGACTCCTTCATTAACCCCGTTCCCTCATATAAACGCTTTTCACAACTTTGCAAACAGAGTCTATCCAGATGAGAGGCTCCTATAGGAGGTGTCTGATCAGGGTCTGGTCTGTTTGTTACAAATTACAATAGATCTGACTCTACAGTTTCGACTAATACCAACATACCATGTTTTCATATGCCATTCTTAAAATTCAGCTAATTCATACTCGTGATTATGTTATTATTTCTTACATAAATATTATAAAGGGAAATGGGTAACCCATTTCCTTATATTGACGCCTCTGCAATAGTCACCTGTTGAAACCATTGTGATAAATAGAGCATTTGCTCCTATAGGAGCAAATGCTCTATTTATCACAATGGTTTCAAACTACAAAATTATAAATGTTTCCTTTTCTCTAGTTAATGCTCCTTTTCGGTAGATTTATTCAAAGAGGTTGGATCTAAAAATAGCCTATAAGGGAATGGGTTAAACATTGTATGTCTATCTCACTTTGAATATTCAGCATTCAAATGGATAGAACATTACCATAAAGGCGACTCTTATTACATTGCTTATCCATTAAACATTTCTAAATTGATGAATTCATGTTTATAGCATTTGGTGCATGTTTTATTCATTCGTATCACAAACAGTCTCCCCTGAAGAAAATCACAATGTTTAGTGAGACACCTTGCAAGCCATTAACAGATGGCCAGTCATGCACCGTCTGATACTGATCTGCAATTACTCTGCCGTTCTCTAGATTTATTTCCCATGAACGATTAACCCTTTCCCTTATATAGACGACTTTTGACGACTCTGTAAAAGTCACTTTGTGAAACCATTATGATAGATAGAGCATTTGTTCCTATATGAGCAAATGCTCTATTTATCACAATGGTTTCAAACTACAAAATTCTAAAAAGATAATTTTCTCTAGTTAATGCTCCTTTTGGGTAGATTTATTCAAAGAGGTTGTATCTAAAAATAGCCCATGAGGTAATTGGTTAATAATCACCTTTACATCTCGCTGTTTTCTGTTATCCAAACCTCTGTCGTCTTCCTCCTGGTCTTTGTCATGCCGAGATGGCGGATCACCTACAGGAACAGGGGCTACTATAGACTTTAATCCAGCATCGCCATTACTTTCAGTGTTATTCTTATCACTTTCTTCTTCTGCACGTGATTTACTTTGGTTATCTTCATCAACATCTGAGCCAGCAGTTTCAGACGGTTCTTTGTCATTTTCATTATCTACTGTTTCTTGTTGTTCTTCTGCTTCCATTTGCTCATTTTCACTTTTATTATCTGATACTACACTTCGTTTTTCCTCCTGTTCATCTTGAATCTCATGTTCACTTTCCTGGCCCGCTTCATCGTCTTTCTTTGGCGACACATCTTCCTCCGATTCCTTTTCATTTGCTTCAGATTCATTTTCACTTTGATGTTCAGCGTTATCTTCTATTTCACCATGATCAGAATCTGTTTTTTCCTCGTCTTGGTCCTCTTTTGGATCTTCAGAATGTTTTTCTTCCATTTCTGTCTGTGAATCATCCTCGTCACTATCATCTTCCTCTTCCTGAGCTTCAGACGTTGTTTCATCTGTTTCCGCCTGTGATTCTCCTTCAACATTATCTTGT
This sequence comes from Azorinus chamasolen, assembly GCA_963576725.1. Classification (NCBI taxonomy): domain Eukaryota; kingdom Metazoa; phylum Mollusca; class Bivalvia; order Cardiida; family Solecurtidae; genus Azorinus; species Azorinus chamasolen. The sequence continues at coordinate 74,379,553 of OY755242.1, read as the reverse complement.
TCCTCATCTGGAGGTTCATGAGGTTGTGCTTCATCTGTTTTAGACTGTTTATCTTCTTCCACTGTCTCCTCCTCGTTTACTGATTTAGTATCTTCATTTTCAACTTGCTCCTGCAATAGACAGTCACGAACCATAAGAAAATTAAATCGTTCAAAAATAGTACATGTATTTAGTTACGAGTACGGTGTACTTCGTGTTTTAGCATTCTTCGTGACTCATATAAATTGGAAAAACCTTTATCTTACGAACAGTCTTGCTTGAATGTCAAGGGAGTTCTTTTAAATTAATATGATCAAATACCTCAATTATTTTACATCAGATAAACTAACGCAAATACTGAAGACTCATATCGAAATGCTACTTCCGGGATTGTTCAGGATCTACACTATTGCCTATTACAATAGCTTCAACAATCATGACCAAACAGAATAGAGCTTTACATGTTTTAATCTGAATATCAGTTGGATAACAGCTTAGCTCACATACATGTCACCTAGCTGCTGTTCTATGAACTGTATATCAAGGACAATTGAAATTCACTAGTGTAGGTTTTAATAATCCCTTTATATCGACAAGTAAATACAACATATATCGTAATACAGTAAAACCTCTCTATAACGACCACTAAATTGTGTTTATTAGTTGGTATTTTGGGCAGGTGGCTGCTTAAAGCAAGGTGAAAGTAAAACAGAACGCTCCCATAGGAGCGTTCTGTTTTACTTTCACCTTGCTTTAAGCTTCCACCTGCCTTTAACGCAAAATACTTGATGTAATTAAGTGGTCGTTCTAGAGAGGTTTTACTGTATATAAAAGTAGGCGGGTGCTTCATGCAGGGCGAAAGTAATTCAAAAAGTTCATACAGGAGCTGTTTGCATAATATTTGTCCTGCATCAAGCTACCACCTGCCTCTGTGACCTAGAATTAGATCGACATGTAGAGTTGGTGGTCGTTTTAAATGGATTTTACAGTACACATGTACATATGTACACATGTGATATTTGAAGGAACTTATTATCAAGCATATAAGAGTTAAAAACTCCAATGAAAGGTTCTTATGTGTTTAGCTGATCTATATTTATGTAAGAAATAAAGAAACCATGGATATTAATTAGATAATAATGTTATGGCATATGAACTCATGCATGATTGGCTATTGCATAAACTGTAGAATCATATCTCTCTACATACATTATCCATGAGCAAACAGAGCAGACCTTGATCAGACAGATCCTGTAAGAGATGTCTTGTCTGTGTCTACTCTGTTTGCAAATACTTCAAATGCGTCTCTACTGGATAATTAATGGGTTTGATCTAACAGGCCTAGGCTCAAGTAGTTGCCTATTCATATTGCGTTGATTCAAATTCAATGAAATAAGAGTTACATGTATGTTAGTTTGTTAGGTATGACTGTCTGCGTGATGTGATTCTAATTGACTAGACAGTGAAAGATTTCTGGATAATTGACGGTATTCATCGGGGGAAGTTACGCAGAGAAGGGTAATACGGGTGTATTTTGATTCTTGTTATGTGTATTGTTATAACTCAAAATATATGACGTGCAGCAGAGGCAGCTCGGCACATACACGACATGCAGACAGACAGACATACGGACAGACATACAGATAGTATAGCACTTTAAATAGTCTGGTGTAAGTCTACTCCTGTAGCGGTAGCAAGCGGTATTAATGATTAAATGTGTGAAAAGTAGCGTTCGTATTTATTTGGCGCACGTGATTGATAATGTCGAAAGCTATTTTGATAAAGATTTATAAAGCTATAAAGTAGACATGATGTATTTATTTAAGATACGTAACTTGACAAAACATCAACTATAGAACCCTGCATTAGTATACATATAGGGATTACAGGACTGTGTTTCAAAGCAGTGCATAGCTATGTGTACAGTGGAACCTGTCCTAAGAGACCATCTATTCATTGAACATAGGGATCTTAAAAAGCAAGCGGTTGCTTAATGCAGGGCAAATGTAATGCATAAAGCTCCTGTATATATATTTGACATGCATTAACTCTTTCGGAGCCAATGTCGTCTGTTGGCACCAATGAAAACAGTGCAGTCCCATGTCAGATGCCGCCTTTTCAAGGCGGCATCTGACCTGGGACTTTACTGTTTTCTGTATTATTTCAGCCCAAGCATACAGGTTTTTAAAAACAAATGTTTTACTTATATGCCTTTATTATATAGTTTAGAATTATATTTAATATGAAATTATTATTGCAGACGACACTTTTAAATTTGGCGCCAAAAGAGTTAAGCTACCGCCTGCCATACAGACGACTAATTAGACTTCTTTTGTGATGGACGCTTAAGGCAGATTCTACTGTATGCACTTACATTTTAAGGACAGTAAGTAAGGGTACAATGACTTACAATAAAACCCTTCTAAAATGGAAGTTTAATAAACTCAATTTAGGTCTTATAGCCAGGTGACTGCTTAATGCAGGGTGATAGTCATGCAGAAAGCTCCTTATAGACTTTCTGAATGGCTTTCAAACTGAATTGAGCTGTGTCACCAGTCTGAAAAACCGGAACTGATATCAATTCAAACTTCCTGTTTAGAGGGGTTTTATTATATACAGTAAAAACCCTCTAAACCGGACGTTAAATTTGGTATAAATATCGGTCTTGGAGACAGGTGGCAGCTTCATGCAGGGTGAAAGTCATGCAGAAAGCTCCTCTAGGAGCTTTCTGCATGACTTTCACCCTGCATGAAGCAACCACCTGCCTAAAAGTATCTAAATTCTTCTTTACTAGAATTCCGGTTTAGAGGGGTTTTGCTATATATATTCAAACTCTAATACGGTATATAGAGATAATTATTGTGTACATGTATAAAGAATAAAAGCTATTATAACAAATTTAAACATATACCACATCCTATGAGCATTAATGTCATTAAACATTTCTTCATATGAATGCCTTTTCACGCATTTGTAAACCCAGATCAGACGGCTCCTATAGAAGCCGTCTAATCAGGGTATGTTCTGTTTGCTTTTGACATAATATAGATCTGATTCAACATTTTTTTCAAAGTAAAAAGTTCCCTTGAAAAGTTTACATTATAAAAGTTGAGCTAATGAGTATTCGTGCATGCATTATTTCTTACATGCATACTGAATAGTGAAAGAGTTAAGCCTATGTCGTCATCACAAATACATAGTTGCCACAGAAAGTTGTCAATTTATATAAATGGTATATCAACATGGGACACTTTGGCTATCTCAGCAAATGTAGGATGAGATCTGTATTATTCCTAAAGCTAAAAGAGCAGATCCTGATCAGACGGCTCCTACAGAAACCGGCTGATCTTGGTCTTCTCTGCTTGCAAAGACGTTAAAGGCGTATGTATGGAGTAAAGGGTTGAAGAAGTGTTATAAGCAGTTAACTCGTTCTCTCCTAAACTATTTTTAGATCCAATCTCTTTGTATTAATCTACCGAAAAGGAGCATTAACTATAGAAAAGGAGAATTGTAGAATTGTGTAGTTTTGAAATCATTGTGATAAATAGAGCATTTGCTCATATTTGCTATATTTATCACAATGGTTTCAATAAATGAGTTTTACAGAGGCGCAAAAAGGTCTCAGTAGGAGAGAATGGGTCATGTGCTATCAAGGGATGAACATTCTGAGATTTGAGCACAAATCTCATTTTAACCCTTTACTCCATTAATATTAATGAAAGAAATAATGAGATCATGAATATTTATTAGCTGATTCTTATAATGGCAAATGTACACAAGATGTTTTGATAATGGTGGAAACTGTAGAAACTGCTGAGTCAGGTCTATTAAAATTCCATTTATAAGCAAACAGAGCGGTCCATCCGCATTTTAACATGGGTACATGTAGCTGGGGTTTGAAACAGAAAATACACGTACATGTATCTGCTTAACGTTCTATTTAGGTAATAAACAAACAGATGCAGTAAAAGTTTGCTCATACAACCACCCAGAAGATGTCTAATAGTATTTTTTAAACTGGTGGTAGCTTAAGACAGGGCAAAACTTATGCAGAAAGCTGTCATATGAGCTTTCTGCATTACATTTACCCTGTATTAAACATCCACCTGCGCTTACAGACACATGTGTTTATTAATTATGTGGTCGCATTAGCGAGACTCTACTGTACAAATATCATGACTTCATGTACATTACGCAATCATGCGTATCACGTAGGGTAACCAATGACAACCTACCTCTTCCGGGCTACCTAAGAATTTCTCCTCATCTTCTGGTGGTATGGTACTCGGCGGAAGGTCCGACATCCTAGAGTTCTAACAAAACAAACCAGATCCAAAATCCATCATTATGGATCAAAACAAATCAAACATCCACTACCGAGTCACAGCGTAAAGACAGTTAAACACTAACCTCACGCGTGTTCCATTAATCACAACGGACAAACATGAGATAAATAAAATTATGGAAGCCTCAATTTATTCAATATTTGTTTCACCGCTTATTCCAAATATAAGTGTGTAACCACAGGTTTGTCTGTTCTCGTACCGCCACCATAAGTTTAATAGCGCACCTTTTCGCAAGTTAACCCTCCCTATACTGAAATATATATATATATACTCAAACTATGATTTGCTGATTTTTTTTCACTGCTTTCCGATTCTTGTAGTCCTTTGTAAAACTATTGACCGATTGTCAAACAGCTTGGATCCTGATGAGACGCCGAGTTACTCGGCGTCTCATCTGGATCCAAACTGTTTGCAAATACCAGTCGAATCGCGCTTAGCATGTGAGCGGTTAAGGTAACTGCACAATCTCTATACTACCAGAGCTATTTCCTTTACAATCAATATTGAATAAAAACACCCTTTCAAATTCGAAAACAAAATTTTATGATAATAGAATCCGATATGAAGCCTCTATACGAATAATGAAAAGAGATCTCAACCGCTATAGAAAGGGGACGATCGTCTCCAACAACCGTTACTATGCTAAGTAAATTATCGTCTGCTGAAAGTTACGTCTGCTTGATTGTTTCCTGGTTACAGTTAAAACATCTACAAAAATCCAATCTGGCTGTAAAACAGTTAGTATCCTGATGCAATGCCGAGTGAAATCGGCATCACAATTGGATCCAAACTGTTTGAGAAAAGTAGCCATGTCTTCGGAATTGACTATAGCGGATTAAAAGTCTGTGTAAATAGTGGAGTAGATTTTAATAGCAGATGTCAATAGCCAAATTACGTATAGTTTGTGAACGTCCATTGTAGAAATCAGGAGTGGCAAAAAGTAGAACTGTCTCTAATCAGAGAATCCAGATTAAGATGCGTAAATTAAAACATTTTCAAGAATAACTTCTTTATTTCTCCACCTAATCCTATGTTGTGATCACTCTTTAGAATCGTCTCTTCGAGACGATTCTAAAGAGTGGTCACAACATAGGGTTTGGTGGAGAAAGGACGATTTTAGTATTGAGTATGCGCGTTTATTCTGTTTCTCTGTCTACGGCAACCAAGGTGTACATGTGATACGGTAATCAAGGGCGAAAAAAGTGTGTTACCAAACAGTGTCCTTATTACGCTGAAAAAATTATGTCGGCTCAAACTGTTATCTGCTGAACATTTTTACTGACTTCCGGTTCGGTCAAGCTTTTGAGAATCTACTGAGCGAGTGTCGAAGCTTTTGATAATCTACGGAGTGAGTGTCAAACAGCATTGATCCAGATGAGACGCCGAGTTAGTCGGCGTCTCATCTGGATCAAAGCTGTTTATAAATTTCAATCAGGTCACGGTTACATGTACTACATGTATGAGAAGAGTTAATCTTCATTAAAGTGCTGATCTGATTATCCGTGGAGTAAGGAACAAAAAAAAAGGTGATGGACTATTTGCACATTTATTTGATTACATTTGAATCAAGATGAGACGCTGAATTACTCGATTTTTCATCAGGATCCATACTGTTTGACACTCTGACACTTTTAACCCATTCCTTATTATTGACGCTTTTGACGCCTCTGTAAAGTTACTTGTTCAAACCATTGTTATAAATCGAGCATTTGCTCCTTTGGAGCAAATGCTCTATTTATCACAATGGTTTCAAAACTACACATATCTAAAAGTTTACTTTTCTCTAGTAAATGCTCCTTTTCGGTAGACTTGTTCAAAGAGATTGGGTCTAACATAGCCTATGAGGGAATGGGTTAAGGGCGATTATGAAAAACAGATTGTGGCAGACGACTTTTCTTTTGCAGACGACAATTACTTAGCCCGTAATAAAGAGTTAATGATAAGAGTTACACGTTAGTGTCAAAGAAAGAAACCAAAATAAATATTGAATACCACGAACCCAAGTGTAGTTCATGTTAGCAAAGCGGTATTTAATACAAGGAATGTGTTAATAAAAAGTCAAATAGAATAAAGCCTCTATACAATGATACGATATTAGCACCGTACTCCATATGTATGTCGTTAAACGTATTTGCAAGCAGAGTAGATCCATATCAGACGGCTCCGGTGGGAGCCGTCCGATCAGACTCTGCTCTCTTGCTTAATGGAATTACATAGATCTGCATTAACAGTTTCTGTCATGGCCAACATTTCTATTATAAATAGTTATCTAATTAAATTGATGATGCCATTATGTTTACATGAATATTCATAAGAAACTAGTTAACCCACCTACGCCTGTCTACATATTTGACAATAAAGTCGACCCGGGAGCCGTCTGATCAGGGTCTGCTCTGTTTGCTTATGGAATAATATATAATATAGATGCAATTCTATAGTTTCTTCTTTGGCAAATGCTTCATTAGTGTATATGCCATTTTATTATATTTATCTAATTAGATATTCATGACGTCAATATTTGTTACATAAATATTCATGCAGTAATAGGTTGATAGTAACTTAATACTGTATGCACTAAGTACTGCTGGCGATTTGAATTATTATTATTATTAATAATAATAATAATAATAAAGACTTTATTTAACGAGAGTACTCATTTGATTATGACCAATCTTCCATGAGGCCCTCTTACTGTATAGTGTTTGTGTTATGCAGATCTTGGTGCATTCATATGGTGATGGGCGGATCTCTATCCACTTATGATAACTGCTTAACACTTTCCTCCATAATACGCCTTTCTACGCATTTGCAAACAAAGTAGACCCAGATCAGATGGCTCCTATAGGAGCTTATACTGCTATGGCTTATGGAATATAATAGATCTGATTCTATAGTTCATACTTTCACAAAAAATAATCATGTGTTAGTATGCCATTTTAAAAATTACTCCGATTAATAATCATTTCTGCCATAAGTTCTTATTCGTTCAAGCCTTTGAAAAAAAATGTGCCTGAGTGTCAAACAGTTTGAATTCTAATAACACGCCGAGTACTTTGCTTTTCATCTTGAGCCGAGTTGTTTGGAAATAGTTGTTTGGTTGCTTTTAATAGTACAGGGGCTTATAGCTTTTACTTTTCAAAATTCGTCACTCAAATGATTGTATCAGCCCGACTCAGTCAACCTAACATTTGGCCATGGACTAAAAAATCTTTGTAAAGCTTTGAAATGGATCGCATTATAAACTTGTAAACGTGTCACTATCTTATGATGACCCTTCGTCTTTATTGCTGAATTATATTCTTTTGAGGTCATACTATTGACATGATTTTAATTTCAGTGTTGAGGTAATGTACGTTCTCCATTCTGACACATTAAAGTCTCGTTAATATGACCGCTCAAAAGAAGCATAATTCTGGATTATTAACCCTTTACTCCATGAATATTCATGCAAAAAAAATAATAACATCATGGATATTAATTAGATTAATTGTTATAATACCACAACATATGTGGCCATGGCAGAAACTGTAAAACCATATCTATATACATGTTGTAATTTCATAAGCAAACTTAAGGGAACCGTCTGTTCTGGGTCTACTCTGTTTGCAAAGGCATAGAAAGGCGTATTTATTCAGTAAAGGGTTCAAACAGCTGGTGGGTTAATAAGGAAAAAACTATGAAGAAACTCCTACATGAGCTTTCAGCATTATTTTTGCCCTGCAATTTTTAAGACTCCTATGTTAATAATTTATGTGGTTGGCAATATTTTTGTGTACAACTTTGTAAACCTTTTTAGGAAATTTGATTTTAACTATAATAATGTCCATAGGATACTGATGCCCCCACTTCAGACTTTTTGTCACAGAAAGTAAGGTTCCGGACAAGATATTTTTAAAGTCATTTTTTTGCAGATAAAGGGCCACAACGTCTAAACGATTGAAACTATTTACATGGCTAACGAACTTGACCAATATATAAAGGCCACAAACGTGTGTAAATGTTGGCGTGGATTGGACAAATACGTTCCATGAAAGAGTCCGGAGAAGATAGTTTAAAGTCATTTTTGAAAATAAAGGGCCGCAACTCCTAAACGACTAAGGCGATTTACATGGCTATCGATCTTGACCAAGATATACTGACCACAAACATGTGTGTAAAGGTTGGCGTGGATTGGACAAATACTTTCAACGGAAGAGTCCGGACAAGATAGTTTAAAGTAATTTTTTGCAAATAAAGGGCCGCAACTCCTAAACGACTGAGGCGATTTACATGGCTATCGAACTTGACCAAGATATAATGGCCACAAACATGTGTGTAAAGTTTGGTATTGGACAAATACTTTGCAAGAGAGAGCCCGGACAAATTCTTCTAGATGTGCGTACGGATGTACGGACGGGCGTAAGGACGGACACAAGGACAAGGACAACCCTATATGCCACCACTATGTGATGCATAAAAAGTATGCGAACGTTAATTTGAAAAAAAAAATGCGGCCGACCATAGCAGTTCAAAGCAAGAAAGACGTTCGAAAGTACACTGTAAATAGGGCATCGCATTGTATTAACCCTTAGTTCACTAATCACAACCTTACTCACATTTGCAAACACTTTGGATCCAGATGAGACGCCGAGTAACTCGGCGTCTCATCTGGATCCAAGCTGTTTGACACTCGGTCAATAGTTTCTCAAAATCTAGATCGAATCGGCCGTACGTAAACATTGCATCGGATCAGAGATTGAGAAAACAGACTTTTACAGCGGGGTATATGGTTAAACGTTTCCTCTGCTCTATGTTTATTCCAGATTTCAATACCTACTGAATATTTATGGCCAAAATAGTTATAATGAAATACGAAAGGTGGAACATTGTAGCCATTTTAGAAAGTAAAGAAACGGATATTTCAAATTCCACTAGCAAACAGAGAGGCTTGATCAGACAGCTCCTACAGGAGCCGTCTGGTCTGGATCTACTCTGTTTGCAAATGCGTGAAAGCACGTTTATATGAGGGGAAGGGTTGACGGTATACCTAAGAAATGCAAACATTGTGTAATATACAATTAGTTTACATTCAGTAATATACAAACAGTTTACAGCCATATAGCCGCCTTGTTATAGAGACACGTGACCCTTACCTCAAAGTAAAACAAATATCGATCTGGTGTAATTTTGATTACATCCGATTCGAATAAAGCTACTGATCCCATGTCAAACAGCTTGGATCCTGATGAGATGCCAAGCCAATCGGAGTCTTATCGGGATTCAAAGTGTTTGCAATGCGAGTCAGATCCTTTGTAGGAGAAGAGCACATATGGGTCAACATGGTCGAATTTTATTTGAATTTTGGAACTGGTTGCCTAATGCAGGACAAAAGTAATGCAGAAAGCTCCTAGAGGAGATTTCTGCATTACTTTTGTCCTGCATTAAGCTATTCATTTTAGTGTCGCCGCAAATAATATATATATACTGCAGAGATACAGATAACGGTGCGTACCCAAATACTAAAATTGTCATTTCTCCACCAAACCCTATACTGTGACCACGGTTTAGAATCGTCTCGAAGAGACGATTATAAAGAGCTAACGAGCTATTCTTAAAAAATGTTTAAATTTACGCATCTTATCTGGACATCTGTATAAACACGGGACATCGACCGGTTAAGCAAACAGAACATGCACATATTCAGATTGGTCACTCAGTAATCTTCTGATCTTGGTCTACACTGTTTGACTATGTCGCGTGTATGTGATCGCGGGAGTTAATGGTGTGAACATTTTCCAATGTGTGGATTTATAACTTCATGAATATGCATCAACTTAATTTTTATAACGTAAGTAATTTCAAAGGAGCCTTTGACCTGGACAAAACTCGCAAGCCCAGATCTATATAATTTCATAAGGACATAGAACTGACCCTAGGCAGAACCTGTATAGGAGCCGTCTGATCTGTTTGAAAAAAAATTCTTTAAACAGAATCACTTTGAGAGAGAGGGTTAATAGATAACGGTCTGTCCAATTATAATCTGTTCAGAAATCAGAATGAGAGTCGTAGCTTTCCAAATGTTATCAAAGGTGATTTTATCGTTCCGTTTTGGATATATAGTAAAACCCCTCTAAACCATTTGTTCATTTTAGTATAAATATCGGTCTTGGAGACAGGTGGCAGCTTAATGCAGGGTGACTTTCACCCTGCATTAAGCAGCCACCTGCCTAAAATATCTTAATTCTTCTCTCCTATCCGGTTTAGAGAGGTTTTACTGCACCAATAAACTTTGCTCTTATACCGCTATCCGCTACCTGACTCGCGTGTGCAAGCAGCGTGGATCCAGATGAGACATTGAGTACTTCCTTCGGCGTCTTATCTGGGTAAAAAAGCTGTTTGGCACTAAGTCAATAGTTTCTCAACAGATTTATAGAATCGGAAGTAATCCTGATTACTCCGGATTCAAAGTTCAGCAGACATTATACAAGATACGGGTCTATGTGGAAATCTATTCGCATACAGGCCCATACAGGTAAACAATTAAACCGGGTTTACCCAAACATGATGTTATTTTTAAGGACGCCACTTTGCAGGTATATACTATTTGACAAACGGTATCTGAAAACGTTTGAATTTATAAATACAGCAATACCTCGCTTATCTGAAACTTTTATTACACATTAGATCTAATTGAGAAAATGTTTTTCGAAAATGTCTTTTTAATTATTTCGCTGCCAATGTCGCATCTGTGATAACCTATGCAAACAGGCTGGACCCAGATGAGACGGCGAGTAACTCGGCGTCTTATAAGGATCCAAACTATTTATTACTGTGATTGTGGTTTTTGAAAGAAAATAGTTGAAATGCAAAAAAGCGAACGTTGTAGCAGACGACAAATTTTGCAGACGACAATATGTGGCAGCGAAATAATCAATATGATGAAAATCACGCGGAAACTTCTTTTTCAATGAACCCTTTTCACCACGAATATTCATGTAAGAAATAATGACGTCATGAATATAAATGAGATTAGTTCTTGTTATAGCCATGGCAGAAGCTGTAGAATCATACCTATATTATATTAACCCTTCGCTTGCTATTCACGACAATATACCTACCTGTAAATAGTGAAGACCCTAATGAGACAGTTCCTCATCAGGGTCTGCACTATTTACAAGTTGATTGTGCAACCAGTGTACTCCACAGCAGTGATTGCACAGCGATACACTTGTACACAGTGAAGATATATGTAATTATACAACAGAACATGGGTAAAGAAAGAGAAATGTATTTTTAAATTCAGCAAGAGAAGGGTTAAAAGCAAACAGAGCAGACCCTGCTCAGACGGCTCCTACTGCCACCCATCTTACAGTCTGATCAGGGACTAATATATTTACTTATGTAATTATATGCATATCGTTAGATCAGACTCAAACTAAGGCGCCAGGGGACCATCTTACTAAAGACAGTGTGCAGAAATTAAGGCAAACTTTGTACGACTGAAATTGTCGTGATTTCAAACATACGACGACCACAACGTCCAGTTAGAATAGTCGTATGTTAGAACTAACGATAATTTCAGTCGCATAACCTTTAGTAAGATTGGTCTCAGGACAGGCAGATGTTTGAACAATGTTTACTATGTGAAAATGTAAACAGCAGCGGAACGGCAGCAAAAAATAATTCAGCAACAATTAAGGTAGACTGACTGAAAAACAGCGACAAACACCGATTTCTATTATCCATTTATTCCATAAATACGCCCTTCTACGCCTTTTCAAACTGGGCCGTCTATAGGAGCCGTCTAATCAGGGCCTGCTCTGTTTGCTTATGATATTGTATAGATCTAATCCTACAATGTCTGTTTTAGCCAAAATGTCATGTGGTCAAATACCATTCTAAGACTAATCTAATCAATATTCAGGATGTCATAATTACTAACAAAACATATTCATGGAGTAAAGTGTTAACCCTTTCCCTGTTCTGTGTTTATTTCAAATTTCAGTACCTACTGAATATTCATGGACAAAATAGTTAGAATTCCATATGGAAAGTGGAACTTTGTCACATTGTTTTCAAAATCCACTAGCACACAGAGCAGACCCTGATCAGACGGCTCCTCTAGGAGCCGTCTGATCTGGGTCTACTCGGTTTGCAAATGCGTGAAAACACGTTTATATGAGGGAAAGGGTTAAACATGTACAATCAGGAACCAGAAACAATGAAATACTCACTGCACATCTGACAAAGTAAAGACAATTAGCACAAACGAAACATGTGCCAGGAAAATCAACGAAACTGATTCGTGCATTTGTTTCCTTCTACTACTACTAATTGTGAAATAATGTGTTTGCAAACAGATTTGACAATGCTGAGATATCGAGTGACTTCAACGTCTCATCAGGATCCAAACTGTTTGAAATTCAACCAACCCTCTGAATATGGGTATCAGAAGCTTGCAAGTAGGGTTACATGTTAAATAAAAGGACACAACCAGAGACAAACCAGAGACAAACTGAGAATGAGGCAATACCCAAATCAGCTATAAACCTCGTAGTATAACCCCTCTAAACAGGACTTTTAGTAATGAAGAATTAAGATCCTTTTTATGCAGGTAACTGCTTTTGATGGGTCAGATTTGAGTTCTCAAGCTTTTGATTGGTCAGATTTGAGCCAAAGGCTCAAATATGACCTATCAAAAATTTGATAACGAACTCAGACTCAACTAAAAGTTTTATAAGCATGGACCCAGATCTTTTTATGCAGATAACTGCTTATTACAGAATGAGAGTCGTGCAAAAACTCCTTTTGGGGCTTTCTGTGTGGCTTTCACTCTGCATTACGTTGCTAAGTGCCTTAACGATTGGTATTGATACTAACTTGAAAACCGGTTTAGAGTGGTCTTAGGTATATATATGTACCATGGAAGAGTCTAAAATAAATTACAAAAAAATAGCTGTATCATTACATGAGAACAATGCTGTAATAAGAGTAGATACAGAACCAAAACGGCATTGATGACATGTGATGTTAAAAGCAATGGCATGAAATGGTAGCTTTTGCAAAGATAAAGAACGACAAACAATCAGAAAACTTGCGACAACAACATCAGGATAGGACCAATGCAACAACGTAAGAGTAGGAATAAGGTATCAGTGTTAGAATAGGAACCAGAAAACAACACCAGAGTAGAAACAAGGCAACAACGTCAGAGAAGAAACAAGAAAACAACGCTAGAACAGGAGCAAGGCAACAACGTCAGGATAGGAACAAGGCAGCAACGTCAGAGTAAGAACAATGCATCAACGTCAGAGTAAGAGCAAGGTAACAACGTCAGAATAGGAACAAGGCAACAACGTCAATAGGAACAATGCAACAACGTCACAGCAAGAACAAGGTAACAACGTCAGAATAGGAACAAAACAAAAACGTCACAGCAAGAACAAGGTAACAACCTCAGAATAGGAACAAAACAACAACGTCACAGCAAGAACAAGGTAACAACGTCAGAGTAAGAACAATGCATCAACGTCACAGTAAGAGCAAGGTAACAACGTCAGAATAGGAACAAAACAACAACGTCACAGCAAGAACAAGGTAACAACGTCAGAATAGGAACAAGGCAACAACGTCAATAGGAACAATGCAACAACGTCAGAGTAAGAACAAGGCATCAACGTCAGAATAGGAACAAGACAACAACGTCAATAGGAACAAGGCAATAACGTCAGAATAGAAATAAGGCAACAACGCCAGAGTAGGAAGAACAACAAAAAAACGAAGTAATTAAAGTGCAAACAGATGGATATGTTAAATTTCATAAAATGCTTCACATAAGTAACTGCAAGTAAAACGAAGAAATACCAAACAGTAATATACGTACATGTATTATGTACATGAGAAATATTTCATTTAAACGATTGTGCTATAAATATATAAATTATAACTTATTTTCAAATATACTGTTAGATGTACGTATAACGGGCGACATTAAGGACTTTATAATGGAAGGGCAACGCATAATGCTGACGTTTTAAGCATAACTTACTAGGCGGCACCAGATTTAAGCCTTATTTTAAAAGAACAATAGCATTATAAGTAAGCATGGTAGAAATGTTTTCAAAGTCAATCTTACATATTGCAGGGGGCTCCTCAGATAGAGGGAGAGAACTCTGACATAAGTTCGTATTGGATTGTTTGATGTAAGTGAGTTATGATGCTCTCCCTTTGGTATCATCTCAGAAACATACTTTGAATGCTTAAGGCTAAGGCTGTAAACTATCTTAATTTACTCTCAAATGAGTCCATGAATAAATCATGATCATTCTAAAAATTCAAGCAATAAGTTATATTGGAACACTAGCCAAGAAAATATTACTGTATCAACCCATTCCCTCATATTGACGACTTTTGACGACTCTGTAAAAGTCACTTTGTGAAACCATTGTGATAAATAGAACTTTTGCTCCTATAGGAGCAAATGCTCTATTTATCACAATGGTTTCAAACTACAAAATTCTAAAAAAGTTCCTTTTCTCTAGTTAATGCCAAATTTTCGGTAGATTTATTCAAAGCAGTTGGATCTAAAAATAGCCTATGAGGTAATGGGTTAAAGATAAAACGATACCGATATCTGTAACTATTGCATGTTTGTTGAGGACCGATGGCCCTCAAATACATGTGAGCGAGACTCAGGAAATGCATCAAACTAACCCCACTCAGCAGGTCTTGTTTTGTCAGAGTCTGGGTTCATTCTAAAGGATGTCAGTCATTGATCAGATTTTAAAGTTCACTAAATCTGATCAATGAGATGCTTGAAAATGAACTCAGACTCAAGAAACCATGTTTTATAGCTTGGTTCATGATTATATTAGACCCTTTTTCAAACGACATTGTATACAAGGCTTTACGTTGTTATGAAGAGCACGTGTGTTAAGGTGGGTAGGGTGTGTGGGGAGTCAAACTGCACATGTATCAAACCAATCAAGACACCGGTGGCAAATAACACATCAGTACTTCCTGGTCAAACATGCATGCACATTCTACAATCGAGGAAAAAATGTTATCTGTTAATCGGGGTAATGACATTAATTGTATACAATAGAACCCGTCTTCTTAAACGACTTTTATTGAAGATGATTGCTTAATACAGGACAAAAGTAATACAGAAAGCTCGGGAGGGAGCTTTCTGCATTACTTTGGATCGGTATTATGGTATTCAAGGCATATAAGACCTGTTATTGTTCGCTGCGCCCACGTCTACACTGACAATAAATCATACAGGACTGTATGGCTTTATGTGACGAACTATGTAGACCTTGGTCTTGGTCAGACACATGAGTCAAGTTCTTCGATGTTGACAAAACGTCAAAACTCCGAAGACACCCTTTATCGCGGAGAGACTTGTATTTATTGTTGGGTTATTTGGTTGACGGAAAGTGTTAAGAAAGTAAAACCAATTAAATCTTGATCGGGCGCTTAGTTAATTGCCGCCTAATATAGACATGACATATTTGCATTTTGCAAATTGAGTAGTGAATTAATTTTTTTCTGATCATAAAGAAAGAGGCGTGACTTACATGCGTATATTAAACATTTTTTTCCAGCAAAACTCTTTTATTTCTCTACCAAACCCTATGTTGTGACCACTCTTTAGAACTGTCGCTTCGGGACAATTCTAAAGAGTGGTCACAACACAGGGTTTGGTGGAGTTATGACGTTCTTAACATCTTAATTACATCCCTAATCTATAGCTCTGTTAGGAGAAAACTTTCAACAGGGTAAAGAAATAAACATCACACCACAACACTCTTCGATGACATCACACGATGTAAGTTTTTCACACAGATGTCAAAGACAGGTAAATATGTCAAAATAGAAAGAAAACACAGGTTAAACATTATATCAGTGTTTATTATACAAGCAAGGTTAAAATACATAAATGTTAGAGATAAATGTTAGAGACATCCTTACAGAAAACAACTCCTTTCCCTAAGAGCGTGAAAACATTGTCACTGTTGGTGCCATAGAGACATTCCTTACAATGAGGTCAACATATTCTTATTAACCTTTCGCTTGCTATTCACGTCAATATACCTACCTGTAAATAGTGAAGACCCATATGAGACAGCTCCTGCAGGAGCTGTCTCATCTGGGTTTGCACTATTTACAAGTATATTGCGCAACCAATGCACTCCACAGCAGTGATTGCACAGCGAAATACTTGTACACAGTGAAGATATATGTAATTATACAACAGGGCGTGGGAAAAGAATGAGAAATGTATTTTAAAATTCAGCAAGAGAAGGGTTAATCTGTAGTGACACTACACCTCGGAGATGTCTGCTTCTTCGAACACTTTACCTAATACATATCCATGCAAGGCTCCGCCCCATATGAATATTAGTTAATTCAATGCATGCATTAGGAATAAGAAATAAGGAAATGCATTGCAATGGAAACCAACAAGGAATCTTTAACATAAGCAAACAGGGACAGAAACTGATCAGACGGCTCCTACAGGAGCCGTCTGATCTGTGTCTACACTGTTTGCAAATGCGCTAAAAGGCATCTCTATCAAGTAAACGGTTCTTTGACCAATACTCCCAGCAGCTGATAATATGCAGCCCATACAAGGAACGAACTGTTTTCTTAAGGATGCCTCGTGCACAAAGCACAGAGTTAAAGCACAATCATACCAATACAAATGGTTAGATATAAGGGTACAATGGAAGCAAACACTGTTGAAAGCCAAACTATATAATCGAATCGCTTTACGAGAATAACTGACACGGGCGTTGCAATTGACGTAGACCCAGCCAGTCCGCAGTGCTAACATTTTATTTGACATTCGTCGAGGTGCAGTAAAATCTCTTTCCACGTTATAGTCCGCAAATAAAGTATACCTAGATCAGGCGGCTCCAATAGGGACCGTCTGCTCAGGGTATGCTCTGTTCGCTTATGATATACAGTAAAACCTCTCTTAACCGGAATTCTAGTAGATAAGAATTTAGATACTTTTAGGTAGGTGGCTGCTTAATGCAGGGTGAAAGTCATGCAGAAAGCTCCTCTAGGAGCTTTCTGCATGACTTTCACCCTGCATTAAGCAGCCACCTGTTTCCAAGACCGATATTCATTCTAATTTTAACGGTCGGTTAAAAGAGGTTTTACTGTAATAATATACATGTACATGATTCTGTAGTTTCTACCGAGACCAAAACGTCCTGTGCATTATGCTGTGGACATTGAATCATGTTTTACTATACTGCATGTTTTACACAGTAAAGACCCTGATCGGACACCACATTCCAAGTATGGCTACCAGAGCAACAGCTAAAGGTGCGTGCTCAAGTACTAAAATCGTCATTTCTCCACCAAACCCTATGTTGTGGTCACTCTTTAGATCGCCTCGAACAGACTATTCTAAAGAGTGGTCACAGAATAGGGTTTGTTTGGGAAATAAAGAAGTTATTATAGAAAACATTTCAATTTACGCATCTTATCTGTACCTCTGATTGCCAGTGACATAGGTCTACATTGTTTACAATGCCCGAGTGTACAGTTCCCGTGTAGCGTCTCGATTATACCGTGCACAAATTCTGACCTGCCTAGACGCCGGTCTGGACGTCTTGTCTTCTATCTCTTTCTCGCCCTCGCTCACTAAAACTACTTCAGTTACCTTCTGTTGACCCTCGTCGTCCTCCTCTATTTCCTCGTTAGGATGAGGCGACAAACCACTGCAAGAAACAGACAAGACATTCATATAACACTTTGTGCATAGATGTACAGCTGGATCCCTCTAAAGCAGGTCATGAAATGAAATCCTGCATTAACCCTTTACTCCATAACTACGCCTTTCTACGCCTTTGCAAACAGAGTAAACCCATATCAGACTGTTCCTGTAGGAGCCATCTGCTCAGAATCTGCTCTAGATCTATTTGCTTATGAAATCATATAGATATAACTACAGTTTCTGTCATGGCCAAACATTCCATGCGTTTATATGCCATTATAAAATGAATACTTACGGCGTCGTTATTCTTAGATGAACCCTTTCCCTGTTCTATGTTGTTTTTGTTTTTCAAATTACCAATACCTACCAACTATTCATGGACGAAATGTGGAAGGTGGGACATTGTTGTCATTTAAGAAAGTAAAGAAACAGATCTATCAAATTCCATTGGCCAACAGAGCAGACCCTGATCAGACGGCTCCTATAGGAGCCGTCTGATCTGGGTCTACTCTGTTTGCAAATGCGTGAAATGCGTTTATATGAAGGAAAGTGTTAAACTATGACCTGACTAAAAGACCCAGAATATACCGCTTTTAGGTGGTTGCTTTAGAGAGATTTTAGACTAATCGATTTTTTTCAACTCGTCTACAAAATGACCATTGGCTGTAGGGAGCATCATTTAAGTTAATCAAATCTCGGCGGACTAGATCAACCACTGCATTTTAAAAAAATCACACATCAGGTTCTGACCAGGTTCTACATTGTTTGTCACACAAGCCTATGAAACAGAATATACTCCGATTGTGGCGAACAGCTTGGAACCTGATCAGGCACCGCGAGTCAACGATGGTCTGCTTCTACACTGTTTGCAAAGCCTAAATGTTGGTTACCTTATAAGAGAACTCATAAACAGTTAAAATTAAACCTCTGAACCGGAATTCTAGTAAAGAATAATTTACATACTTTTAGGCCGATTGCTACTTAATGCAGGATGAAAGTCACCTGTCACCAAAGCCGAAATTTGTACTAAATTGGTCGTCCAGTTTAGACGGGCTTTACCGTATTCATAAAGCCAACAAGAAGTAAGCATAGCATACGGAATATGAATGTACAGAAATGAATCAATACAATGCACATGTAATGAAATAATCATGGACAGTGTTTGAAATTGTCGCATGTTTAGTAACCCTTAGCCTTTAATATGCGGGGCCGAGCATATAAGACACTTGCAAAATGCGTAGATCCAAATCAGATTACTCATGAGGGAGCGCTTTGATTTGGACCTGCATTGCTTTTTCAAAATATTCAATTTCTTCATGGATAACCTTTAATGCAACAGAGTGTTTAATTAATATTTAGGAAAGGTAAGCTAGCTGTAATCATTTTGTAGATTAAGGATTATTATCTACAGTCACAAATGCCTAATTTCAAATTGGTTGATAAAGGCAACCGTCAATGAAGACTTATCCCCCACACAGAACAATGACCTAACATTCCTCTACATGCATGCGCCACTATACGCAACAGACACGTACATAACAAATGACTCTGTTGTTCTCTTTTTTCTTCTTCTTTTAGTGTCTACCTAGATGAATTGTGGAGGTGCACCTGCACTCAAACAAGTTTTATTTCATATCAATTCTTATCTTAATGCATATAGGCCTACAGTAAAACCTTGCTAATCCGAATTCTAATATTTAGCCGGCAAAAGGTGAATATAAAAGTACCTTAGCAAGCAATTTGGAACCGCGTGACAAAAATGGAAGAAACTCCGATATAGAATTTGAAAAAGACACTTTCTATCTACGAACATTTATTTTTAAAGAAATATTTTATACATAAATACTTGAACTGCTCTGATCTAATATTTCGACCACTAAGGGCCTTTTTCAAAGATTATCATGTCAAAATACACGTCACATTTTTGTAACATGCATTCAGCCATAAAATCAAAGAGAATAATGTTGATCCAGCGTATTATGAACATTTGTATTATATTAATTCCCTATTTTGGAATATTTTCTTCATTGAGATATTTTATAGTTCTGCCATTGAACCCTTTTGCTCATACAAACGCCGATCAGACGGCTCCTGTAGGAGCCATCTGATCAGGGTCTACTCTGTTTGCTGATGAAATTATATAAATCTGATTATTCGGTTTCTTCCAGGGCCAAACAAATCCATTATAAAAATCTAACTAACGATTATTCATGGTGCCATCACTTCTTACACGAATAGTGAACAAGGAAAGGGTTACAATGTAAATAGCCTACTCTATTCCGGAGTCCACGGAGGACTTGCTACTGTCCCGAGAGGAGCGGCGGCTTTCATGGCGGCTCGAGGGACGACTCATGCTGGCCTCAGACTCAGAATCAGACTCATTTACAGACTCTTCGTCGTCCTGTGAATTTGAAAAGTAAACATGTTGTCATATTAATTACAAAACAATGTTATTACAAACACAATCATGGCAATGAACGAATATTATAGAACTGGATCCATAGTAAAAGTTACATGTACAATGTAAGCAACAAATGAGTTTCCGTGCGACAATACATCTCTCGTTCAACTGACGTTTTAACCCATTCGATCATATTAACGCCTTTTCAAGCCTTTTGCAAATAGAGCAGACCAAGATCAGACGACTCATGTGGGAACCGTCTGATCAGGGTCTAATCTGTTCGCTTATGATGTTACAAATTTAATCTAATAAATATTCATGATGTCATTATTTCTTGCTAGAATATTCAACAGGGACTGGGTTAAATTCTGAAAGCCGGTGATCTTTCGAAAGCAAATTCGGCAATATTTGTCTTCCTGAATTCAAAAAGCAAAGTCTTGTTCCATTGGTTTTACACTGGGTCTTCGACTTACCTTCTTCTTTTTCTTCCTTCTACGACAGCAGCAGCAGTAGATAAGTAGAATAATAAGGGCGATCAGTAGAAGGGCCGCAATGGCGCCGATAATGTACGGAAGAATATTCGTTGAACTCGACTCTTCGGACGTGATGGCTACAAAAGACAGTCACGTGACCAAATATGGACCTCATAAAATATTTATCTTGTATATCTTTCTTGACAATGAAGTGAATAGATACTCTTTAGGAGAAGGTTTGGTTTGAAAAAAAAGATATGTATATATATTTTTAATATTAGAAGGCTTTGCGATCAAACGTGTCTGTTCTAATAGAATTAACTACGTGTAGTTAATTACTTCTCTCAGTGATACACTACTACGACTTTTATTTAGAACATTTATATTACTTTCACTGTGTATTATACAGTAAAACCTCTCAAAAGAACAGACCACATAAAAGATGTGTAATTCTAGGTATTATATATGGTACATGTACATGCAGCTTAATGAAAACCGAAATTAATCCAGAAAGCTCATACAGGAGCTTTCTGCATAACTTTCGTCCTGCATTAAGCAACCACTTGCTTTTTTATTAAGTAGCCGCTTTTGATGGGCTCTATTGTCTATACAGTAAAACCTCTCTATAACGACCACTAAATTACATCAGATAGTTTGTGTTAAAGGCAGGTGGCTGCTTAAAACAAGGTGAAAGTAAAACAGAACGCTCCTATAGGAGCGTTCTGTTTTACTTTAACCTTGCTTTAAGCAGCCACCTGCCCTAAATACCAACTAATTAACACAATTTAGTGGCAGTTATAAAGAGGTCTTACTGTATATGGTTAAGGATGATGAAAATATATTGTGTTCTGTTCTTTTATCAAATAAAGGCCAGCTACTCAGTACCGTCTTCTTTTAGAATGTGTAGTAATTATCTCCCTTGCATATATCACTGACAGTCCATCATATCGATATCGGCTATCAAATTTAGATTACTTAACCCCTTCCGTGCCACAATGACGGGTTTATGAAATCACATGCAAACAGTTTGGATCCAGATGAGACGTCGAGTAACTCGACGTCTCATCAGGATCCAAACTGTTTGACGATCTGTTTATTGTTTTATAAAGAAAATGGAAGAAGTGCACACACTTACACTAAAAATAAACGAAACTATGCCCAGCAGACGACAATGCTGGCACCGAAAGGGTTAAGCACAGAAGAAGAAAATAAAAATCAATACTCACGACAGAGGTCTGAAAAGAGAAAACAGACGTAAATGTAAACTGATATCTGGATTTAGGTTTGATGAAAAGCTGCATTGTAATTTTCTATAAAGATTTTCTTAATTCTATTATTCGCTCTTTGATGTTGTCAACACCAGCTCAGTTAACATGTAATTGAATGCCTTCCATTGAAAGGACGCATGTACGCATTTAACTATCACAATATCCTTTGCTTAACCTCTCACATGCTTAAATCTTTACTCCATAAATACGCCTATCTATGCCTTTGCAAACAGAATAAACCAAGACCAGACGGCTCCTTTAGGAGCTGTCAGATGAGGGTATACTCGATTTGCTTGCGATATAATATAAATATGATTATACAGTTTCTGCTATTTCCAAAAATGACAGTGTTCATGTGCTATCATAACAATTAATCTTATTAATATCAATATAATTATTTATTACATGAATTAAATGGTTAGGGTTAAAGTAACCTGACTAGCTTGCATAAAGATGAGATGGCGAGCTACTCAGCGTCTCATCAGTATCCAAGCTATTTGATACCCTATTGACAACCTCTCAAAAGCTTAGAGAATAAAAAGTAAGTAAAATGTTCCAGTTCAAATTTTGAGCAGACATGAGATTTGATAGGCATGGTAAGAATAAACCCTTTCCCTGTTTAACCCTTTCCCTGTTCTACGTTTATCCCAATTTTCAATACCTACTGAATATTCATTAACAAAATAGTTATAAAGAAATATGGAAGGTGGAACATTGTAGATATTTTAGAAAGCAAAGAAACATATCTATCAAATTCTATTAGCAAACAGAGCAGACCCTGATCAGACGTCTCCTCTAGGAGCCGTCTGATCTGGGTCTACTCTGTTTGCAAATGCGTGAAAACACGTATATATGAGGGAAAGGGTTAATGCTAATGTACGAAATATTCACACCATGTATATTTGTAAGCTGAAATTTTATAATGCCATATGTATACAGGATGCTGTGGCTCATACAGAAGCTGTACGATCAGAACTATATCATACCATAAGCAAACAGAGTAGTCCCTGATCAGACGGCTCCTAAAGGGGCTGTCTGATCTGGGACTACTGTGTTTGCAAATGCGTAAAAGGGCGTTTATATGAAGGAAAGACATAAACCGAACAAAAGATGGAAACTGTTTGAACCACACTGTACGAAAACCAATAGTTTGTCTTAGCAACCAGTGTAGAAACAGATCATATGCCGGGATTAAAATGCGGCACCTGGTCATGTCCTACACTACTTTTTAACATAAATTTAGCAAAGTAGATAAGGCTTCGGTGGGTGGCAAACTATAGAACGTGATATGACGCAGTTGCATTTTTAAATGACGTGGCTTATCTGGTTCTGCATTGTTTATAAAGCCTACAGAACCTGTCTTAAACGGCCACCAAAAAGAGGTCTAATTATGGGTCTGTAAGACAGGTGGTAGTTTAATGCGGGGCAAACGTAATGCAGAAAACTCATATCGGAACTTTTGCGTTACATTTATCCTGCATTAAGCACCCATCTGCTTTTTAATAAATAAACGAATAGATGACCGCTTATTCGTTCTACTTTATTCTTATCCATATAAATCACTACTATTATCTAGATCTGTGGCTTTTAACCATTTACTCCATAAATATTCCTGTAAGAAATAATGAAACCATGAATATTAATTATATCAATTTTTATAATGGCACATGGACAATGGAAATTTTGGCTATAGCAGAATCTGTCGAATCGGATACCTAAAATAGATATAATTCTGGGTGCTATATGCAGGTGGTAGCTTAATGCAGAACAAAAGTAATGTAGAAAGCTCCTTGGGGAGCTTTCTGCATTACATTTGTCCTGCATTAAGCAACCACCTGCTTATAAAGACAGCCAAGTTTGTTCATTAAGTGGTCGCATCAGAGGGGTTCTACTGTAATTTCAAAACCAAACGGGACAAACCCTTGTCAGACGGCTCCGGCGTAACCGTTTGATCTGGTTCTGTTTGCAAAGGCGTTAAATGGTATATTCAAAGAACATCTCTAGGCTTAAGAATTATAATTATAATGACTTCGTGAGTCGTTGTAACGACTTTTGTAACTCGTTATACCAACTACGTAAATCAATACATAGTAAGTCGTATAACGAACCTTTTCTACTACAGAAAAACCCCTCTAATGCGACCACCAAAAAGGGGTATATTTCTGTGTGCCAGGGGCAGATGGTAGCTTAATGCAGGGCGAAAGTTATGCAGAAAGCTCCTTCTGTATAACTTTAATCCGACATTAAGCAACCACCTGCGTATAAAGAAAGCCATGTTTATTCATTAAGTGGTCGCATTGGAGGGGTTTTACTGTATTTCGTTATGCAGTAGAACCTCTGTAGACCTGCATTAATTTACCACCTGTCTTACATACTCATAGTTAGACCTCTTTTTTATGGTATCTAAAGACAGGTTCTACTGTATAACGATATTCCCTTTGTTTTTCTGCCCAAGTTCAGTTTGACAGCAACGTACTTTGGCGTTGAAACTGTTAACACCAAAGTAGATCTATTTCATGTTTAACCCGTTTCCTCATAGGCCATTTTTAGATCCAACATCTTTGAATAAATCTACCGAAAAGGAGCTTTTAGTAGAGAAAATGAAAATTTTAGAATTGTGTAGTTTTGAAACTATTGTGATAAATAGAGCATTTGCTCCATAGGAGCAAATGCTCTATTTATCACAATGGATTCATAAAGCGACTTTTACAAAGGCGTTCAAAAGGCGTCAATATGAGGGGATGGGTTAAAAGAGCATAATACAAACAGTGTAGACCCAGATTAGAGTAATCCGGGAGGGGCCTCACATATCAGGGTCTGCACTGTTTTCTAAACCAATCAATGACAATGGTAAATATTACGGTATAAATTTACCTGACAAAGACTCTGTTTTAGTATTATGAATGGATAATAAAATTGAAACCTAAATATATACACATGTATTACAGGTATGTACATTAACCACTTCCTTGCTCAATATACATGTACGTGCAAGAACCATGAATATTTATTAACCTAAAGTATTATAATGTAAACTTAATCAAACCTAATCATTCCAAAAGGAAACAGAGCAGATCTTGATCAGACGACTCCTAAAAAGGAGCCGTCTGATCTGTGTGTAATCTGTTTGCAAATACGTTTGCAAATACGTGAAAAGGCGTTTATATGAGGGAAAGAGTTGAATGTACACATATGTAACAGGGAAATACGGTTTGGTGCTTTTATTTTAACGGTGTACTCCATTAGTACGCATTTTTACGCATTTGCAAACAGAGACGACACAGATAAGACGGTACCTATAGGAGCCGTCTGATCAGGGTCTGTTCTGTTTGCTTATGGTGTGATATAGGTTTGACACGTACATGTAGGGGCAGTTTAATCAGACACTAAACTATTTACTAGCCTATAAGTTAAATCTTAAGTCATCGTAACAGTGCTGGTGGTGGTAGTGGTGATGGTGGTGATGATGACTGTTGCAGTGTGTGTTGGTGTTGGAGGTGATGGTGACTGGTGGAAGTGGTAGTGGTAGTTATGGTGGCTGATGATGATGTTGGTGATTGGTGGAGGTGGTGGGTGGTGGTGGCGGGGTTGTTGTTGCGGTGGTAGTTGTGGTTGTTGTAGTTGTTGTTGTGGTGGTGGTGGTGATGATGACTGAGGTGTGGTGGTTGTTATTATTGTTGTGTTGGTTGTGGTGCATGCATGATTATGGTGTTGGTGATGTTTGAGGGTTAATGGAAGTGGTGTGGTGGTGATTAAGGTAGTTGTGGTGTTGGAGGTTGGCGGTGGTGGTGATGATGGTTGATGTGGGGGTAGTGGTTGATGATTGTGGTGGTGGTTGATGGTGACATTGATGGATGTGGTTGATGGTGGTGGTAATGGAGGTGGTTGATCGTGGTGATGATTGTGGTTGTTGTTGTTGGCGGTGGTTGATGATGGTGGTTGATGGTGATAGGTGGTTGTGGTGGTGGTGATGATGGTTGTGGTTGATGGTGATGGATTTGGTGGTGGTTGCGGCAGTGGTTGTGGTGGTGGTGGTGGTGGTTGATAGTGGTGGTTGATGGTGTTGGTAATGGTGGTTGATGATGGTGGTGGTGGTGGTTTTCCTGAGACATTCCAACTCACAGAACGGTGTGAAATGCACGGCGTATCCCGGACTAGCGATGGCACTGGTGTTCTGGTTATCTAGGCATCTCTCTGGGTAGACCGTCATTAGCACGTCGTTACCGGATAATGCCAGCGCCTGAAACAGTGAAAACTTTCAATAGCATTCAACAGTTAACCCCTTTACGCTATGAATATTCATGTCAGAAATGAGAACTGTGTAAATATAAATTAGCTGATTTATTTTTTTTGGCTCACGAGACTTGTTACCAAGGCAGAAACTGTAGAAATACAGTAAAACCTCTCTATAACGGCCACTAAATTGTGTTAATTAGTTGGTATTATGGGCAGGTGGCTGCTTAATGCAAGGGGAAAGTAAAACAGAAGGCTCCTATAGGAGCGTTCTGTTTTACTTTCACCTTGCTTTAAGCAGCCACATGCCTCTAACACAAAATACTTTATGTAATTTAGTGGCCGTTATAGAGAGGTTTTATTGTACAGGTTATTTCTTTTCATAAGCAAACACAACATATCCAGATCAGACAGGATGTAGGAGCCGTTTGATCTCAGTCTAATCTATTTGTTAAGGTACCTACAGCAAATCGGGGACACAGGGGGACCCAAGTCGTTCGTGTAATCTTATCCCTTCGCTTTCTGAATTTTAAAATACATTTCTCCTTCTTTACCCATGCCCTGTTGTATAATTACATATATATTCACTGTCTACGCGTATTTCGCTGTGCAATGACTGCTGTGGAGTGCGCTGGTTGCACAATCAAGTTGTAAATAGTGCAGACCATGATGAGACAGCTCCTGCAGGAGCTGTCTCATCTGGGTCTTCACTATTTACAGGTAGGTATATTGACATGAATAGCAAGCGAAGGGTTAAGATACTTGACAAATGATTGCCAGTTATACCTGACAGCTCTTGCACTGTATATTGCCGGCAACATTTTTATCCGTCACAACGGAAACAGGCCTACCTACCCTAGGATCAGTTTCAACTGACTCCCGACCTTCCATAAAATACTGAAATGCTTGAAAGCATAAATCCACAAAACGTTCTGCAGATCGGCATGCATTTTTGACGACGAATACCCGAGTTGTGCTACAATACACCCTCTCTGTCGTCGTCTTTTCTTCCCTATTGCACGCTTACAACTGCTCTAGTATATAATATTTGGTACATGAATATTCATTAGGTTAAAGGTTTATATACTGATAAAAATCAACACATAAATACTACGAATAACTAATATTAACCCTTTACTATATATATACGCCTTTAATGTACAGTTTCTGCGATGAACAAACACTCATGTGTTCTTATATACTATAAATAGCATGTGATTAATATGCATGTTGTATTTTGAAACTTACATTATAATCCATGGAATAAAGGGTAAAATGAGACCACGGGACTTCTGTAAAATGAAGTACAGTCACTGGTCTAGCTCTACATTTCTCTACACCTTTTAATCTTTTACTCCATGAATATTCATGCAAGAAATAATAACTTCATGAATATTGATTAGATTACGTTTTATATTAAGACATTAACGAGTGAAAGTTTGTCCAAATAAGAAACTGTATAATCAGATCTATATTATAGCATAAGCAAGCAGAGCAGACCCTGATCAACAGGAGCCGTCTGATCTGGGTCTACTATGTTTGCACAGCCGTAGAAATGTATATTTATCGATTAAAGATTTAAGTCACATGTTTCTTGTTTCGACTCATTTGTTTCTGTCATGATTTACTTACAGTTAAACACACATATCGTATGTAGTATGTTAACCCTTTCACCGCCAATGTCGCATAAATGCACCACGTCAAATAGTGCAGTCCCAGATCAGACGCCGCCTTGAAAAGGCGGCGTCTGATCAGGGACTTCACTTTTTGTCTCAAATTCTGTTTCTATATCTGTGCTTTATTCTTATGAAATTTGCATTTATTTATCTCATTTCCTTAATTTACCGAATAATTTAACACAATTGTTTTGTAGACGACAATTAGAAATTTAGCGCCGAAAGTGTTAACTTAGCTTACCAAGCACGTGAACCGGAAGTAGGAGACGTCATCAGGGGCTGCGTTGTCGCGGTTGTACACAGTCAGGTAAGTCACAGACCCACTACTTTGAAAGTAGACACAGTCAAGTAAGCCTTCAGCTGAAAATGTAAACAGTGAATTTCAAACCAATGTCTATAATGTCTACAACCGAACCTTTTCACTTGTGTACATTTATATGTATAAATTGTTAATATCGAAATCTAAATGTATGTTTCAGGTAGTTATATATGTATACAGTATAACCTCTCTTAACCGGAATTCTAGTAGATAATAATTTAGATACTTTTAGGCAGGTGACTGCTTAATGCAGGGTGAAAGTCATGCAGAAAGCTCCTCTATGAGCTTTCTGCATGACTTTCACACTGCATTAAGCTGCCACCTGTCTCCAAGACCGATATTCATACTAAATTTAACTGCCGGTTAAGAGAGGTTTTACTGTATATATTACATAACATTGCTTGTATTCAAGTTAATATAACGAGTTCGTTATTCTTTTTATGTTGAACACTTGTAATAGTACACGCAAATGGTGTAAGCAAGTCGAATATTTCGGGTTAACTCAAAGTAAATGCTCGGTTCTTCCAAAATTTACAATAGATAATTGTTCAAAAATGTATTATTGTTATCTAGAAACACATGTGACAGCTTAATGCAGTTCGAAAGTAATGCATTACTTTAGACCTGCATTAAGCAGTGAAATTGTTCAGATTGGAAATCGGATAACTCGAACTTCTGTTATCTCGAAGTAACTCGCAGGGTCCCTCGAAGTTCGAGATATCGAAGTTTATCTGTAAGTAGGAAAACAACGCTTGTTTTTCTTCTTGTTTTTTGTGACATGCGATATAAATAATATTACACGAGTGTTCGTTTACTATTGATTTGTAGTTTTTTTTGTACCAAACGAGTTGACTAAAATCATAATTATGATGCGAGAGCAAGCCTCGTGTCATATCATTTCAGTCAACTCGTTTGGTAAGAACCAATAGTATATGGACACACATGTAATATCTTTTATCTATAGTCTTTTCCGATCTAGTGCCAGCGACTCTGTCTGCATTTGTAACTGAATATATGAACGACAACATGATTTGAAGAATACTAGCAGACAACCATTTTGCAGACAATTTAGAAGCGTGCAAAGAGCTCCACATACCGAACGGTGAAGACGCTGACTAGGGTCTACACAGCTTACAAACCCCAAACACACCTTTTCCCTACACGAATCGGCTTATACCTACCCTGGCACAGTAGAACTCCTCTAAACCGGATGTTGAATTCAGTATAAATATGGGTCTATAAGACATGTTACAACTTAATGCAGGGTGAAAGTCATGCAGAAAGCTCCTAGAGGAGCTTTCTGCATGACTTTCATCCTGCATTCAGCAGCCACATGCCTAAATGTATCTAAATTTTTCTCTACTAGACATCCGGTTTAGAGGGGTTTACTGTACATCAAATTTCATCTTAGCACACTTTTTTCTCTACTTGTGGCGGCTCCTACCTACCTGAGAACATCTGAGTTGTGTTGCAGAGGGTGTAATTATGGATCAACTGCTGGCGGGAGTCGCATACGTCCATGCTCGTTGTGTTCGAGCCCGGGTCGGTGCACGTGTCGTACGTGTACGTGCCGAAAATGGCGGACGGACATTGGATCAACGCTGTGGTCTCTGAACCTGAAAACGGGTGATTAGATCGTATATGATCCGCTCTCTGAGCTAAAAGGGTCTCGTGTTATTGCAGACAGTGTAGACCTGGATCAGACACAAGGTCTCTTACATGGCGTCTGACCAGGGTCAGCACTGTTTGTCACTCATCCGAACGTGCAGTTATGTACTTAAGCTGTCCATTCATACCCTATCATAGGTCAAGACTATAAGATGCATTAATTAAAACATTTTCAAACATAATTTATTCATTTCCCCCACCAAACCCTATGTTGTGACCACTCTTTAGAATCGTCTCTTTGAGACGATTCTAAAGAATGGTCGCAACATAGGGTTTGGTGGAGAAATGACAATTTTAAAATTTGAGTACGAACCTTTATCTGTAACTCTGCCTTATCGTAGATGTGATGTATTAGTTTGGGTTACACTGTTTGCAACTTGCAAAAGACTTTATTTCAGTACAGATGCACTATTTATTGTATTATTGCATCGAGACATATTCAATACAAGACAATTAGCTTTTTAACTCTTTCTTCCATGAATATACGTGTACAAATTAATGTATATTTAGTATTAATTAGCTTTGGTCATGGCAGAACTTTTGAAACCAGATCTCAAAACAGCAGGCCCTGATCCATCAGTTCCTACAAGAGCTTTCTGACATTGGTCCACTCCATTTGCAAAGGCGTTACAATCATTAAATACGGTGTAGAGGGTTAATACTTATGTTCGTAGGTACGTTATCTAAAACAGCCATGTACGAATTTCAAATTAGATAGAAATCATGAGAATATTTTAGTCCATTACCCATGACCTCTTTTACGTACATGACTGACATGTTTATATCTCGTCAGCCGCGCCTTTTTATTATTACCCATACAACAAGTTTGGATCAAGATCAGCCTCATCAGAATCCAAACACTTTGTCACTCTGATTGCATTTTTGTTGGGACTTTTAAAGAATTTATCATTTACTCCATGAATATTCATGAAAGAAATAATGATATCTTGAATATTAATTAGATTAATTGTTATTATAGCACATGGACACAGGAATGTTTGCCCATGGTAGAAACTGCAGAATTCATATATTATATTATTTCCTAACTAAATAGAGCAGGGCCTGATCAGACGGCTCCTATAGGAGCCGTCTGATCTTGGTCTGCTCTGTTTGCTAATGTGTAGAAGGGTATTTTTTATGGAGTAAAATGTTTAAATTTATGCAAACAAACCCTTCCTCTGCTTGCTTAATGTTAACCATTCCCCTTAATCGCGACTCGATTCACATTTCCAAACAGCTGATCCAGACTAGACGCTGGGTAACTTGATGTTTCATCAGGATCAAAACTGTTTGATACTCTATTTGTAGTTTTGAAAGAGAAATGAATGTACATACAGTAGAACCTGTCCTATGAGGCCATTCATTTATTGAACATTGGAATCTTAAAAAGAAGGTGATTGCTTAATGCTGGGCAAAAGTAATGCAAAAAGCTCATAGAGGAGCTTTTTGCATTACTTTTGACCTGCATTAAGCTACCACCTACCTTTTACAGATTCATAATTAGACCTCATTTTTATGGCCATCCGTTAGACAGGTTCTGCTGTGTGCTAACTAATATCGGCTCTGCTAAGAACTACATGTATGTACTAGTTTTAAATTTTCGATTGGCATGATACCATATATATCCTATTAAAGCAAATACCCGGCTATGTCAAAGGTTTCAAACCCAAACCTACCTGACTTCAGGGCTACCCTGTATCTGTACGCCAGTTCGTAGGTGACTGAGTTGCACACATCCGCGTAAGTGGAGATTAAGGTGAACTGGTCCCCATTAATATCCTCCTCTGAAACCAGTCAAAGTCAGTATAACACATAACCCGTCATTCTTTTTACAAATCTATACAGAGGATCTTGCATGAGTGCTCATTACAAATTGTTTTTATGAAACGAGTTTACTATACTATTATGACACGAGCTTTAGCGAGTGTCATATTCATTATAGTAAACGAGTTTCATGAAAACAATTTGTAATGAACACGAATATAACATTCTTTTTATCACATAAGCCTTAAAATGCCATAGAAAATGAAACAGACTATAGCTGATGGCTGTTTCGGCCATTGCTTACAGCATTGTAATACAACGGCCGACGCACATGGAGCGCTGCGATTGGCTAACGCTTAAATGACCGCTATGATTGGCTAATTTGCATAAAAATGCACTTGCATTTTTGCATTTTACGGCACTCTGTTACGGTACTCCCACAAGTCAGATTATGTGATAAATACATGTATTCGATGGCTTGCAACACGTTACTGTTCCTCCCCCTTTACGTTTGCAACATACATGTACATGTACTAGAACATATTCTATTTGAGTTTTCGAAGGACTTTCTTCGTTGTAACGTTTTGAAACAATGGCATCCTAAATGTTCATTAACTCTTTTTTTCATAGAGTCACTATGAACAAAGACGTTTTCATAATGACAGAAACAAGAATCAGATCTGTATCATAATCAAACAGAGAAGACCTTTACTCTGTTTGAAATGGCGTAACAAGACGTTCATGGGATTCCTGGTCTGAGCGTTAACATGGTACTGGGGTAAAACATGTCTTTTAACATGCTACTGCACATTGAGTACGTGATCAGAAGTATATGAATCGATATGGTACAGATTTAGCTTTTTTTCGACTATTCTAGACTGAAAGAATTACACGTTTGCATGAAATTGTGATTTGTTTATGAACATATGTAACTATTTATTTCTTGTCTGTGTTGATTACTTTCACTTTCAACTCTTTATCAAAAGAGAGAGAGAGAGACAGAGAGAGAGAGAGAGACAGAGAGACAGAGAGACAGACAGAGACAGAGACAGACAGAGACAGAGACAGACAGAGAGACAGAGACAGAGACAGACAGACAGACAGACAGACAGAGACAGAGAGACAGAGACAGAGACTATTTTTCATAGTCTGACAGACAGACCGACAGACAGACCGACAGACAGAAACAGAGAGAGAGAGAGAGACAGATGAGAGAGACACACAGGGACACACACAGAGACACACAGAGAGAGGGAGAGAGAGAGACAGAGAGAGAGAGAGAGAGAAGGGAGGGGGAGTCATGTGTCCATTATCTAAATCCAGTTATTAAACATTCGCAATGTAATTATTTTTCACATATATATATTGAACAGGGAAAGAGTTACACCTTTACTCGATATAGATTACGTACCGGTTGCTTTGTAGAAAACGTATTTTTCAGTCGATATTTCCCGTAGGTCCAGACAGATGTACAGGGACACGAACGCATTGACAAACAATTCAAACGTTTCCGATCTGAAACAAAAGCGAATATAATGTACTGACAGGCGGATACAATGTACTGACATAAAAATCATTTAACCACGACCCTGCCTACCCTTTACCTGTTCAATATTCATGAAAGAAAGAATGCCATTGCGAATATGTATAATCTGATTTTTATAATGTAAACTTTTCAAGAGAACTATTTGCTTTGGCAAAAACCTGTAGAATCAGATCTATACAATGTCAAAAGCAAACAGAGTAGAACCTGATCAGACGGCTCCTATAGGAGCCGTCAGATCTGGGTCTACTCTGTTTGTAAATGCGTGAAAATGCGTTTATATGAGGGAAATGGTTAAATCTATACACGATGAATATTCCTATAGGAAATAATACTGTAAGGATGTTGATTAGTGACCTAACATTTTATAATGGCATTATGAACAAGAGAATATACCCTAACAGAAACTGTAGAACCTGATCAATATTATTCCATAAGCAAACACAGTAGACTGTTGCCACAGAATATGTTTTAACTTAACCCTTTCACCGCCGCAGTCGCATTAATGTACCACGACAAATAGTGCAGTCCCAGATCAGACGCCGCCTTGAAAAGGCGGCGTCTGATCAGGGACTTTACTATTTGTCTCAATCTCTATTTCTATATATGTGCTTTATTCCTTTGAAATTTGCATTTATTTATCTCTTTTCCTTATTCTACTGAATGATTTAACAAACTTGGATTTCAGACGACAATTAGCAATTTGGCGCCGAAAGGGTTAAGAAAATGAAAGAAAACTGAAGTAGACGAACACTCTTGCAGACGCCAATAGAACATTGTAATACGCGTGACAGCTCAATAATGGAGCTTGCAGAAACAGAGTTTCTGTTTTGCAGTACAAACATAGCTAGCTTCCGATCTGCTTAGTCTGCTTATATTTTTGTAAAAAAAAGTTGGAGAATGCTTCACTTTGAAACCTGAAGCAGACGAATATCTAAGAAGGTGAAATTTATATCTTGGCGAAAGGGTTAAAACATATATTGTACTAAATGCAAATTTAACACTTTAAACTCTCAATCCCAAGAAGACACTTCCAAAACTCTAACAAGTCAATATTGCCGTGAATATGCAGGGATTTTAAAAGCAATACTATGATATGACAAACAGTGCAGGCCCTACACTGTTTGCAAAGAACATTAGTGACCCGTTTCCCGCACTGAACGATTTAGGATCCTAATAGGACGCCAATGCCATTGAAACTACGGAGATGTGATGCAGTAAGACCCCTCTAAAACGACCACCAACTGAGGTCTGATTCAGACACACAGATGCAAGTGGTGGCTTTCTTGTAGAAGCTTTCTGCATTACTTTCGTCTTGCATTAACCCTTTCTCTCATATAAACGTGTTTTCACGCATTTGCAAATAAAGTAGATCCAGATCAGACGGCTCCTCTAGGAGCCGTCTGATCAGGGTCTGCTCTGTTTGCTAATGGAATTTGATAGATCGGTGTCGTTACTTTCTAAAATAGCTACAATGCTTCACCTTCCATATTTCATTATAACTATTCTATGAATATTCAGTAGGTATTGCAATTTTGAATAAATATAGAACAGGGAAAGGGTTAACATTAAATTATGTTTAGCTGTTGCGTATTATGTTATGAAATAATGGCAGCATGACTGTTTAAACTGTTTGTTTTTTACAATAGCATATGCATATAGGAAGTTCTGGTATTGGTACAAAATGTAGAGTCAGGTCTATTTTAATTTCATGAGAACAAAAAGGGGCCATATAATCTGGGTCTACGTTGTGTGCAAAAGCGTGATTAGAGTTGATAAGAGGGAAATGTTTTAAGCATCCATATGGGTTTAAAGGCATGCTTATCTATTAAATGGACCTTTTTAGAGAGATTCCGCAGTAAAAGTCTGTATTTCTGCGCTAAACCATAGTTTCTCTCCGAAGCAATTCTAACTGCCATGCATATAGGATTTGGCATATAATTAGGGAATTAGATATATGTAAATTTGTTTTCTTATGTTACACTCAGCTTTGTAAATATATAGCAAAATGTCGTTAGTTCGATACTTTATTAAAGAGCAATTGAGAATTGTAAGTCAATGGCTACTTATTACTGGATGAAGTCTTGCAGAAACCTCCGAGATTTTCACCTCACATTAAGCTGATAACTGCCTTAACCCTCTCCCTGTTCTATATCTATTCCAAATTCCAATGCCTACTGAATATTCATGGTCGAAATAGTTATAATGAAATATTGAAGGTGGAACATTGTAACCATTTTAGAAAGCATTATTATTATTATCATCATCATTATACGGTCGCAACTACTGGACGCCTGACGCCTCGTATACATCTACATGCGTGTATGCTAACTAGTACTATACGCCCCCACACTAGTGGTCACGATGTGGTTATTTGAGAACCGCTGTGAGCTTAGCTGTATTCAATGTAAATCTGGCCCAAGTTTTAAACGTTGGTAAGTTTATCTAAGATTATGCTATTTCTAATACTGTAAAACCTCTCTAAACCGGAATGAATTCTAGTAGAGAAGAATTTACTAATGTAGATACTTTTAGGCAGATACGACTGCTTAATGTATGGTGATGTAGGGTGAAAGTAATGTAGAAAGTTCCTAGATGAGCTTTCTGCATGAGTTTCACCCTGCATTAAGTAGCTGCCTGTACCCAAGACCGATATTTATGCCAAATTCAACGTCAGTATCCATGCTTATAAAACTTTTAGTTGAGTCTGAGTTCGTTCTCAAGTTTTTGATCGGTCAGATTTGAGCCTTTGGCACAAATCTGACCAATCAAAAGCTTGTGAACTCAAATTTGACCAATCAAAAGCTTGAGAACGAACTCAGACTCAATTAAAAAGCTTTATAAGCATGGACCCTGGTTTAGAGCGGTTTTACTGTACAGTCTACGTTTCAGTTGGGTCTTTTATGGGTATTCACGTTCCAGTGAACAAAATGTAAACCTTACACATCAGATACATCGGAGATATGATCGACTTGCCTGAATTATACGCTGAGTTCCGATTGGTGTCTGGTATTATGCCTTCCAGGTGACACACAAAAGGCATTTAAATTTAGAATCGAACACTAAATGTCGTGATACAATTTTCTGGCATTATTGACAGTAAAATGTTCCACACAGTGGACTTTCATCGATCTAACCTAGGATAAAGTTCTGCACGTTTTTCAATAAACCACTGTTGCACTCATTAACACTATGCAAGCTAAGTAATTTTTCGTCTGCAGCATTTGCCGTTTGCTACAATTCTTAAAATACAAGTTCTCTAATTTCTTTGCAAAAAGTATGGCCAGGGTATCAAAAAATTTGGATCCTGATGAGACGCCGCATTATGCGGTGTCTCATCTGGATACAAACTGATTGCATAGGTAATCACATGTTCGCCGCTCGCGTGCAAAGCGTTGTAAAACGATTGCATTCTCTATATTTGCTAACCACGTTTCAATAAAGAATTTAATTAACAATTAAGTACAGCAATACCAAATCAATCCAAGCTTTAGTAAAGAAGAAATGAGATTTGGATTAAGCATGCATCAACTGAATGAAAGGTGAAAATACTGCAAAAAGTTCATCTGTGAGCTGTTTGCTCGACTTTCACCCTGTATTAAGCCACCGGCTTTCTTAAAAGACCAAAAGACCGACATTGAAACTAATTTGAATATATTAGCGAGTCTTCACAGTAAATGTTATTTTGATTGCGTTCAAAACCTTTATAATGCTAAGGATGACGGGATGGCAACCGTGGAAAACAGTTTAGAGCCACGTTACCTAAAGAGATGTCCTGTTACTGGTGCGTCTCATCAGGATAAAAACAGTTGACCCCATGGCGGTGGTTTTTAAAAACAGTAATATATCAATCATTCGTCTACTAAGCGCTACCATAATGGCTTTGCAAACAGCTTGGATCTAGATGAGACGCCGAGTAACTCGGCGTCTCATCTAGATCCAAGCTGTTTGAAAATGTCTTCACAATTTCACATATGGCGGCGAACAAGAGTCAATCTCAGTATGTCTGTGTTTAGCCTTATACTGCAATTAAAATTCGTCTTCTTCACAAATTCTCATTTGTTGCATTTTAAGCATAAACCAATTATGTTCAATTCATACTGAAATTATTGATTGCGTGACAAATAGCTCGGATCATACATTTGTAAATGAGAGGTATAGATACTCGGCGCCTCATCTGGATCTACGTTGTTTGCAAGAGGTTTAGATACTTCTCAATAAGTAGAATATATGGTTAAATTGACAATCTACTCCATAGATATCAATGTAAGAAATACTGATATAATGACTATTAATTCATAATTCACAATATCGCATGAACACAGGAATCTTATGGCGATGGCAGAAGCTGTAGATTCATACTTATATTACTTCGTAAAGCAAACAGAGCAGACCCAGATCAGACGGCTCCAATGGGAGCCGTCTGATCTGTGTTTACTCTGTTTGCTAAGGCGGTAAAGAAACCCATCTCCAGCTAATTGCGTTCTGATCCACATTTGTAAACAGCTTGGCTCCAGATTAGATACTGAGTAACGGCGTGTGATCAGGATCCAAGCTGTTTGACACTCAGTGAATAGTTTCTCTAAAGCCTTATAGAATCGGAATCTAGACAAAACTGCGCCCGGTCCGAATTTGAGCAGACATTATTTTTTAACGGAGGAGTGAGGAATAATATTACACACCTGTAGACGTAATGACTATTGTATTTTTTTTTAATTATCGCGCACCTAAACTTGGTTGGATGTCAACTTCTAAATTCAATAAAAAGAACTCATTTAAGTTAGATTGTGTGAATCTAACAGAGGAATGTTTTTTTCTTTCAAGTATGTGCATTTACCCAATGTCGTTTTAATTTGGAGGTCAAAATGAAGGAATATATTTCTCTTTGCAAAAGTGCTAAGACCACGTTTTAAAGCGAATAGCTGTATATAACAGAATGTGTTTTTTTCAATTCACCAAATAAAATAACAGTCTCTCAGATTATTCACTAACTAACTGCGCAATTATACAGCATACATATAGAAAACACTAACTCTGCTTTCTGTCT
The DNA here is from genome assembly GCA_963576725.1 of Azorinus chamasolen. Lineage (NCBI taxonomy): Eukaryota > Metazoa > Mollusca > Bivalvia > Cardiida > Solecurtidae > Azorinus > Azorinus chamasolen. The sequence continues at coordinate 74,341,125 of OY755242.1, read as the reverse complement.
GTACTGTTTGCTGAACTCATCGATGCCAATACCTTATACCAGCAAACATTTTATTTGAACCCCCCCCCCCCATTTAACATGAAAAATGGACCGGTTCTACATGTAATTGAAGATCTGGACAGGGTTTCCTTAACCCTTTCCCTGATCTATGTTTATTCCAAAATTTGATACCTACTGAATATTTATGGACAAAATAGTTATAATGAAATAGGAAAGTGGAACCTTGTAGCCTTTTTAGAAAGTAAAGAAACAGACCTATCAAATTCCACCAGCAAACAGGGTAGACCCTGATCAGACGGCTCCTCTAGGATCCGTCTGATCTGGGTCTACTCTGTTTGCAAATGCGTGAAAACACGTTTATATAAGGGAAAGGGTTAAGGCTTTATAACATGAATATTCAGGTATAAAATAATGATAGCATGGGTTTCAATTAGATTAATTGCTATAATATTACATAGGCACATACATGTATATTTTTTGTTATGGCAGAAACTGTAGATTCACATCTCTATTATATCATAAGCAAACAGAGTAGACCCTGATAGGAGCCATCTGAACTGGATCTACTTTGTAAAAGCGTAGAAAAGCGTATTTAGTAGAGATTCAAATAATGTGGGGTTAAATGGTTTAGCATTCAATGAAGTCCTAGGCTTTCCTACTTTGAAATAGGATCAATAATTTTGATTAGCGAACATGCACTAGTTAGGATTTTTATTTTAGAGTGCACTTTTAATTTCGCATAAAAAACTAATAAGATAAACATACAAATAATTTGTACAAACTGCAAATTGAAAACCTGTTAACCACTCTTTAGAGGTTTTCTATATTACAGTAAAACCCCGCTAATGCGACCTCTTAATGAATAAGCATGGCTGTCTTTATAAGCAGGTGGTTGCTTAATGCAGGACGAAAGTTATGCAGAAGCTCCTATAGGAGCTTTCTGCATAACTTTCGTCCTGCATTAAGCTACATGTACCACCTGCCTTCGCCAATGTAAATTATGTCCCTTTTTCCTGGTCGCATTAGAGGGGTTTTCTATATAAATTATGTCCCTTTTTGCTGGTCGCATTAGAGGGGTTTTCTATATTATATGTGATGTCATTGTAAACATTGCTATGCTATGAAGAATAATGACCCGCTTTAGAAATGTTATCCCGCGGCCCGAGTCTACATAAAAACCACACATGCAAACCAATGTAATGAATAATAAGTAACCCGTCTTAGAAATATGTCCCTGGGTTCAGAGTCTATAATCAAGACCCATATCAGACAGTTCCTGGTGTCTGCTCTGTTCGGTTATAAAAAATAAATACATGTAAATCTGATTCCACACTTTTTGCCGTGGCCAAACCATTCTGTGTTCATATGCCATTTAAAAAAAATCAGTTAATAAATTCATGACGTCATTATTTCTTACATGAATATTCATGAGGTAGAGGGTTAAAGAAAGTCAATTTGATATGAAATGCATTTATGAGTGCGAAAATTATCTAGACAAAGATAAGTGTGCGTATTCAAATACTTAACCCTTTCCCTGTTCTGTTTATTCCAAATGTCAATACCTACTGAATGTTCATGGACAAAATAGTTATAATGAAATATGGAATGTGGAACGTTGTAGCCATTTTAGAGAGTAAAGAATCAGATCTGTCAAATTCCATAAGCAAACAGAGCAGACCCTGACCAGACGGCTCCTTCTGATCTGGGTCTACTCTGTTTGCAAATGCGAGAAAACACGTATAAATATTATATTAGGGAAAGGGTTAAATCGTCATTTCTTCATCAAACCCAACTGCATTGAGGCTGGAGCTTTGGGAAAAGGGGGACACACATACATGTACATGCACGAGTACTTACTTGATGACATATTTTGTGTCTCCCATAGTCTCATGGCACTCAAACGTGAGAGTTGTGAAAGGAGTTATACCAGTTACTTGTCTACCGGAGTCCGAAATAGTCTTGAAGTCCTGTATGTGGGTAGAGTTGACAATCCATGTTCCCTGTCCGCCAGTTACCCATGTACCCACCAGTGAGGACGGGAAAGTACACGCGCATTCTAAAAACAAACAATTATAAAGTATCTTATATTGTAGACTGGCACTATGTTGGGTTTACGATAGAACATGTCTTACGAGGCCATAAAAAGCGGTATAATTATGGGTATGTAAGGCAGGTGGTAGCTTAATGCAGGTTACATGTACAAGTAATGAAGAAAGCTCCAATAGGGACTTTCTGCATTACTTTTGCCCTGCATTAAGCAACCACCTGTTTTTAAGAATCCTATGTTCAATAAATGAATGGTCTCTTAAGGCAGGTTCTACTGTATATACACAGGTAGGTTACAAGTAGAAGAGTATGACATTTAACGAATTTATTTGTTTAACTCATTCTCTCCTAGGCTATTTTTTAGATCCACCCTTAAAAAGGGGCATTAACTAGAGAAAAGCAAAATTTTAGAATTTTTTAGTATGAAACCATTGTGATAAATAGAGCATTTGCTCCTATAGGAACAAATGCTCTATTTATCACAATGGTTTCACAATGTGAATTTTATAGAGGCGCAAAAATGCGTCACTAGGGGATAATGTGTTAAAATAAGGCTAGTTTATATGACATTTAGGATGTTCATGTAGAAGTGTTCCTGAAATTCCAAACATTCATATTTCTGGATTTTCTCTAAGATGAAACAATTAATGTTTGGAATTTCAGGAAGTTGCTTTACAGTTTGCAGACTTCCCCTCACATTTTATTTTTGAATATTTTGCTTCATTTTAATCAAGGCGTCGTTGACGTATAGATCAGTGAGAGGTCAACGTTTTGCGTTGTCGTTCTGCGTACAATTACGTGTAACACTTTACTCCATAGACGTACCTGATACACCATTACAAACAGGGTAAACCTATATCAGGCTGTTCTTGTAGAGCCTTCTGATTATGGTCTGTTCCGTTTGCTTATAAAATAATATAAATCTGATTCAACAGTTTATACCACTGCCAGACCTGGGTCCATGCTTATAAAGCTTTTAGTTGAGTCTGAGTTTCGTTCTCAAGCTTTTGATTGGTCAGATTTGAGTTCTCAAGCTTTTGATTGGTCAGATTTGAGCCAGAGGCTCAAATCTGACCAATCAAAAGCTTGAGAACGTACTCAGACTCAACGAAAAGTTTTATAAGCATGGACCCTGGTCTTATTCATATTCAACAATAGATATTAAGTTAATCAATATTTATATTATATTCATGGAGTAAAGAGTTAAGAAACGTTTGCAAAGTATGGTGGAACAAACCACCGATTGCGTAGAGTACGAAAGACCGGCGGTGATATTTCCACTTCGAGATTTCACACAATATAAATCACGATTGCACGATTTCACGATTTCACTTCAAAATTTCCCGATTTCACGATTTCAAAATTTCCTGATTTCACAATTTCACGATTTCACTTCAAAATTTCACGATTTCACGATTTCACAATTTCACGATTTCACAATTTCATGATTTCACTTCAAAATTTCACAATTTCATGATTTCACAATTTCTGGATTTCATGACGACACAATTTCTCGATTTAGCAATTTCAACTTCATGTAAAATAGTTTAGTCACATGACACGCTTGACATAATTAAGACAACATAGTGGCCCTCGTCCTTGAATTCAAGATAGCGATTGGAGTTCCATAAATACACATCTCTTCGCCTTTGCAAACAGAGTAGACCCATATCAGATGGCCATCTGATCAAGGTCTGTTCTGTTTGCTTATGATATAATATAGATATGATTATACGGTTTCTGCAATGCCTAAAATCCCTACATCCATGTGCTATTATAACAATTAATCTTAATTAAAATCCATGATGTCATTTTTTCTTACATGAATATTCATAGAGGAAAGGGTTAAACAATTTTGATAGTGGACCATGAGCACATGCTACATGCCACACGTGGAGGTCCTCGGCCATACAGTTCTAGAGAGGAAGATTATTATAGTTTTCCGCCGTTTCTTTCACCGTGGCTTTTACTCCAACGCTGTGATTTCCCCCGTTTTGATGACGTCATAACAATTTAAATGGACATATTGAAATCATGAAATCGAGAAATTGTGAAATTGTGAAATCGTGAAATTTTGAACTGGAATCGTGAAATCGTGAAATTGTGAAATCGTGAAATCATGAATAGTATTGTATGAAATGTTGACGTTGAAATGTCACCGCCGGTCTTTCGTAGTAGAGTACGAAAGACCGGCGGTGATATTTCCATTTCAAGATTTTCACAATTTCACGATTTCACAATTTCATGATTTCACTTCAAAATTTCACAATTTCATGATTTCACAATTTCTGGATTTCATGACGACACAATTTCTCGATTTAGCAATTTCAACTTCATGTAAAATAGTTTAGTCACATGACACGCTTGACATAATTAAGACGACATAGTGGCCCTCGTCCTTGAATTCAAGATAGCGATTGGAGTTCCATAAATACACATCTCTTCGCCTTTGCAAACAGAGTAGACCCATATCAGATGGCCATCTGATCAAGGTCTGTTCTGTTTGCTTATGATATAATATAGATATGATTATACGGTTTCTGCAATGCCTAAAATCCCTACATCCATGTGCTATTATAACAATTAATCTTAATTAAAATCCATGATGTCATTTTTTCTTACATGAATATTCATAGAGGAAAGGGTTAAACAATTTTGATAGTGGACCATGAGCACATGCTACATGCCACACGTGGAGGTCCTCGGCCATACAGTTCTAGAGAGGAAGATTATTATAGTTTTCCGCCGTTTCTTTCACCGTGGCTTTTACTCCAACGCTGTGATTTCCCCCGTTTTGATGACGTCATAACAATTTAAATGGACATATTGAAATCATGAAATCGAGAAATTGTGAAATTGTGAAATCGTGAAATTTTGAACTGGAATCGTGAAATTGTGAAATTGTGAAATCGTGAAATCATGCATAGTATTGTATGAAATGTTGACGTTGAAATGTCACCGCCGGTCTTTCGTAGTAGAGTACGAAAGACCGGCGGTGATATTTCCATTTCAAGATTTCACACAAAGCAATTCATGATTTCACGATTTCACAATTTCACAATTTCACGATTTCACGATTTCACGATTTCACTTCAAAATTTCACAATTTCACGATTTCACAATTTCACGATTTCACAATTTCACAATTTCACAATTTCACGATTTCACAATTTTACGATTTCACGATTTCTCTTCAAAATTTCACAATTTCACAATTTCACGATTTCACGATTTCACGATTTCTCTTCAAAATTTCACAATTTCACGATTTCACAATTTCACGATTTCACAATTTCACGATTTCATGATTTCATTTAGTCCATTTGAATTGTTATGACGTCATCAAAACGCACATGTTGAAGTAAAAGCCACGATGAAAGAAACGGCGGAAAACTATGACAATCTTCCCTTCCAGAACTGTAGGGCCGAGGGCCTTCATATTTTGCATATAGCTAGTGCTCATGGTCCACCATCAATATTGTTTAACCCTTTCCTGCATGAATATTCATGCATGAGAATTGCCAATCATGTGTTTATTGTGTTAAATCATTGTCTTATGTTTGTATGACACTGTACTGGAGGAGAATTTAATTAATAATAAACTGTAAGAAATAATGACATCATGGATTTTAAATAAGATTAAATCCTATAGGAGTCGTCTGAGCTGGGTCTAGCCTGTTTGCAAAGGCGTAGAAAGGTGTATTTATGGATTTCAAATTGCCATCCTGATTTCAAGGGCGAGAGCCAGTCTGTTGCCTTAATTACGTCAGCGTGCCACGTGGCTAAACTATTCTACATGAGGTTGAAATTGCGAAATCGAGAAATTGTGAAGTCGTGAAATCTTGAAATTGTGAAATCGTGAAATCGTGAAATTGTGAAATTTTGAAGTGAAATCGTGAAATCGTGAAATCGTGAAATCATGAAATCATGAAATCATGAAATCATGAAATTGTGAAATCGTGAAATCATGAATTCTATTGTGTGAAATCTTGAAGTGGAAATGTCACCGCCGGTCTTTCGTAGTAGAGGCTTGGTGGTACTACATCAATTTGCGTCGAGTGAACTGCACGTTATGTGGTACAGTCATCTATGGGGTAAAATGCGACACAAGCGACGAGTTAACCCTTTCCCTCACATAAACGCCCATTCACGTATTTGCAAACAGAGTAGACCCAGATCAGAGGGCTCCTATAGGAGCAATGTGATCAGGGTCTGCTCTTTCTGCTTATGAACATTTATAGATCAGATTATGCAGTTTCCACAACATGTTTCATTTTATTGAATATTGTACAAGAACATTCATGAAGTGAAGAAATTTTGAATAAGTATGAAACCGGAAAAGGGCTAATAAATAAACACGTGTATTTGAATGTAGGTGGATTCATTTAACCTGTACTTTATGAATATATATTGTAACATCGTGAATATAAATTAGATTAATGGTTATAATAGCACCCGACGTTTTGGACATAGTAAGTTTTATACCCTCGGGACCTGGTTCCAATTTATTGCCTTATAAGTCTTTTTTCTATAATGTCATCAATCAGATTTTAACAATGTACATGTATCTGATAAATATTCATGAATAACAACCACATTATTTTTAACCCTTTCACCGCCGAAGTCGCATAAATGCACCACGAAAAATAGTGCAGTCCTACATCAGACGCCACGATTTTTCTCAAGTTCGCAGTTTAATGCAAGTCAAAGGTAATGCTGAAAGCCCCTGTATGGGGCTTTCAGCATTACTATCAACCTGCATTAAGCTGTCACATGTGTTTCTAGATATGCGTAGTGATACATTTTAGAACACTTCTGTAGTGTAAACTTTGGAAAGACCGAACTTTTAGTTCGAGTTATCCTGAAGCTCGAGTTATCCGAGTTCAAGATATCGAGGTTCTATTATACATGTTTTGATTGTATGTTTTAGATTCCGTTCTAAAGCCTTGTTTATAAAATCTCCATCGTAGGTCACAGGTATGTAGTGTCTGAAGAAATACAGTAAACCCCCTTTAATGGACCACTTAATGAACAAACATGGCTGTCTTCATATGCAGGTGGTTGCTTAATGCAGGGCGAAATTTATGCAGAAAGCTCCTATAGGAGCTTTCTGCAGGACTTTCGTCCTGCATTAAGCTACCACCTGCCTTTGCACCTGTGAATTATGCTCTCAATGCTTTCACAGGGTTGCCACGCGTCAGGGAAAAGTCAGGGAAATTGAAATTTTTTCACGGTCAGGGAATTGTCAGGGAATTTTGAGAACTGTCATGGAAATTTGAAAATATAGGCAAATGTCAGGGAATTGTCAGGGAATTTTGAAAACATGAGAATGAAGGTCATATATTTTTAAAAAATTAAAAAGTATTACAGAAATTATGACAGAAAGACCAAATTTCGCGATTGAATGTGTCAGTGAAATTTGAAATTATGTAGGGAAATGTCAGGGAATTGTCAGGGAATTTTGTTTCCTCTGGTTGGTGGCAACCCTGTTTAAATCAGCATTACTTTCAACCTGCATTAAGCTGTCACATGTGTTTCTAGATATGCGTAGTGATACATTTTAGAACACTTCTGTAGTGTAAACTTTGGAAAGACCGAACTTTTAGTTCGAGTTATCCTGAAGCTCGAGTTTTCCGAGTTCAAGATATCGAGGTTCTATTATACATGTTTTGATTGTATGTTTTAGATTCCGTTCTAAAGCCTTGTTTATAAAATCTCCATCGTAGGTCACAGGTATGTACAGTAGTGTCTGAAGAAATACAGTAAAACCCCTTTAATGGACCACTTAATGAACAAACATGGCTGTCTTCATATGCAGGTGGTTGCTTAATGCAGGACGAAAGTTATGCAGAATTCTGCAGGACTTTCGTCCTGCATGAAGCTACCACATGCCTTTGCCACTGTGAATTATGCTCCTTTTTGGAGGTCGCATTAGAGGGGGTTTACTGTACTAGGTATCTAATGAATATTCATGAAAGAAATAATAACATCGTGAATATTTATTAATTGAAATTTAATCAAAGCATATGAACATAGGATGTGATTTTGTAATCGCATAAATTGTAGATTCAAATCTACATAATTCCGCAAGGAAACATAGCAGACCCTGACCAGACGACTCCTATAGGAGCCGCCTGTTCTGGAACTGCTCTATTTGCAAAGGCAAATGATTAACCCATTTCCCTTCATATAAACGAATTTACACGCGTTTGCAAACAGAGTAGACCCAGATCAGATGGCCCCTTGTAGGATACGTTTGATCAGGATCTGCTCAGATTTGCTTATGAAATTACAATAGATCTGACTGTACAATTTCTATTAACCCTTCTCTTGCTGAATTTTAAAATACATTTCTCCTTTTTTACCCGTGCCCTGTTGTATAATTACATATATCTTCACAGCGTGTACAAGTATTTCGCTGTGCAATCACTGCTGTGGAGTGCACTGGTTGCACAATCAAGTTGTAAATAGTGCAGACCCTGATGAGACAGCTCCTCCTGCAGGAGCTGTCTCATCTGGGTCTTCACTATTTACAGGTAGGTATATTGACGTGAACAGCAAGCGAAGGGTTAATACCAAAATAATCCATTATAAAAAAAATCAGCAATGATTATGCATGATGTCATTATTTCCTAATTGAATATTTATCATACATGTAGTAGTGTCATTATCGCACTTCATACAAATGTTTTCACTAGCTAGATCAAAGAAGATGAAAGGCAGACATATGATAAAGTTGAAATTACACCATTGTCCACTGTAACACAGTAGACTCTGTCTAAATCCGCCGTGCTTAACCCTTTCCCTGCTCTGTATATAGGCAAAATTTCGATACCTACCGAATATTCATTAACAAAATAGTTATTAAGAAATACGGTGTGTGTTGCATTATAGACACATTAGAAAGCAAAGAAACATATATATCAATTTCTATTAGCAAACAGAGCAGACCCTGATCAGACGGCCGCTCTAGGAGCCGTCTGATCTGGGTCTACTCTGTTTGCAAATGCAAGAAAACACGTTTATATGAGGGAAAGGGTTAACCCTTTTCCTGCTGATCTAGGTTTATTCCCAATTCCAGTACCTACTGTATATAAATAGACAAACTAGTTATAATAAAATAAAGAAGGTGAAATACTGTAGCCATTTAAAAAAAACACTAAGGAAACAGGTCTGTTAAATTCCATAAGCAAACATCCTGATCAGACGGATCCTATATGAGGGAAGGGTTAGATCATTTATTTAACTCATGCTAACATTTGCAAACAGTTTGGATCCAGATGAGACGCAAAGTAACTTGGCGTCGCTTCAGGGTCAATACTGTTCGACTCTCTAATTATGTTTTTTTTTCGAAGAGAAATTGAAGAAAACAGCGTACTGAAACCTGAAGCAGATCACAATCATATCAGATGAAATTGTATTTGGCTACGAAATGATTAATTCTTCATCGGTCTTTGTGATAAACGGTGGCTTAATGCAGCGCTCTGGTCATGTTTTGTAAAGATACTGAAGAATTCTTTGAAACCTCATGCCGACGACAACCATAGCAGACGGAATATTAACCCTCTACTCCATAAATACGCCTCTCTGTGTCTTTGCAAACAGAGTAGACCCAGATCAGACAACTCTTGTAGCAGCCGTCTGATATGGGTCTGCTCTTTTTGCTAATAATCTAACATAGATGAGTTTCTACCGTTTCTGTCATTCAAAAAAATACTTTTTTCATTGGCTATTATAAAAATACTGGTCTATTCATGATATGATTATTTCTTACACTGATATTCATGGAGTAACTCATTGGCGGTATTTGTAACAGGATCTATGTGGTAGCTTAATGCAGACCGAGAGCAAAATGCAGAATTTACACATTACCTTAACTCTTTCGCTGCCAATGTCGCATTTGTGATTACCAATGCAAACAGCTTGGATCCAGGTGAGACGCCGAGTAAATCGGCGTCTCATCAGGATCCAATCTGTTTGTTACTGTTTTACTGGTGTTTTTTTTTACACAAAACAAAATTAGAAAAAAAGAAATGAAAATTGTAGCAGACGACACAATTTGCAGACGACAAAATTTGATAGCGAAAGAAAAACACAATAAAGACTCGCTATAGCAGCACATTAACCCTTTCCCTCATGTAAACGTATTTTCACGCATTTGCAAACAGAGTAGACCCAGATCAGACGGCTCCTAGAGGAGCCGTCTGATCAGGTTCTGCTCTGTTTGCTATTAGAATTTGATAAATATGTTTCTTTAGTTTCTAAATTGGCTATAATGCTCCAGTTTCCAGATTTCATTGTTATTAATTTGTCCATGAATATCGAGTAGGTAATGAAATTTGTAATAAACATAGAACAGGGGAAGGGTTAGCACGTGACTCTGTAAAAGCAGACGGATGCTTGATGCAGGACAAACGTAATGTAGGAAGCTCTTATAGGAGTTTTCTGCATACCTGTTCCTCTGCATTAAGCTACGATCTGTTTTAACCCTTTCCCTGTTCTGTATTTAGGCCAAATTTCAAACCTACTGAATATTCATTAACAAAATATGGAAGGTGGAACATTGTAGACATTTTAGAAAGCAAAGAAACAGTTCTCTCAAATTCTATTAGCAAACAGAGCAGACCCTGATCAGACGGCTCCTCTAGGAGCCGTCTGATCTGGGTCTACTCTGTTTGCAAATGCGTGAAAACACGTTTGTATGAGGGAAAGGGTTAAAACATACAAATTTGAACTTCGCTATTTTGAACTCGAATAACTCGTACATCAGGGTAATTGACAGTACAGAGTTGTTCTAAAATGTTCTACTACTACACATATCTAGAAACACACGTGAGGGGTAAATGCATGTTGAAAATAATGTTGAAAGCTCCTACTGTACTCTACAAAACCTGCTTAGTCATAAAAAATCGGGTCCAGATACGATCACACAAAATCGTATGTATACATTGCATGAACACCTTTTCATACTTGCTTCCTATATTTGTTAAACTATTGAATTCGTAATATCAAAGGCAGTTTTTGCAAAATTTGTCATACTATTGTGTGAATTTGAATATGACATAAATATGCTTTGTAACACATTCATTTAACTGTCACTATCATTTTACTAAAGGGTATTTTGATTTAATGAATGTGTTTTCTTCAATCGAATTCAGCCTGTAATTTAATTGTCATTCCCCCTATAGACTATATCGATAAAGTTTTATTAATCCGAAGCATGTGAATATTATGTGGTTTTGTAAACAGAATAGACCCTAGAGAGAGAGGGGAGAGAGAGAAACAGAGAGACAGAGACAGAGAGAGAGAGACAGAGACAGAGACAGAGAGACAGAGACAGAGACAGAGAGACCGAGACAGAGACAGAGGCAGAGGCAGAGACAGACAGACAGACAGAGAAACAAACAGAGAGGGACAGAGACAGAGAGAGACAGAGACAGAGAGACAGAGAGACAGAGACAGACAGAGACAGAGAGAGACACAGACAGACAGACACAGACAGACAGACCGACAGAGAGACAGAGAGAGGCAGAGAGAGATACAGATACAGAGATAGAGACAGACAGACAGAGACAGACATACAGAGACAGACAGACAGACAGACATACAGAGAGATAGAGAGACACACAGACACAGACAGAAAGACAGTGACATATATAGAGACAAAGACAGACACAGAGACAGAGAGTAAAGAATTGAAACATTCATGTTTTTAGAAACCATTGATCGAGTATCAAATACCTTTTGGTCCATGCTTATAAAGCTTTTTAGTTGAGTCTGAGTACGTTCTCAAGCTTTTGATTGGTCAGATTTGAGTTCTCAAGCTTTTGATTGGTCAGATTTGAGCCAAAGGCTCAAATCTGACCAATCAAAAACTTGAGAACGATCTTAGACTCAACTAACAAGTTTTATAAGCATGAATACAGATGTCTTATAAAAGTAAACCAATCACTTGAAAGAGAGTTCGAATAAATTCGCATCATGTTTCGAGAATAATGGCGTTTTGTCAGGATCCATACCATTCGCAAAATTTGTCACAAACAGTCCGCTTATCCCTTTACCCCATGGGTATTCATATAGGAAATAATGACGACATGCATATTAATTATATTATTTTTTTCAAATGGCATATGCACACAGGAATATTTGTTTGGCCATGGCAGAAATTGCAGAGTCATATCTATATTATTTCGTAAGCAAACAGTGCAGACCCTGGTCATATGAACCGTCTGATCGAGGTCTACTCTGTCTGTAAGGGCATAGAAAGGTGTATTTATGAAGTTAATAGAGTAAAAAATGTCTCGATTTGAAGGGTTGCGTTCCTTTTGCTTGTAAAAAAGTGCGTGTACAGGGATGGAGAAGTGGATCTTACTATAAGGCAATGAAACAATTTTCTTTTACTTATACGTAGATAGAACTGTACAAATATGGGTCTACTTTGTTTGTAAATGCGTAACATATGCGGTTTTATCAGGTAAAGAATTAACAGTCCTATTGGAGCGTTCTGTTTTACTTTTCACCTTACTTTAAGCAGCCATCTGCCTTTAACACAAAATACTTGATGTAACCAATGGCTGATATAGAGAGGTTTTACTGTAATAAAAACTGCAGCAAATACATATTTTAGCAGACATTATTTTCTCAAAGCAAGATAAGGGTTAATGCCGCTGGTTTTCCCTGTTGTCAAAGTGGTTAAAAAGAGCATTAATTGTATGTATGTCCGTTATTATGAATAGTTACAATGAAGTATGCGATCTGTTCTGTTTATTGAGAAAGAGTTTGGGTTCAGGTCAACGTTATATACAATTTCGTATGGTCTTTTGCAAACATTCAACTGAATGAATATAATAGGACTTTTTGCTGCCCGTGAAATAGCATAGGGTTGACTTTACAAACAAACCCCAGACACGGGACATACAGTTGAATTTCCCACATCTGCAGGACCACAGATAAAGGTGCGTATTCAAATACTGAAATTGTCATTTCTCCAACAAATTCCATTATGCTGCGATCGCCTTTTTAGAATCGTCTCTTAAAGTCGCCTCTACTACGAAAGTAAAACCCCTCTAATGCGACCACCAAAAATTGGCACAACTCTTGATGACAGAGGCAGGTAGTTACTTAATGCAGGACGAAAGTTATGCAGAAAGCTCCTATAACTTTCGTCCTGCGTTAAGCAGCCACCTGGTTACAAAGACCGAAATGTTTATTCATTAAGTGGTCGCATTAGAAGGGTTATACTGTACATCGAAAACCAACAAACCCAAAACAAAGCCAATAACAAAAAATACCAAAAACAAATACTGAAGATGACACAATAAAATGATATGGTGGTGGTAACTTACTGTCTCGTCAGAGTGGTCTGAATAGTTTATTCATGGTGTAGGTTGATTGGTTACGGACTGAACTTTTAGCCATGTTCTAAACTGTTTTGGTTACGGACTGGACTGCTTGTCATGGTCTAGACTGTTTTGTTACGGATTGGACTATTTGGTCATAGTCTAGACTCTTTAGTAACGAACTGTACTGCTTGGTCATTGTTTAGATTGTTTGATTACGGACTGGACTGCTATTTCATGCCCTAGACTGTTTGGGTACGGACTGGACTGTTTGGTCATGATCAAGACTGTTTGGTTAAGGACTGGACTGCTTGGTCATGACCTTTAATTTTTCACCACTAATCTATACTTGTTGTAATGGAATGTTTTGTAATTGCACGGACTGTTTCGCAACAATAGTTACGTGTTTTATATTGATTGGGCGTTATGGTCATGGAATGAACAGTTCGGTCATGGCCTGGACTATATTGGCATGGTCTGACCAGTTTGGTCATTGCCTGGACTGTTTTGTTATGATCTGACTAATTTGGCCATAGTCTGGACCTTTTGGTCATGGTATGGGCTGTATCGTCATGGTCTGGACTATTTGGTCACGGTCTGTACTCTATCGTCATGTTCTATACCATTTTGACAAGGTCTTGGCTGCATCGTTATGGTCTGGACTGTTTGGTCAGAATTTCAACGGTTTGTTCATGGACTGGACATATTACCATTGTCAGAACTTTCTGCTCAGGGTTTGGAGTATTTTATCATTGTCTGAAATGTTTACTTGCTCGTGGTCTGAATTATTCGTTCATGGTCTGGATTATGTAGCCATGGTCTGAACTATTCGTTCATGGTCTGAACTGTTCATGTTTGCTCATGGTCTAACATCTCAGTTCATGGTCTGGACTGTTCATTCATAGTCTGAACTGCTTGACCATGGTCTGAACTGATTGACCCTGGTCTGGACTGTTTGATGATGGTCTGGACTGTTCGATCATGGTCTGGACTGTTCGATCATGGTCTGAACATTTTGGTCATGATCTGAACCGTTTGGTCATGAATAGGACCCGTTTTGTCATGAACTTGACCGTTTGGTCATGGTGATAATCTCGACTTATTCATACAGCGTTTCGACTGTTACTAAACCTTTTACCCCTTTCGGCACCAAATTTCTAATTGTCGTCTGCAATCCAAGTTTGTTAAACCATTCAGTAAAATAAGAAAATGAGATAAATAAATGCAAATTTCAAAGGAATAAAGCACATATATAGAAATAGAGATTGAGACAAATAGTGAAGTCCCTGATCAGACGCCGCCTTGAAAAGGCGGCGTCTGATCTGGGACTGCACTATTTGTCGTGGTGCAATTATGCGACTGCTGCGGTGAAAGGGTTAATGCTAATATGAAAAGTGGAATACTCCATTATTGTTAAACAGTAAAGTCAAATCAGTATTAACGGGTAACTTTTGTTGAAAAAATGCAGAATGACAAACAGTATAGATCCTTGTGAGACGACATGATACGTCTGATCTTGGTCTACACGATTGACATATAACAGTTGACTGTTTCCCACATCAAAAGGGCTAAAACTGTCTCCAATAAACCATGAATTATTCATTTCGTTTCTAATTAGTAGTAATTACCTACATAAATGACCACAATATATCATACCTATAAACACGTATTATGCAACAATAACTGAGGAGACAGAGGTCAGTTACGCTCTCGCCCTCTTTCCTATTTATCAGTGTATCAGTTAACCCTTCGCTTGCTATTCACGTCAATATACCTACCTGTAAATAGTGAAGACCCAGATGAGACAGCTCCTGCAGGAGCTGTCTCATCAGGGTCTGCACTATTTACAAGTTGATTGTGCAACCAGTGCACTCCACAGCAGTGATTGCACAGCGAAATACTTGTACACAGTGAAGATATATGTAATTATACAATAGGGAATGGGTAAAGAAGGAGAAATGTATTTTAAAATTCAGCAAGAGAAGGGTTAGTGCAATAGAGCCTGGCTAAAGCGATCACATGCTTTATTAACATATGAGAGTCTAAAAGCAGGCGGTTGCTTAATGCAGGGCAAAAGTGATACAGAAAGCTCCTATATGAGCTTTCTGTATCACTGTTATTCTGCATTAAGACCCCACCTGTTTTAATTTAAAAAAGAATTCTTTTGAGAGGGCGTATTAGCGAGGCTTTACTGTACATGGCAATTTTCAGATTGATCAAAAACTGAGACAAACAGGTGATCTTAGTATAAGTAGGTTATATGTATCTGTATTTATTGACTTATTTTACGAATGGGTGTGATCAGCTGACTACGGGTTCCACTCGCCAGACGAACACTCCCATCGACCTAATGTAGATCGAGGTGTGTATACATGCTGCTAATTTCTACGGAATCATGTTCGGACCACAATAAATCTCACATTGCTGGACATGTATTATTGATCACATGACAACCCCATCATCTCTCTTAAAAACAAACGAAGTAACAGAAATTGTCGTTCCCTATTTCAAGGCGCTTTTCAGAATTAATTGTACATGTACATACCGGGTCAATTGATGAGAACAAGCAAATTTCATTTGTTGCATATCTCTTTCAGAGCCTTTTAAAGCATCATTTGTTACAGGTGATAACATCTTGAAAACTTACGCTTGATTCTGGTAAAATTGACAAAGTATCACTGGCGACGACTATGATATTACATGTAACTCCATGAATATTCATGTAACAATTAATGGCATCATGAATATTAATTAGATTATCTTGTATGGTAGGGCATGGGCACAAGAATGTTTGGCCATGGCAGAAACTGTATAATCATATCTATATTATATCAAAAGCAAACAGAACAGGCCCTGATCAGATGGCCCCTACATGAGCCATCTGATCTGGGTCTAGTCTGTTTGCAAAGGCGTAGAAAGTCGTATTTATGGAGGAAATGATTAAATCTATTGAAGTTGTGTTTATTGATAAAAAACAAAGATCTTATATAATTACAATTCAGAGGCCTAGATCATGTGCATAAGATTCGTTATTTAATCCTTTCCTCCATAAATACATTGTACGCCGTTTTACGCCTCTGTAAAAGTCACTTTATGAAACCATTGTGATAAATAGAGCATTTGCTCCTATAGGAGCAAATGCTTTATTGATCGCAATGGTTTCAAACTAAAAATCTATAAGTTTACTTTTCTCTAGTAAATGCTCCTTTTGGGTAGACTCATTCAAAGTGGTTGGATCTAAAATAGCCTATGAGGGAATGGGTTAAATAATAATAATAATAATAATAATAATAATAATAATAATAATAATAATAATAATAATAATAATAATAATAATAAATAATAATAATAATAATAATAATAATAATAATAATAACATTTGTATGACAAAATAGGTTCACTAAGTTTTGTGCATCCTGCAAACCACATCATAAGTAACACCTCGCTATCGAGACAACCCATAACATGGCATGACTCTGGATTTTAATGGTAGGTGGTAGCTTAATGCAGTAAGCTCCTGCATTAAGCTGCCATCCAATATTATAGGCTCCATTGCTTTACCGTTAGGTGGTCGCTGCAGAGAAGTTTTATTTTATTGTATTATGTAGATGCGCGCATATTAATATATTATATATGTAGCTTTCATTTTAAAGTAACTATCTAAATGTAATCAAAACCATTTGAAAGACAAGAAAATGCATGTTAACAAATTATACCTCGTGTGATATTCAACGCATGTACAGTAGAATTCGTCTTAAGCGATCATTAAAAATGGTCTATATATGGTTCTTAAACACTTTGCAGGTGGATGCTTGATACAGGTCGAATATAATGCAAAAAGCTCCAATTTGAGCTTTCAGCATTACCTTTGCCTTATATTAAGCATCCACCTGTTTTTAAGACTCATATACCAATAAATGAATGGCCGCTTAACCCTTTCTCCATATAAACGCTTTTTCACGCATTTGCAAACGGAGTAGACCCAGACCAGACGGCGCCTATAGGAGCCTTCCGATCAGGGTCTGATCTGCTTGTTTATGAAATTATAGAACATCTTATTCTACTAGAGGTGTCCCACTTATATTTGAACAGTGCAGTTCGATATGTGATCCATGCCATTGATCAGTATATCAGTCTGTACCGTTTCGGCCATGACTTAAATGTCTTATTGATAATTTCCTGATCTAACTTTCGCTACTTGTCCTTCGGTGCGATTTTAAGGCCCCTTAATGTGTTGATGTTTCCCTTCTGAAGTCGCCGTTTCAGGATACCCCAGATGCCGAAGTCCATCGGTACAGCATATCTGAGGGTATCTTTGGACGAGTGGCTGGAGGCGCTGTCCTGGTGGAACGCCATGGCATTGACATCATCCGGGAACATGTTCGGCACACCTTTGTTTAAAAAGAGGCTCCAGAATATAGTTAATGTAGTAATGAGAATTGACCTTTGACTTTTTATCGATGATCCGGATTTCAGTTTTGTCCCTATATGAAACCCGTGCCAAAGCCGTGAAACCACAAACAAATGCATTACGCTTAAAAACTTGATTTTGTCACTAGCAAGTTCACCCTTTCTTATAGGTAACAAACGCGTCTACGTCCATAGCTTCCGCCTAAAAAAACATCGCATCATCAGATGTAACAAAGTTTTTTTCATCTGTAACAACGTAACTGCAGATACAGTTTCCAAGACCCTTGCAATTTGGGCCATATTTAGCTGGTGAATCTTACTTTTTTTTCTCAGTTTAGCTTCCAAAATCTCATTTAATAATACGATAAACAGTACCTTTAAAAACTCAAAGTTTGGATGCCATTTCTCTCTGAGTGGGCGAGTTTACTTTCTCAATCATACGGGCGACTTTTCGAATGATGTCAGGTGTTGCAACAGTACGACGTTTTGCAAACTTGGTCTGACGCGATCCAGAAGACAAGTAAGTATGCTGTAAGCCGACATTTTAGCGAATATTGCGTATAGATCCTAAGATATTGAATGTCCCATGGATTTTAAAGCATTTTAATGGCCCTGTATGAGGTGTTAGTCCTCAAAAGACCAAGGACTACAGCCTCCACATTATCACTATTTTTTCGACGCGCCATCTTGTAAAATACACTTCAAACTACATGTATTGATTAGCAGGTGTCGTAGTTGAGGGAGGTCATTCAATGCATATTTACCGAGATACCCGTGCAATTTGGACATGGTGGTTAATTTCATTCTGTTCAAATATAAATTGGGCACCTCACGTACAGTTTCTGCCTGAGCTAAACGTTCCTGTGTTGATATACCTTTATAAAAATAATCTAATTATTATCCATGATGTTATTATTTCTTACATGGGTATTCATGGAGTAACCGGTTAAGACAGGTTCTTCTGTTATATGTATACTTTTGTTTGTATGGTTATTAGCTGTAACATTTAATTTGATTGAATGTTCTTGTCCTAAGGTCCATAACTGAAGCTGAGTTCATTATCAAGCATCCAATTGATCAAATTTTTAGTTTTGACCAATCAGATACTTGAAAATGAATTCAGTCTCAAGCATTTCAGTCTCTGTTCTATTTAAGCCTAAAACCACCGACTCTCGTTTCGTTAATGATACATACATGCAAATGTACTTAAAACACACAGAAAGGACATGCTGTAATGCCAGTCCACGTCTTTTTATTTCGCTAAACAACATAATGGACGGTCTCATTTACCGGAAAATTCGTTTTATGATCATATTTAACATCTAAAGAGTAAAACCTGTCTAAACCGAACGTTCATTTAGTATCAATGCCGATCTTTAACCCTTACTGTGTGGGACACGAGTCACTTATGTTCTTTGCGAACAGTGTAGACCCAGATGAGAGGGCTGCTAGAGGAGCCCTCTCATCAGGGTCTGCACTGTTTGTCATATTACACATTTTTCTTTAAAAGAATCCCTAGATATTCACTATAAGATTGACCTGTTTGAATTTTGGAATAGTCCATTTGAAAAGTCAGTGTTGTAAGGGTTAAGACAGGTGGCAGCTTAATGCAAGGTGAAAGTTTTACTGAAAGCCCCCTATAATGGAGTTTTCTATACGACTTTCGCCCTGCATAAAGCAGTCATATACATAAAAAGACCGTACTTCTTTATCATCCCTTTCCCTCATATAAACGTGTTTTCATGCATCTCCAAACAGAGTAGACCCAGATCAGACGGCTCATATGGGAGCCGTCTGATCAGGGTCTGCTCTGTTTGCTAATGGAAATTCAATAGATCAGTTCCTTTACTTTCTAAAATGGCTAAATGCTTCTACCTTCCATATTTCATTATAACTATTTTGTTCATGGATATTCAGTATGTATTGAAATTTGAAATAAACATAGAACAGGAAATGGGTTAAAATTCGGTTCAGCTGGATTTTACAGTACATAATGTCGATTAAAGTTTTTTGGGAAAATTCGTTTATCTGGAACGCACTGTACCGAAATAATGAGAAACAACTATAACTGGATTTCTACCAAAATATATTTAGAATACAAAAAACGCCAAATAACACACACGCACAAGTAATACGTATAAATACTCACCTGATTTTTTAATGAAGACTAAACACACCAATGTAAATATCCCCTTCATTCTAATAAATCCCTAAACCGATTAACTTTCATAGCATCATCAATAACAGCATGCACCGGCTCAGATTTGTATTCCATGTCACCCATTTCTTCATTTTCTCAAAGTCAAGTTCCCAGGTAAGCACAAATTAAATACTCTCACATCATTTCCGTATATAACAATGACACATTTACATCCACTGTGGGGAGAATCTATTCGTTATTTCCTCCTACTATCCGGTTCCTTTCCTATTGTGTCATCCTACCCGATATCATACGGGTAAACACACAGGCATCGGGTGCATGGTGGTAAAACGCGCTGCGCTAGTTACGTAGGATCAATGGATCACAAAGACAAACTAAGTCATTATGGATACAAGACTAAAATAATCGACGAACATGCAAATAGACCGACAATTAGGGACAGGAAGAATAAACAAAGCTGAATTGAACGACGGACAGAAAGACAAAATAATAGACATACATAGAAATGAAACAGACTGACAGACATTTATAAAGAGGAGTAATAGAAATAAAGACAAAAATGTAATGAAATATTTCCATAAGTACAGTAAACCTCTCTATAACGGCCACTAAATTACATCAAGTAGTTTTTATTAAAGGCAGGTGGCTGCTTAAGCAAGGTGAATGTAAAAAAAAACGCTCCTATAGGAGCGTTCTGTTTTTCTTTCACCTTGCTTTAAGAAGCCATCTGCCATAAATAACTAATTAACGCAGTTTAGTTGCCGTTATAGAGAGGTTTTACTGTAGTAGAAAATCTATTGAACATTGAACATGAATGCGTGAAGAAATGAAATAAATAAAGAATGAATAAAAGAATGGAAGAATAAAATAATAAATAATTAAATAAACAGATACAACTGAGTAAGCAATTAAATAAATAAACATATACATAAATAAATAGATAAATAAACAAATATATAAATAATTAAATAAATCACCAAACTCTCTACATCTCTTCAATCTGACTTAACCGCGACAGTGGGGTCCAACTGAGTTGTCGCATCCGTTCACTCTGTTTCAGGGGAGGTTGAAAAGTTCCCGCGGCATTTCGCCAACCCTGGATTCGTATTTCTTTAGAATACAGTCATCGATTATTCCTGTCCCCGAGTCCTGTCAATAAACCAGTGTCACGGCAATTTATTGTTGAATGCTTTTTTGGCTTAGACAATGAATTAAAATGAAAACACGGTATTAATATTAGGATTTATGTCATTATTCTGCACCGACCGAATGGGTGAAAGAAATCGCGATAAACAAACATGTCGTTTGAATCAAGCCAACTGTAAGCTATGTTTGACTTTTTAAACTTGCACAAAGCGCCATGTCAATAATAACATAAACAGTTTCAATCAATACACATAGCATTCATGTCTTAAAGTATTTCCCTATTACATCCATACTTATAAAAGAAACTTGTCGAAATAGATTTTGGAAAAAACAAACACATCTAGGCTATATATTTCTTCTGTAACCATGTTGTAACTTTTTTTTATGTACATGTATATGGAATGCGTATTTATCCAGCAATCATCTATGTTAGTTGACTGAACTGAGCCTACACTATTTTGTAATTCTACGAGCTATATTGGATTATTCGACCTCGATTATTCGAACATTAAAATATGTATCATTATCTATCTTTAAGACAGGTGGCAGCTTAATGCAGGCTGAAAGCCATAGAGAAAGCTTCTCTAGGAGCCACCTTTAAGCAGCCATCTGCCTAAAAGGGTATAAATTCTTCTGCACTAAAATTTCGAATAATCGAGGTTTTGCTGTATATGTCCTATCAGAGTCGTATCTACCCTATCCCGCTGTCTACGGTCTGACTCCCATTGGATCCAGATGAGACGCCGAGTAACCCGGTGTCTAATCATTGGATCCAGATGAGGCGCCGAATAACCTGGTGTCTAATAATTGGGTCCATTGGATCCAGATGAGACGCCGAGCACTCGGTCAATAATTTTTCAAAAGCTTGATCGAATCAGACGAAAGCAAAAGTGAATAGACCCAAGTATGAGCAGGCATTTTAACACTTTACTCCATGAATATTCATGAAAGAAATACAATGTAATTACATCACACATATTATTCAGATTAATATGTAACGTGGCATATAAGCACATGAATTTGTGCAAAAAGCGGACAATGTAGAATCAGATCTACATGTATATTATTCCATAAGCACATTGAGCAGACCCCGACCAGACGACTTCTATATACAAGATCTCGAGCATTAATGGGTTTAATTGTAAATAGATAACCCTTGATATCATGAGTATTTTGCGAAAAATAATGACTGTACGAATAATAATTAGCTGAAATTTAATATAGTAAAATTTCGATTATTCGAACGCTAAAATACGCATAATTATCGATATTAAGATTAATACATGGTGAAAATCAAGCAGAAAGCTTCTCTCGGAGCTTTCTGTGTGACTTTCACCATGCATTAAACAGCCACATGTCTAAAAGGGTCTAAATTCTTCTAATACCGAACATTCGAATAATCGAGATTTTACTGTACTGGCAAAATGAACAGGAGACTAGTTTACCATGTCTAAAACTGTAAAATCATATTTGTATTATTTCATAGGCAAACATAGCGTACTCTGATCAGATTTGCTCCTACAGGAGCTTTCAGACCTGGATCTACTCTTTTTTCAAAAGTGTTCCTATCAGGTATTGGGCTAAGGAATTAAATCCTTTGGCTAGAAGCATTTAAAGAAATACTATGTACCTGAAAGAACCATGTAACCCGATTGTACGCCCATAGAATACCGATGCATTTTGAATATGAATGCGATTAAAGCCTACTATTCAGTTGCATTATTAAGTATAAATATTTATTATATTTTATATTTTGAGGTTCCTTTGGAACGGGTCAAAAGAGTGTATATAAAGGAAACATGAATACGGGATTTCTAATTTCAGTCCATATCATAGGTGCTTAGAGGACAGGGTTTGCTTAACCCTTTCCCTCATATAAACGTGTTTTCACGCATTTGCAAACAGAGTAGACCCAGATCAGACGGCCCCTAGAGGAGCCGTCTGACCAGGGTCTGCTCTGTTTGCTAATAGAATTTGAAAGATCTATTTCTTTGCTTCCTAAAATGTCTACAATGTTCAACCTTCCATATTTATTTATAAATATTTTGTTAATGAATATTCAGTAAGTATTGAAATCTGGGCTAAATATAGAATAGGGAAAGGGTTAATATTCTTTTCTTTAACGCTTTGCCTGCTAAGCGCGGCCTAACGAACCCTTTCCCTGTTCTATGTTTATTACAAATTTCAATACATACTGAATATTCATGGACAAAAAGGTTAGCATGAAATATGGAAGGTGGAACATTGTAGCCATTTTAGAAAGTAAAGATCTTTGAAATTCTGTTAGCAAACAGAGTAGACCCTGATCAGACGGCTCCTCTAGGAGCCGTCTGATCTGGGTCTACTCTGTTTGCAGATGCGTGAAAACACGTTTATATGAGGGAAAGGGTTAATATGCTTTTCTTTAACGCTCTGCCTGCTAAACGCAGCCTTACGGACAATTGCAAACCGCTTGGATCTAGATGAGACGCCGATTAACCAGGCGTATCATGCGGGTTCGAGCTGTTTGACACTATGCCAGTAGTTTCCAAAAGGTTTGAACGAATCGAAAGTAAATGAAAGCTGTAACAGATCGGTGTGTAAGCAGACCGCATTTTCACAGCGACTAAGGGTTAATATTTCCATTGAATAGGTCAATAGGGTATACAGGAAAAGACGAAATTAGGTTCTGCATTTATTAACCCTTTGCTTCGTAAATACGCCTTTCTGTGCCTTTGCAAACAGAGCAGACCCAGATCAGACGGCTCCTGTAGGAGCCGTCAGATCAGGATCTGCTCTTTTTGCTAGTGTTATAATATAGATATGATTCTACAGTTTCAGCCATGGCAAACCGTTTCTATTTTCTTATGCTATTATAAGAATGGTTAATTTAATGATGTTCTTCTTTTCTAACATGAACATTCCGGATTACACCAATTATTCTAATTAATATTCACGATGTCATTAGTTTTCATGAATTTTCATGGAGTAAAGGGTTTAGCAATCACGTGCTTTTTAAAGGTTCTTACACTTATATATTACATACGCCTATTTGCGGTTTTGCAAACAGAATAGATATAAACCAGACAACTCCTGAAGAAGCTGTCTGATCAGCATCTGCTCTGTTTATGCCATGATATATATCTAATTGCATAGTTTCTGTCATTGGCAAAATTCCCCGTGTCCATTTGCCATTATGAAAAGAATCTTATTAATATCCATGATACCATTTTTTCTTACATGAATATCCATAGGGTAATCTTCATACACAGGACTTCTTGGCCCCATTTCAAATACAGTTAAACCTCTCTATAACGGACACATAATTACATCATGTATTTTGTGTTATATGCAGGTGGCCGCTTAAAGCAAGCTGAAAGTAAAACAGAACGCTCCTATTGGAGCGTTCTGTTTTACTTTCACCTTGCTTTAAGCAGTCGCCTGCCCTAATATACCAACTAATTAACCCTTTCCCTCATATAAACGTGTTTTCACGCATTTGCAAACAGAGTAGACCCAGATCAGACGACTCCTACAGGAGCCGTCTGATCAGGGTCTACTCTGTTTGCTATTAGAATTTGATAGATCTGTTTCTTTACTTTCTAAAATGTCTACAATGTTCCACCTTCCATATTTCTTTATAACTATTTTGTTAATCAATATGCAGTAGGTATTGAAATTTGGCCTAAATACAGAACAGGGAAAGGGTTAACACAATTTAGTGTCCGTTATAGAGAGGTTTTACTGTATAGAGTACATCAAGATCAGGGACCGGCTGATCGGCGTCTCATCTGGTAACTAATGGAAATACTAAAGATATAACCTTAAAAGCTATTAGATAGCGAAACAAATTTTGATTGACCAATATACAAATTTATGTAATAAATATTAATGAAGTCGTGGAATATTATACGAATATTCATGAAGTAATGGTCGCCTTATAGAGGATTAAGTGGTTGCGTTATAGAGGATTAGGTGGTCGCCTTATAGAGTATTTAGTGGTGGTCTTATGGATGTTTGAGTGGTCGCTTTACAGAGGATTAAGTGGTGGTTTTATGGAGGTTTAAGTGGTCGCCTTATAGAGGATTAAGTGGTGGTTTTATGGAGGTTTAAGTGGTCGCCTTATAGAGGATTAAGTGGTGGTTTTATGGAGGTTTAAGTGGTCGCCTTATAGAGGATTAGGTGGTGGTTTTATTGAGATTTAAGTGGTCGACTTATAGAGGATTAAGTGGTGGTTTATGGAAATTTAAGTGGTCGCATTATAGAGGATTAGGTGGTGGTTTTATGTAAGTTTAAGTGGTCGCCTTATAGAGGATTAAGTGGTGGTTTTATTGAGGTTTAAGTGGTCGCCTTAATGAAGATTATGTGGTGGTTTTATGGAGGTTTAAGTGGTGGCCTTATAGAGGATTAAGTGGTGGTTTTATTGAGGTTTTAGTGGTCGCCTTATAGAGGATTAAGTAGTGATTTTATTGAGGTTTAAGTGGTCGCCTTATAGAGGATTAAGTAGTGGTTTTATTGAAGTTTAAGTGATCGCCTTATAGAGGATTAGGTGGTGGTTTTATTGAGATTTAAGTGGTCGCCTTATAGAGGATTATGTGATGGTTTTATGGAGGTTTAAGTGGTGGCCTTATAGAGAATTAAGTGGTGGTTTTATGGAGGTTTAAGTGGTCGCCTTATAGAGGGTTAAGTGGTGGTTTTATCGAGGTTTAAGTGGTTGCCTTATAGAGGATTAAATGGTGGTTTTATCGAGGTTTAAGTGGTCGCCTTATAGAGGATTAAGTAGTGGTTTTATCGAGGTTTAAGTGATCGCCTTATAGAGGATGATGTGGTGGTTTTATTGAGGTTTAAGTGGTGGCCTTATAGGGGATTATGTGGTGGTTTTATGGAGGTTTAAGTGATCGCCTTATAGAGGATTAAGTGGTGGTTTAATGGAGGTTTAAGTGGACGCCTTATAGAGGATTAAGTTGTTGTGTTATAGAGGATTAAGTGGTCGACTTATAGAGGATTAAGTGGTGGTTTTATGGAGGTTTAAGTGGTCGCATGATGCAGGATTAAGTCGTGGTTTTATGGAGGTTTAAGTGGTCGCATTATGGAGGATTAAGTCGTGGATTTATGGAGGTTTAAGTGGTCGTCATATAGAGGATCAAGTGGTTGTT